>JARFYF010000063.1:91485991-91499639 GCA_030265395.1 Rhina ancylostomus
GAATCCCAATCTGAAATGACTTCCTATAAGCAGTTTTAGATGTGTGCAGCTCACCCTGCAACATTCAAGTTACTTTAGCATAACATGAGAAAGTGGGGATTCTCACACCTGGAGAAAACAGCTGGAGTCAATTCCTTCCAGATACTAGCTCTGCTGGCCCGAGTAGGTCTCATTTTACCTGTGGTGTAAAGGACCTCTCCCCTGCCATTTACCTAATTGATGTGAATGACCAGTATCTTTCACCAAGTTTAGGGATTTGCACCCACTCTCCTGCAGCTTCTCTTCTACCCTCTCTCCTCCACTGCATCATAAGTTGTATCGCTACTGCCTGTCTGCAATTGGGAACATACCCTTCTCAGTTTGGCAACAGAATACAATCCTGTCAGAAACTGTGCAGGTCCCTTTTTAGTGCATGGTTCTGGCTGAAAAACACCCTACCGTTGCTTCTAACTTATTTTATTTGCCAATTTTGCAATGTTCTTTAGGGGATGAAATTTAATTTCTAGGCAGGCATATTCATTACCAGAACCAAAAAAACAATGAACTGGAAGGTGAGGACGAGCATACAATTCAAAGCAAACAGTCCACTATTCAGTAAAGTCAATTTGATCAGTCAACAAAAAAATCCATAAAAATATTCAGCGGGCCAGGAAACAGAAATGAACAGATGCAACATTAGTTATCTTTTCTCTCTCTCCACAGATGCTGCCTCACCAGTTGAGTATTTCCTCCTTTGTGTTTTATTTCAGTTTTCCAGCATCTGCCATGTTTTGCCATTCAATCATGTCTTGTTCAGTAATCTTTTTAAAGAGTAGAGGAAATGAGCTACAACTTATCCCAGCAGAATGTGAACAATTTCTCCAGAAAAATGCACATTGGAGAATAACTACAAAAAAATTCTGCACCTAACATCAATCTCAGTCACTTACAGCTGTGTGCTCACCAAGTGTGATTGACAATGAACTCACCCTATCATTTCCACTCTGGTTGCCTATAGTGTTGTAAAAAAATAGACAGTTCCTGTATTCGACTTGAAGCCTTAGTCTTTTCACTAACACAAGGCATCACTTTTAAATGATTAGATTTGCCTTAATGAACACAGAGATAACGCTCGCTTTACAATCACAGGTTAGCTTTCATCATCAACTTACAGCTGAATTGCAGTATGACAGAGAAAGAGTAAACCATACAAAGCTATTTGCTTTTAGTTCAGTTAACATCTCACCACCTTCTGACCTAGTGTTAACTGTTTCTTGATTGTCAGCAGAATATTTCTGTTGCAAACAAACAGGGCTTTTAGTCTCAAAGATGGCAACCAGGAAAATTTAAAACAGTGCCATCCTCAAATAGGAATATTTTCATCTCCCACTGGCAACTGATGCAAATACAAACAGCATGCTGAGGGAAGAGCTCTGTCTCAGATGACAGTGCTTTTGTAATTTGTTTTTATCTTGAATTAGATACATTTAATCAAATGACACTAGTAAAAAGTTAGGACCAGTTTTCACTGTTGTTTGTACATATTAAATGAAAGTGGAAAATATAACCACACATCTCAGCTGAAAAGTCAAAATAGACTATGGTTCAGGAGATGAAGGGGTGGACTAGGACGTGCGATTTTTTTCGGATGCTATTACAATGGCAGAACAGTAAATAAGCAAATGGTGACTTTTAAAATAAAAACACAAATAGGACTTGAGGCAATGATAAGATCACCCATCACTTGAAGCTGATGGTGGGTACCAGCCACACTTAGACAAGATTGTTATCAGTGGGTTAATGCCTTTACTGTGAAAAGCAAGACTTTGAAAGCCCCCTACAGCATGTTATCAGGTTATCTGACAGACAGATAGGCCCTTACTCTTCCTTCACTGAAGTACCACTTCCTGGATAACGAAATGGCAAACACTAAAGAGACAATGGATTTCGTGAAAGAATTCAGAATCAAGAGCCAACTTTTTACATCAAGCACTTAAAACCAATTTAGCTACAGTAAACCAGCAGAGTTTTGTAAACAGTAGGCTTTATTGTAAACAGCAGGCTTTATTGTTACCCAGATTAGCCAGCTCCATTTCTTCAACCTAAGGAGAATGGCTCTCTTGAAAGGGGAGATTGCTCCCGAACAACTGATAAGAAATTTATCAAAATTATGTCCACTTACTACTTCCATGAAACTCTTTTCATGTGCTTGAATATAAAAGTTATATTAGCCCTGACTGCTTTCTGGATTTTGAAAACTTAATCTGCTCAATGTTTTTCAACAATGTAAACGTTTTTGCAACAGCTTTGCTAGTGGATATGTTCACTTCAATACAAATCACAGAATAAGTGAAATCTGGTCATGACACAATGGAATAGTTTAAAGACCTTGCTGTTTGAACTACTGCTGATGTGAAGATTCTGCTCACCACCAATACCTCATAACCTGCATCTCTGAAAATCTCTCAAAGAGGAGTAGGGAAGGTCCCCAAGAGTCTGGCCAATCCTTATTCCTTCAGCACGAACAAAAAGCAAAATATCTCATTGCTGTTTGCAGAGATTTGCTGCACAAATTGGCAAATGCATGTCCATTATTCCAACACGGACCACACTTCAAAACCATTGGCTTTAACCTGCTTTAAGGTGATCTGAGATTGTGAAAACTGCAATTATAACTGTACAGCTTTTTATTTCTGATGCTTCCCAAACAGAAGGGTTTTAGAAATCTGATAAGCATCTGACATTTCACCGATTGTATTAGAGCAATCCCACAATTCAAATATTAGGCACTGCCTTTGTGATCTGATGTCTCCTTTGGAAGAGCGGACTTCTAATCCACTGGCTGGACGCGCGGGGCCAAACTCAATGACCCTCTGCACACTCGACTCAGGTGATGAGGTCTCAGCAGCCACTGGGCCTCAAAGCTTGGAATTCCTGAGATGGGCTTTGAGGGAAAGAGAAAGCTGGGGGGGAGGAGCTTTGCCTTGTGTCAAAGGTGAGAATGTATTTATGACATTTAGAGTCATTTATAAAACCATTAAATGTGCAAAATTAAAAGCACTATTAAAAAGATTTTAGTTTTGTTAAAGTAATTAAAAGCAGTAAATCACAGAAATATTTAAAAACATTAAACTGAAGTAAGATAATTAACAGTAAGTGCTTTGAAATCTGCAGGTTTAGAACACCCCATGCAATAAATGGGGTTCCTGATCCTACACAAGGTCTGACCTGATGCAGGTTCAGACAGCCGATTCCCCAACGAGATTGGGCTCCATCACTGGCTTCCAGATGCAGTTCAGCAACGTAGCAGAATGACAATCTGCCACCATCTGCCTTTCAGTAAGTTTCAGACTCCTGAGTTCCACGGTGTAGGTGGAAAAGTCTGAAACTAACTAACATTTTGAGAGTTGGTGGTTCCTATCAGAGCTGTCATCTCCATCCAGCAAGATATGCTCATTGCATTAATGTCTGGGCCAACTTAACCCCACTTTAATTCACAAATGGAAGAATTGGGGAATGTGATATCAATGTTCACCAGCCATAAACTTCTATTTATATATTATCTTTAAATAAGTAAATTACCCTGAGGTGCTTCACAGGAGCATTATTTGACAAAATTTGAGGCTGCCACAAAATGAAATAGTGACCAAAAGCTTGGGGATAAAATTGGTTTTAATGAGAAACAAAGAAGGGAAGGGGGGGGGGGTAAAGTGATTTAGGCAGGGAGTTAAAGAATTTTAAGAGAACCACAGGCATGGGCACCAACAGTAGCCAGATGAATACTATGGATGACATGAGGCCAAAGTTGATTCAATGTAGAGATCTTGGATGGTTGTGGATTAGGTTAGAAGGGAAAGGTGTGCACAGTCATGGAGGATTTGAACAGAAGGATGACAAGCTGAAAAATCAAGGCTTTGTTCAACCTGGACCTCTGTGAAATGGGTGGAAGAGGAAATAGAGAAAAGGGAAAATCATAAAGTGGCTTGGTATGCAGAGATTGGGACCACGTTGTTGGAATAACCACCTGCAAAAATAGATAGCCATAAAATAATAATTTGTGTGTTGACTATTGAAGCCACTCTGTGTAGAAAGAATGTTGCTCTTATGTATTTTACCTTATCTACTTTAGTACATTATTTTTATTACTATAAAGAAAAATTAAGTTTTGATCTGCAAGATTAGATCTTACATTAGAAAATAAAATTGATGTCACTTATTTATATTATAGATCTCTCAGGAACTACATGTTTCAAATGAAAGGCGATTCAGATTAAATTATCACCATTCAGAGGTTTAAATGCGAAGAGTTTATTTCCACAACCAATCTTGCTTTAGCCTCCCAATCCACATCAGGTTCTGCTGCATTGTCTCAGCAGAGACTCCCAACAACTAGGTATAATTCTAAAGAAATTTTTCCCAAGGAAGTAATTAGTTTTCATTTAGTATGATGACAAATTGATCCAGTGTGAATCACACCTACCTAGGAATCTGAAGTGTTGTGCCCGCAGCTCCTGTTGTCAAGTCACAGGTGTAAAGTTGTGTTTATTCTGTGCAAACACAATCCTCCAATCTCAACACTAACCCCCTTCAGCACTGGGTGTGAAGTGGAGCTGGAGAGGGAGAGAGAGGGGATAAAAGGCACAGTTCTTCTTTTGAGTTCATTATCACCTCACTTAAAGTGTGAATCTAGTGTGAAGTGGGTAGTTGTAGGAATGCTTGTGTTGGTGGCAACCTCCACATCATTAGGAAGCGAATGAACAATACTGCAGAACAGGACAGTCAAGTTAGGGATTTGCAAAGATCTGGAACAGCAACAAAAAGCTACAGAAAAGGTGTAGTGTTGCTCATGATAACTTTGGCAGCAATCACAAGAGATGATCATTTGATGCACAGAACAGTACGCACATTAGTAAGAATAACAGTTAAATAGCCACAAAGAAATAAGACACAAAGCAAATCTATTTATCTTACACATTTAAAATTTCATTTATTTTGTATTATGAAGGATTTCAATGGAAGATATTGGGAGAAACAGTACCTATTGGCAGGAGGGTTGATAATGATGGAAAACAGATTGATATCAATTGGCCAAAAAAGACTGAGGGCTGAGATGAGAAGAATTTTCACCCAATTAATTGTTATAGTCTGGAATATCCTGCCTTGTAGGGTGGTGGAAACACATTCACAGGTAGCATTCAAAGGGGAATTGGGAAGGAAACAATACCAGACTATTGGGTACAGGTGTATTTGTGTCTCCACATAATTGATTTTCAATTGTTACAGGCTCATCAGACATTACTGAATCTTGCTAATATGGAGACACGGTACTTTGCAAAGAAGAAAACTCTCTTGAGCCTTAGTAAACTCTCTGCATTTGCATCTGATCTCCCTGAGGACCTTCTGCATGAGAAGATGGAGGGTAATTTCTGAGTAATATCTTAAATGTCATCATTAAAGCATAAAACTGTAGATGAAATATGAAACTAAATACACAAAATGCTTAAAGTACTTGGTCTGGTAGCATATGTTCAGAAGCCATATTTGTAGATGGCCTTGAATCAAAACTAGAAAAAGTTAGAGATAACAAGTGAAGACAAAAAGGTAGGTGGTGTGGGGTGGGGGGGTGAAGAAATAAAGTCTAAGGTCTGAGATGGAACAGAAGGCAGGAATGTTTAAATGACAAAAGACACACTGATGGAACAAGTAACAAAAGATGCATTTAGGGTGTAAATGGGATCAACTGAATTATTACCTGAAATGAATGAATTATGTGAGATCAGATGGTGCAATGTGCCTTGCTGATAAGGTGCTGCTCCTTGAGCCTGCATGGGGTTCCATTGGAATGGTGTGGGAAGGAAAAATGAAATGACGAGATATGGAAATGCTTTTTGCATACTACAAGGTTTTCCCTGAAGCAGTCGTCTAATTTGCATTTGATCCCTTCAATGTAGAGATGATCACCCAGCATGCAATCTAAATTGAAAGATTTCCGTGTTGTTGTTTAATCTGTGTTGTCATGTAGAAGAACACTTATTGCACCTCCTAAACTTGAGTGGAGAAGGGGGAGGATAGCCAGGTTGATTAAGTGGATCAGGATGTCATTGAGGTCCTTTCATGTTGATTTAAAAAAAAGGATATGTGTGATGGCATCATGTTGAAGTTGCAGGAAGTGGCAAAGAATGATTTATTTGAGGTGAATGAAAGAATAAGGACATCAGTTTTTGAGGCCTCACAAGAATTCAAGACTAAGTGAACATTTACTGCCTACGTCTGATTTAGGTATGTTCAGTAATAATAGTAAGATTGTGGTTCATTGTCCAGATCAGAGGATATGTCCGCCACGGTGTAAACGATTTTAATAAAGGATAAAGCAAGCAGGTGTCTTTTTTGCAAGAGTGAGTCAAAGCAATCAATGTTTGACAAAGCTGATTTTCTTTTATGCCTTGCTCCTCTTCCATCTGAAGCAGTGAGTTATTTGTATTCATCTTGTTGCAGACTTGAATGCGCAAGAACGGTATCTGCTTCATCAAGATACTCTCCCAATGGAGTTGTTGGAAAGGAAACAGCTCAATATAGACACAATGCCTGTGTTGTCTGCTTCACAACTAATCCACGTAAGTATAGTGGCTATCTTGTACATAAGACTGGATGTGAGAGATCCATTATCCAAAATTATGAATCTAAAAGGTGTCAAGAGAAGTCACAGAAAGGTCATTAAGATCATGGACCATGCAAGATAGATCGATTGGGGACAGGAAACTCGTTATGGATAATGATATGGATAATGATATGGCATATTGTGACTATTCCCACCAAAGTGAGGAAAAGTTGGCTAATTTAATCTGTTTTGGAGATATTAAGCTTTGCTAATGTGAATCAGGAAAGATTAATTTCTGCTGGTCAGAAATCCAGCAACTTCAAGCCATCATGCAGTCTTCCACGCAAGGCTTTGCCAGAGAGTTGACAAAGTAAAACCACATAGAGTCTGCTCTTAATTAAATTTATATGACTAATTTTGGTTGCACCTGGAATTTATTTCTCATTGAACTTCTCTTAAGTGTTGAATATGAAGAGTGAACCTATGTCTTGCTAATACTCATGAAAATGCTTGCACCAAATATTTACTCCATCATAATCATCTGCTTACATTTTTCATGGATTTTGTATTTCTGTTCCACTTCAATTAATTCAGATTAATATCAAATTTCTCCAGCTTTACATCAGTGATGACAACATAAGGGCAAATGAATATGATTTCAAGAAGGCACTTGATCTGTTGGAGTACATTGAGAAGGTACAGAAAAATGTTTGCCATTGCTCTTTCCCAACATATTGATTCCACAATGCTAATTTTGCCCAGATTAAAACCCAAATTGTCTGGATTAAAAACATCCTCTGTTTGCAGCTGATTTTTATTTTCTAGTAGGATATGAGAAACAGTTTGTAAAGCACAGAGGACAAGGCATCAAGCCCATCTTTAATGTAGCAAAAAAACAAACTGCTGGAGGAACTGACCACATCAGGCAGCATATGTGGAGGGAACTGGACAGTCCAAGTGAAGGCTCTCGACATGAATGTTGACTGTTCATTTCCCTCCACACATGCTATCTGACCTGCTGGATTCCTCCAGCAGCTCATTTTTTGCTCCAGATTCTGGCATCCACAGTGTCTTGGGTCTCCTTTAATGGATCTACCATTGTTCTCTCACCCCCAACAACTACCAACACCCTTTACCAGAGGGAAACCAATTGCTTGGTCCAATGAAGAAAACATCTGTTTATAAATTCCCCTCTAAGGTGAGCTCAAAGGACCTAGAATTCTTACCATTACGCAGAATCAATCTTTCATGCTACAATCTTATTGAAACTTTCAAAATGCAACTCAGTGTTTGGATCAGATGAGAATTTGTAGTGCCCCTCAGCACTGAACAAGCTACAAATGCTTTAAATTGGCCTCTGTGAAGAGCCAGAGAGAACCCATGCCCAGACAGTTACAATACTGCATAAATTTTTGGTGCCTTTCAGAGGGGGGAATAAAAGGGGATAAGATACAACATATCTATTTATTAGTCACATGTATTTCACTGTGTTTCAATGTACATCTTTTGCGTAGAGTGTTCTGTGGGCAGCCCACAAGTGTCGCCACTCTTCCGGCGCCAACATAACATGCCCACAGCTCCTAACTTGTATGTCTTTGGAATGTGGGAGGAAACGCACGCAGACACACGGGAGAACGTACAAACTCCTTACAGGCAGCAGTGGGAATTGAACCCAGGTCGCTGGCACTGTAATAGCATTACACTAACTGCTATGCTACCGTACCATGCTCACTGTTTCTTGCCATTGCAGATAATGTGCTAATGAAGCAAGTTATAGCTGCACTGCCCAACTTTTACAAGTGGAACAGTGCTGCTTCATTAATGTGCCCCATTCTTATGCTTTACATTTAAGTCTCAACTTTACATTTGTTTCCTATATCATATTCCATTGTTTATATTTACCTTTTTGGAGGCTAAAACAAGAGAGATGTATTTATATACCATGTCACTCATAACTTCAGGGCATCTAAAAACAACTGATAACAAGTTTTGTTTTGAAGTACAGTCAATGTTGTGATATTAAAAACACAGCAGCTAATTTGGACTCTTCCCGTTTCCCAAACAAAAATGTTAGTGACCAAATAAAATCAGCTGCTAGGAATACTGAATCTTTTGTGGCATTGAGTGGTTCTCCATAATATGACTTCGGGAAGAGAAACAATAGGCTCTTACTAAATAATTGAGACTGAATGGTTTTGTCTGTTGCTGTAAAGGAGGACACTGTTGTCACTGCTGATGAACTGAAGCTGGAGATCTTCAGCCGAGCCATCCAGAGAGATGAGTATGTGCAGCTTGGAATCACTGTTCCTTCCACATGTGCACACACACGCTAATTCTAATTAGTTACAAGTGTAAATCATCAACTCCAGAGTTATCTGTAGCTCTGCTTAGATTATTGCATAAGATTATGATGGCCTTTAAAAAATCACAGCCTTTCAATTTTAATATGTGCTCTTTCTCTTGTCCCATCTAATCATTGGACTAAATCAACATCATTGAGATAGACTGGCCAATAGTACACTCGTTTCTGGGCCCAAGTGATTGTTTGGGAGATGGGAGAGGGTGCAAGGGGAGTTTTTCAAATCTAAGTTTAAACATCTGAGTTTGTGTAAATTGTGTACTATACCCTTTCCAGCAAGGTTACTTCCAACTTCATAATCGCTTGTCCTGCATCAGTCAGCGAATACTCTTGGGCATTCCCAGTCTTCAAAGACTGTTCAAAGTAACTAAATAATATTTTGCTTCTTTAGTTGGTCTTTCAGCCCAAAGGATGATCCTGTTGAAGCTGCAAAGGACACCATACTGATAAAAGTCATAGAAAAACTCATGGATGAAGGTGAGTGCTACCTTTCCTAAACCATCCCTCATCAGTCTGGCATGAAATGCTGGTCTTTAACCCACTTTCCACAATACCCTTTCCAGTAACAAGTTAGTTTATTTGGGATCTTGCCCAACTATTTAATTTCCAGTTGATATTAATCAGTAAATGGAATCATAGAAATGGACAGCACAGAAACAGGCCCTTATGGCCCACCTCAATTATGGTGACCACAATGCCCACCTACACTAATCCCATATGCCCACATTAGGCCTGTATTCTTCTACTTTCCTGTTCAAATACCAGTCCAAATGCCTTTTAAACATAGTATTGCCTCCTCTGGCATCTCATTCCAGACAACCAGCACCCTTTGTGTGGGGAAAAATTTGCCCCTTTAGATCTCTGAATTTCTGCTCTCTTGCCTTAAACCTGTGCCCTCTAGTTTGAGACTCATCTGCCCTGCAAAAAAAAATGCTGACTATCTTGGTTTACCTGCATGAATGTCTGGTATGAGGCATGAACTATTAGAGTTTTCTACATGAATGCTGATGGAAGTAGTCTGGTTCTTGAAACAAGGAGTTAAATGTCCTGAATGGCAGGTCACTGTAAATGTCACGTCCTCAATACATCTGGAGCACTTGATGCTGATAACACAGAGTGGCTGTTTTACACTAAATACTTTCCACCGTCTGTTTCACTTTAGGGGTTGAGCTGAAACACTACTTGCCAGAAGTAAAGTACTTGCTACTGTCAGATCATCTAGTGACTCTGAGATCCAATTCATATTTTGAATTCCTCTTGCAAGCAAACTATGAACATTACATAAAAGCACAATCTTAATTGACCTCTACTGTTTAACATCCTTCATTCAGCAATGTAATGTGAATAAGCCACCTGCAACATTGATGTTTTTTTTTAAAAAGTTACAAATTATTACATTTCTAATAAAGTCATTTAATTTCACACAAAGATCATTGAATTATAGTTATACAGCATGGAAACAGTCCCTCCGCACTCATCCATGATGACCAAGTTGCCTACCTCACTGAACTTTGCTTCTCTGCAAAGCAGTACTCTTGCTATTTCCCATCTGCTTTGAAGGTTCAGCCACAGTTTAATTAGATCCAGGTATCTTGTGAATGGGAATAAATGTTTTTTCAGGCTTTAAGGATATAATGAGGGGTGTGCCTCACGGACCAGTTCTCAGCCTTCAATAATTTACTATGTACACTAGTGACTTGGAGGAAGAGGTAGAATGCAAGTTACCCAAGTTTGCCAATGACAAGGAAATACACGAAGGGTATGCTACAATGAGAATATTAGGACTCTGCCACAAGATAGAGACGGGTTGTGAGAGTGGGTGAAAACTTGGCAAATAGATCAATATACAAAAATGTGAGGTGTAAGAGGAAACAAAATACCAACTTATCTAAATGTAGAGATGTTGCAGTTGTTCTTGCTAACAAAACGTTCGCATGCAATTGCAGCACATAGTTCAGAAGTCAAATTGCATATTGGCCTTCATTACAAAGGGGTTGGTGTTTAGAAATATTGTTCCAATTGTACAGGGTGTTGATAGGCTGCACCTGGAATACAATGCAAAGTTTACATTTAAGGTCATTGCATTTAAGGAAGGATTGGAGGTGGTCAAGAAAAGATTCGCTTAGCTAATTCCTGGAATGAGGGTTGTCTTCTTGTGAATGGTGAAAAAAGGAAATCTGCATTCTCTTGAATGTGGGATGATCTTATTGAAATATGCAGTTCTAAGAGGGCATGACAAGATAGATGCTTCCACTGGTGAGGACATCAAAACAAAAAGACCATAGTTATAAGATAAGAGGGTGGTTATCCAAAACTGTTAGGAATTTCTTCTCTCGGTGGGTGACAAATCTCTGGAATTCTATATCCCAGAAAGATGTAGATGTTAGATTACTGGAGATATTTAATGGGAAGGTAAATTTTTGACTGATAACCCTCAATTTTCCTTTGTGAACTGGCACAGAAAAGGAATCGAGGCCTGGGGTAAGTTTGAGGTGCAAGGTGGCCCACTCTGCTCTTTGTGTGCATCTTTTCTGCACAATAACTCCTGTAACCACAATGGTGGTCCTAAAAATGGAAACAAAAGAAAATTAAGTTGCAAATAATTTTATATCAACCATGTTTCATGCTACCCATGTGTATGTTCTTTATGAATCCACACAGGAGCTAACCTTTCCCCTGCCACAATACTCAACTAATATTCCAATGCAATAATTGATTTGTTACAAGAGCATGGAATTGCTGTCTCCATTTAAAATGTTCTGCTCTACCTACTCAAATCACTAAGACCACAGCTTAAAAAGACATAAGCAAGTAAGGTGTCAAAACAATTTACTATTTATCTGTACATTCTTACAATCTTGTTTCTCAGTTCATAAAATGGCAACTTTTACAAACTAGGCTCTAAACTGTCAGTTTTTCCCATTAATTTTAAGTATACAAAATTCTTGGAGGAATGTCTGCTAGTTGTTTAAACCTCTTCTCCATATATTTTGGAAGTGTGATTGAACAGACATTTCCTATCACAGTAGCAGCGTCCAGAAAAGATGGAAGTGTTTGGTTGGGGAGGTGGCAAGGAATTATTGGGAGGAGAGGAATAAAGGACATTACATCTGTAAGTACTTGTGGGGATGGAGAAATGTGAAGCAAAAGGTTCCGTTCCTGTGCAGTAGATGATTACACCTGCTCTGCAGAGAAATCCTGTTTCCAGATAAACTCGGGAATGTACGCATTGCCAGAGTCACAGCTTTGTGCACAGGTGTAAACAATAAGTGTTCCCCAGTCCAAACTTTCTCCAAGGCAATCCACTTTCAGCTGGTTAAGCAACTGTGGCATCACCTATAAGAGAAAGATCAATGAGAGTAAGTAGCTGAAATGTATTTCATGTCCACCATGACCCAACAGCAGTAATGACAACTTTTTGGAATGAAAGCCCCATTTGTTTAACATTTAACAATTTATTTGAAATGAAGCTTTTCTGCAAGATTTCAGACAACAACAGTTCACCACATCTGCTTTTTCTAGTACTAATTCCCAAATCTGCAACAAAAACTAACATGCTGGCATACAGAGCAACATATGACATATTGTTCAGTTTGACAAATAAATAAGTTGGGCTGGGTGGTAACACAGCACCTAACATACACTATATAATGTTCCAGACTATGAGAAATAAAATCTGAGAGATCTTGACAGGTGGATATGGATATCATGCTTCATCGTAAAAGCTCAAACTTGGGGTCTTAAAAATGCAGGATCACCCATATAATATGAATTTTTTTTCTGAGGCGAAGAGGCTTTGAAACTTTCTCTCAAAGGGTGGGCCAAACAGTATCCACATTGTTTTAAGGTAGGGGTTAAGGGCTATCATAGGTAGGTGGGAATACAGAGTTGAAGTTGCAATCAGATCAGTCATGATCCAATTGGATGAAAAATTAGGTGCGAGAAGCCAAGTAGTGTATTCCTGCTCTTAATTCATAAGTAGTTGTTAATCCAAGCAGTGAGGTTTGCTTTGTGGTTCATTGGCCTCTTACTTCACATTAGCCTATATGCTACAAGTCATGGCAGTGGCTAACTGAATTTCTACAGTATGCAAGCAGTTTTAAAATGTAAATTCTTATTTGGAGAAAAGCCTTCGTGCCGTCCTTGTCATGTTGCAACAAAAAACTTTTTTTTCTCAATTTTAATATATAAAGAATCATAGCTGCTAGAAATAACAGCATAATGCTGGAAACACTTGGGTCAGGCTACCTCTGTAGAAAGAGAAGCAGTTAAATATTTAAGGTGGAAGACCCTTCATTGGAACTGGGAAAGTGAGAAAACAAGCAAATTTGAAGAAACTTAATTTAAACCTTTTTTAAACTTTCCCAGTTCCAATAAAGGGTCTTTAACATGAAATATTTAACTGTTCCTCTTTCCAGATGCTGCCTCTTCAAATAATTGACTCCAATTAACTTAAGTCATCAATTTACAATCTACCTGATCAAGTAATAGTTAAAGAGTAAGGAAAACTTTGATAATCCGTCACTTACAGGTCCCTGGTTGTATTGGATTAACAAATTTTCTGGACTTTTGGATAATATTTCTATTAACACCTCAATCTTTTTTAAAATGTCACACAATATAATAAATTGTCTATTGAACCAGATAAGGGAACACAGAAGCTGGGGTCCCATCAGCGGGAAGGGAGTACAGAAACTGGGGTCAGCGTGTTG
>JARFYF010000063.1:91647372-91658210 GCA_030265395.1 Rhina ancylostomus
TTCCCCCCCCCCCCCCCCAAAACTGCTCTTTTTGGCAGTTTTGTGCCTCCAGAATCATTAACTGTGTTGCTAATATGAAGATTAGTACGATAAACCTATTGAAATATATTGAAAAAGTTCATCACTTCAACAAGCTAAAAGATATGAGACATTTTCATTTCCTTTCTTTTCATTTCCTTCACGTTTTTTCTTTAGCTTTAACATTATAATGCTGTTCCTTCTTTCCCCTCAAATACAAGAATTTGCTTGTTGTTGTCTCTTCATTCTCCAGTATTTGGACAATTACAATTTTATTGAAGTCACACTGCTGTGATTGTTCTTTGTGTTCACTTAAAAGTAAATCTGGTTGATGACTTCGTGTCAGGACTGTTCAACTCTTGGCTTCAGCAGCAAGTGTGAGCTGCTGTGGATTGGTGATGGATACACAACTAAGGACAATATACTGAACCTTAAATTGCTAGACCAAAGATTTGAGCAACTCTTATCTGGCAGCAGGAATGAAGGTAGGCTTTTCTTAACAGTGATGCAGATTTGTCTACTACTAACATCAATGGAAACATTGTCAAGTAACTGTCTGGCTGACCTGGCTTGTATCTGCGATGTACAAAGATTTTGTTATGTACTTCCAATTGGTGTTGAGACTTCACTGCTGGGTCTTTGGTGATCTCGCCTTGTGTAGTGGATCCAGAGGGTCTTAACAGATTTATTATGAAGGGACCCCACAATCATCTTTATATCCTTTTGTTTACTCCCTTATACTTTTGTTTTTAATTACGTGAAACAATCATTTTCATGTGAGAAGTTGTTGAAAGTAAAAGCTTTCAAAACGTTATGCTCCTTTGTAATAATCGAAAAATGTTTCCAAAATAAATTAAGCTATTGAACAATCTGAAAATGTTTGTTTACATTGTTGAGGTAAGCTGAAGTTTTCACTTCAAAAGTATTTGTAATTGAAAAGAGATTAGCTGGTTGGTGAGTTGGCTAAACTTGCCATACTCCTCACTAATGTCAAAGACAGAATGAGAGATATGTCAGACGTTCACGTAGAGATTGTGGAGTCCCATCATTTCAACTCTGATGATGTTGGCCCACTGTAACTGATGACTGCATAATTCCAAGCTGCTCGATCTATTCTGAATGTACCCCATTTGGTGCAACTGAATTGCCATACAGCACAACAGACATTTATTCTTATCGAGTCGTTGACCCAACCATCTTTAGCTGTTTAGCCAATAATCATTGCTGCTTCCAGAGTTCAGAAGTGGGAGTGTTTGGTCAATGTTTAATTCTATTTGCAACTTCTCAAATAATGAAGCAACCCATGCCTGTGTGCAGCATGAGAGAGACAACATTCAACCTTAGAATGGTAAATGACTTTCAGCTGCCTTCACAGAATTTAACAATATTCCCTTGATATTTCAGTGGCCTTACTGTTGGTTATTCTCTCACCATCAATATCCTGGGAGTCACATTTGAACCAACACTCAACTCTGCCCACCACATAATATCAGAGCCAGAAGAACAGGTCAGAGGTTGGGAATTCTGCAGCACATGATTCACATTCTGTGCAAAGCCTTTCTGTAATTTGGGGAGCATGTGGCAGGAGTGTGATGGAATACCCTTATACCTTTCTCAGCATGCAAGGTGTCTTCCCAGGAGTGAGAGGACTAAAATGGTTTATTACAGCATTACAAATAGAAAGATGTGTAATTCTTAGCTGTGGCAGAAGCCTGATGTGAAATCCTGCCCTTCCTGCTGCTGTGCTGAGAATGTGACATGAACCCACTTTGCTGTGTGGGGAACCTGGTGCAAATCCAGCAATGAATTTCCTATAGGTTGAAGAGGCTGCCTATGAAGGCTGGTATCGGGTGGGCTGGGAAGATGTGGGGCTCAGCCCTGTCGCTTGGCTGGTACAGTGTGTGTGGGCCATTTCTATGATTTGACAGTGGCTGCTTCCTGTGCTCATTGTCTGGATCCTCTGGGTGCTCTCGTCACTGTTTATTTCCCTACCCTGTGAAAATAACACTTCCTCCTTCCAGTATTCCTTTCAGAAAGTGGTGTGCCCACAGTTGCTTTCATTGATCTGGCTTTCTCCTGTCTCTCTGCCTTCTTTTAAGGCCTAATAGCAAATCATCTATTTATGAGTTGTGAGCGTGGAGTGACATCTGGACTGTGTTGGGGATAACCAAGAGGGTGCTGATGTTCCAGGTCCCAAACTTCACATTGAGGATTGAAAGATGTCTGTTCATGAACTCTATGAATTTGAGGTAACTGCTGTACAGTAGCTTCTGCACGGTTTTGACAGAGTGAGCTTATGTTCCAATGGGAAGGAGACTCAAGACAATTAGAGACCAGATTGCTGCTCCATGCACACAAACACCTTTCCATACATATGCACTGGGAGGCACATCATTTTTCATCGCTACCTCTCAGATTAATTTCCACCCACCCTCTCCTATTTCCCCATTGCCAAAACTGCTTTCCTCCATTCTCCTAGTCCTGTACCCTTCCATTGCTCACTTTCCTCTCCCTCTCTTTTGCAACACTTTTTACTCCTCCTGACCTTCTTCAAACTCCTCTCACACCAAATGCCTGCTACCCCCACCCTGCTCTGTGCACTTCCAAAAGTTTTGGTAGTGCTGCAGCCACCTGCTTGCTGCACACAATATGTAGTTTCTCAGTCTGCTGCTGGCAGAGGTGGAATCATCCTCACTCCAGGGGAGTGTCTCTCATAATGAAGATACATTTTCCTCTGTCTGTGGTTCTGGTCATGAAGTGCTCACTGATATTAATTACTGAACTGCAACCTGGTGACTGAGGGTCCTTACACTTCTTGCTGTGACATTTTCTGAAATAGAACTAGAATCTTTCTCTGCTGCTTGCTTTGAGGAGGTTCTGATATTTTTCCAAATAAAGTTAGGGCTACGACATTCCAGGGTTTCTCCAGAGATTCCGTTGACAAGAAACATTGACTAAAGTAAATTGATTTGATTAATGTGGCACATCAGTAATAAAGTAGCCAAATCTATGTTTACAATAAGACTGAATCAAGAACAAATTTATGTGACCCTAGCAGAAAGGAATTTCAGTTACCTTTGCCCCCAGCAAGCAGCTTGTTGAAGGGATTAATTAGAAATAGAAGACTAATTTATCTCTGTTTTACTCTGCTGAACTTCACAATTTCAAATACTCATTGGCAGCAAAATCAACAGTAGTAAAAAATTAGAGTTCATATACTATTAAAATTGCAAAATTTCATTTTCAGAATTATGGTGTTGCTCATGCATTGGTTATGATTTTACTCAGCATATATAAAATGTAGAATACAGTGACTGAATCAGCATAAAGTAACTAAATGTGCATAGGGAGAACTTTCTCTTTAATGAAATCTGTTTACAAACTGTTGAAATTTTTTGTTGCTCTCAAGCCAAGTTGCTTTGGACTGATTATTACTACAGTGGAGGATTGGTTTTAATATAGTTTTAATAAGCTTATTGCAATTAATGGCACTGCTCCAGTTAGACTTGAACATGATGCAGTTTCTCAACAGATTGTATGTGTTTTCTTGCAGCAACTATTTGGAATTGTTGAGCTGCCTAGCTCAGTGTGTGTTTTTATCTTGTTGGTGTGAGGTATGTTTATATTAGATAAGTCTTGAGCTTTGAAACCTGCTAGTGGACCTTCTTGGATTCATTAAATCTCTGATCTTTCATCCTTCTCCTTTCCCTGAAAAGCCTCAAGCTAATTCCTCCCTTTGTTCCCAAATTCCTGAACAGCAGCTGATAAAAAGGGCAAAAAACCTAAGGCTGGAAAAGTTGACCTTTTTGACAATTTTAATTAAGCAGAGTATTTGGGCATGCAAGCAGTTTAACTTTTATTTTGGCTTTTGAAAAGCCAAGAGGCAGAACAAATAATAGCTGAATTGTTAGTGGCACTTGGTAGTTAAAATGTAAATGCCTCTTGTTTGCATTGAAACCCATTGTTGGATATTGATAAAAGCCATAATTCCTTCCTTTTCAATTTTTGAGGCAATTCTTCAGGTTTGGAGTTGATTTCCATTCCAGTTCTGCAGATTCTGAGTTGGCCAATGAGGTCCGTTTGGGACCTGCAGGAAGTTGGACAGGAAGTGGTCCACAGCGAGACCCGTGGGCAGTTTAGGAAGTCATAGAAAGATGTAGCATGGAAACAGGTCCTTGAGCTCACTGAGCCTGTGCCAACCATTAACTGCCCATGTACACCAATCTTACATTAATTCCATTTTTTAAATTCTCCCCACATTATTAGTTTCTACCACTCACTAAACACTGGGGGCAATTTACAGTGGACAATTAATCTAAAAGTCAGCAGGTCTTTGGGATGTGGGAGGAAACTGGAGCATCTGGAGGAAAGCCACATTGTCACAGAGAGCATGCAAACTCCACAAAAGACCTGAGGTCAGGATCAAAGCCAGGTCTCTGGCACAGTGAGGCAGCAGGTCTGTTAGCTGCACCACTCTGCCACCCTTCTATATATACACTAGACTTCTCTGTGGTCCCAGTGAATGGATTCTGTCCTTCATGCTGTACTGAACACTCTTCCTCTTTGAGCAGCCATGGGCCAGTAATTCCTATGAGTTCTTGAGAAAGTTGTACTTTTTCGAGGCTTTGAGAAACAGCCTTCAGTCATTTCCTTTCTCCACCTGGCGATCTGTTGCCATGACAGAGCTTGAACTAACATGTCAGTTTCAGGATCCTGGTGTCAGTCAGACAATGGACTTTTGACCTTGGAGAGGATGCTGAGATGCATTTGCTTGCTTCACCAGGGCATTTGGAGGATTTTGTTGAGTCAATGTTGTTGGTTCCTTTCTGGTGCTTTGAGGTGCCTGCTGTAGCTAATCTGTTTCTCAGAAGCATACAAGAAGATAGGGATCTCTGCTGTCCACTGGACTTTGAGCTTTGTATCAGGTTTGAGGTCTTGATCATCAAACATTCTTTTGCTGGCCAAAGCCTGAGATGGAGCCCCAAAAGTGATTAAGAATTTTATCATCCATGTCTGCCATTGTTGAGAGATGGTTCCTCGGGTATGGGTAGTAGTTTACAATTTCCAAGGTTTTATCTTGTACCTTAATTGTCACGGGATGTTGTACAGCAAGGGGACCTTGAGAGAGGACCTTCTGTTTTGCAAGGATTAAGTGTAAGGCCTACTGTTTCTTATGTTTCAGTGATCGAGTCGAAGACGACTTGGAGTTCAGCAACTGACGTTGATTGAACTATTTGACATTTGTCATGTCGACTAGCTCTACACCAGCAAGAAGCTTGTAGGCAATGAGGTGCAACATTGTGGTGAGGAAGGCTTAGAAAAGTAATGGGTAATGGTGCAGTGTTACTTGACACCAGTTTAAACTGAGATTGGGTCTGTTGTGGACTCTTTGATTCAGGCCATGTATTCAGCAAGTGTAAGATGGACATGAATTTCTGTGGGTAGTCTGCTCTGTCATTCAATTTGAAAAAGATTTTCCACAGACCCGGCGAGTGATGAGGCTAGAAAAGGCCATGTGCAATGGTCCGTAGACTACATAGTGCATAGACTTGAAATTGATGTGCAGTTAAGAATATGTCCATGGTGTGTCTGGGTGGACAGGATCATTTGGGTCGGAGCTTCTCAATTAGTGGAAGGAGGCACTTGAAGAACCTGGAGATGATGTTCCCTGTGAGAGGTAGAAAGACGATCCTCCTTCATTAGCACAATTGCATTTGTGTCTTTTCTTGAAAACATTCCTGATTGCACAGTCTCTCCTGGTATGTGCTCCTTTCTTCAAAAGAGAAGGGGTTGTGAATATGACTGAAGTTACTCACTGCCAAGTTTTAGGTGCTGGACCATTGATGGCTTGACAGTGCGGACTTCCTGCACACTTCCCACCCACCATCTGTTCTTTAGGTCTTAGTTTTTTTTTGTTGAAACTTGGCCTTCAGGTCCCTGTTGAGATGTTACTTTTGTATTGAGGTGTGGTTGAATTTCCTGTCCAAGAATGTCCTGCATTTGTGATGAATTGCTTTCTAGATTTTCTGATCGCTCATCTTCAGGTTTGCCCTTGAAGTAACTGGTGCACTCACTTTGTTTCTTTATCATCTCTTGCCTATCATATCTCATTCAGGTAGTCACAGTGTATAAATGTCAGAACTTGTGAGTTCCTCAGTTGGGAGTTGAAGTCTGTCACAATTGGGGTTGCCCATGAGGGACCTGCCACTCCAGGTCCTTCATATAAGCAATGGTAGCTGCTTGTTTGTGACTTGTAGCTTGAGATGGCTGATGCACGACAGCTATCATATGGGCTTGATTGAGCAAGGTCTTGGTCATTTGGGGAGCAAGATCAATGAAAGGCCAGGGTGTCTTATGAAGAAATGTTGGACTTCCTCAGCTTTTATGGACTGGAATTTATGAATATTAGATTTGTCAGTGTTTGCTCTAACACCGTGGATTCTTTGGAGTACAGGAAACCCCTGCATTATGGGGAGGGGGGTTGTGTTCCTTGAAAACAGTCCTTATGGCAATTTTCTGCAATACAAAGTTGTGTCATAAGAGCATGTGTCAAGAAACGCGAGTTGAAAACAAATGTGTTTATTTATTTCTATTATTTTGTGAGAGTAAATTTTATTCTGTATCTCAGATTTTTTGGTAGTGTCGTGAATTCTGTAAGGGTGAATTTCTGTTACTTAAATGGTCATAATGAGAGGGTCACCCATATGTGTCTTGGATTTACAAAACTTTTGCTATAACGAATAGCATACCACTCTCTCCCCATTGGAATACTCTGCACCAAAGTATCTTTCTTAAATCTATGAACCGTTTCCCAGCATTTCATACTTGCCTCTTAATTCTCATGACAGTTTGCCATTTGGTGTATGTGTTTTGTATTTTGGCTTTGCAAAGACCCACATCCCCTGCACTGGGGTATTCTACAATGAATTTCATTATTACTCAATAGAAATGAATAGACTAATGTTACCAATTTTGTTTGTTTTTTTTTACTGATGCTTTGATGGAAGATTCCAGTCACAGAGGTGGGTTAATGAGTTGCTTTTGTGCTTATTAATTGCCACCAGGAAATCGTAGGTTAGCAAATGTTTTACAAATTTAACTAGTAGAGAAAACCAAAGACCTGTTTTTTTTGGTTCTGACCTTGCATTATTAATAGATCATTCTTCACTGGAATCTTTTTTGTGCTGAACTAGAACTTGCGTCAAAGTGTTTCAGGTCATGGGAGAAAAGGAGGAAAACATTCCTCTGGCATAAATCTTTCCTGCTATTGATTTGAGGTAACATTGTCAGTATGTTGAATATGGAGCAAGTTTGGTCCAATCACAGGTTGCCACATCCATAATCTGGGTCTGCACTTTCTTTGGCGGCATCTTCTGATGCAGTTGCTTAGGGTTGAGCTTAACTTCCATTCTGGTTCTAAGGAGTGGAAGATTCCTGTGCATTAGTTCTTTCAACTTGGGATAGCTATTACACACCAGCTGCCTTGTGGTCTTGACAGAATGAGTTCTTGACATAAACAGGGTCACCTACCTGAACTGACGTGAGGTAATAGTTCTTGTGTCGTCTTAACTTTGTGCTCTTGGGACAACTTCTAACGGACAGAATTTGCATTCACGCTGGCGAAGGAGGGTTGTCACATGCATGTAGTCATGTATCAGACAGTATGATAGCTTTGAACATTTTCAGAGATTCTTGGATCTTGAAAATATTGAGTGTGTGTGTTATGCAGTTGCTTTATGTTCCTTTTTTTCCCACATATTTCAAAAGCAAAATATTGTAGTTGCTGGAAATCTGAAATAAAACAAATATAGGAATTACTCAGTCATTCAGCACCTGTGGAAAACGTCCATCATATTTGATCACTGGCCTGAAATATATTGTAGTTTGTCTATGTTGGGTCCTTTTCCATCATTTATTCCATTTTAAATCATAGTCTGGAAATTATTGCATCTGAAAGTTTTATTGATCACCATGATTTGGTGATTCTATTTGTTGGGAACGATTAATTACATCGTGATTTGAGAAAAAAAAAGTTCTTTTCCCATCACCAATGGTGGGAAAAGATTTGCTCTCAGTTTTCATCTTTGATGCAGCCTGCTGTCTTTATGTTGATACCTTCCTAAATAGTCATTTTTAATTAACTAGAGAATTGCTGACCCGAAGGAATGAGTAAACTAAAGACCAAAGAATTGCAGGTGATGAGATACTTAAATAAAAATAGAAAATAATCAAGATACTCAGCGGATGAAGCAGTGTTTATGGAAAGAGAAACAGACATTGTAGATTGAAATCTCTTCTTCAGGTTTGAGTAAATTAGTTACACCCAGGTTAAAAACAAAACGCATTGAAAATGCTCAGTGAAAATAATCAATTTTTACATGGTAATTTCTCTTGATCAGGCTGAGATCTCCTGAGACTCTACCTGAATGGTTACTTTTTTTTAAAAGAACTTGTTTTGTCAGTCCTGAACTCCTAAGAGCCCTAGGGTTCACTGTGGAGATCTTATCCCTCTTTTACCTCCCTCTCTTTTACAACTAGGTTTTAGCTGCTTGGAGTCATGGTTACCCATTGATTTATAATGGAAGGGTTGCTTGAGGATAGGATGTTATAGTCTGCTTTGACTTTCATGATGCTACTAAACTATTCATGGTCACTGCTTTTGCCTTGCATAGAAAGAAAGGATTCTTTGAGAGAATTTGGGATAGCCAGCACCAGAAAGAAAATCATAATTTTTCAAGAATCAGTATTATGAGGGGAGGTGGTAAGGAAATAAGTGCAAGAAAAAAATATGTAAGTTTGAAGACCAGAATTGTGGCAATGTATTACCTACTTAATATATGTTTCAGTTTCCATTGCCATTTGAATGAGTTTTGATGACTGTTAACCTATTTTAATCTTTTCACAGATGAGCATGATGCTGTACAGAAGAAAACATTCACAAAATGGATTAATGTGCGCTTTGTAAAGGTAATGTTAACATACATCTTATAAGACTGAACATTGCTGTCTGGAATATCTCCACCTGGTGTTAGGACAAACATGAGACTTGAGGATTATTTTGTGGCATGTAAAGCTATATGAATAAGCTGGTGAGAAATATTAACATCACTAGGTGTGTGTGGTTTATTGTGTGGGAAAACGTTTTCTTGTGCAATGTTGTCTGAATTCTGACTGGAGTGTGGAAGTAGTTTGGTTGCTTCAAAAATTTCAAGAGGACAGTGTGACCTTTTTTCTGTTGTTTCTGGGAGTAGAATCCACATTTGTCTGTACAGATCCATTTTTTTAGTGCAGTTGTTACTAAGAGGCATCGAGTGCTGGGAATTGGCTCTTTTTATTTCCTCTTGTATAACTTTTTCCATGGAATAGCCACTTCCTGTCCAATTCTTATTGAAATAATTGGCAGGCTGCCTGTATGGTTTGTTGTTTGTGCTGTTGATACAGGGCACTGTGGTACAATGATGGTGAAATGGATCTATTAACTCCATTTCTTTGGCAGCTTTCAGATTTCTTTGGGAATTTGTAAAATATGATTTAAATGTTACAACAGTATTTTGCAGCTGCTTGAATTGGTTTATTATTGTCACGTACCAAGGTACAGTGGAAAAACTTGTCTTGCATACTATTCATAGAGATCAATTCATTACTCAGTGCATTGAGGAAGTACAAGGTAAAATAAGAACAGAATGCAGAATAAACTGTCACAGCAACAGAGAGAGTGCAGTGCAGGTAGACAATAAGGTGCAAGGTTATAACGGGGTAGATTGTGAGGTCAAGAATCCATCTTGTTTTAATAGGGAACCATTCAATAGTCTTATAACAGCAGGGTAGAAGCTGTCATTGAGCCTGGTGGTATGGGCTTTCAGGCTTTTGTATCTTCTGCCTAGTGGGAGAGGGGAGAAGAGAGCATGTCCCAGGTGGATGGGGTTTTTGATTATGCTGGCTGCTTTACCGACGCATCGAGAGATATAGACAGAGTCCATAGAGGGGATACTTTTTTCAGTTTGACTAAGATTGATTTACTCAATAAATACTGGTGTAGTAGTTCATGACTGTCCATGCAAGGGAGTAGAACCACACGATGTTTTGCCTTGTGCATGTTTTCAGTCACAGTTAGGCTATTGGGAGAGGAAGAGTGAGAAATCCAAAGTGATTTGCATCAGATTGCTGCTGTATAATCTCTTTCCTAGAAATGTGCAAGTTGTAGGTATCATGGGGAATAGGATGCCCAGGTGCATCATAATCTTAATTTCATTAGCGATGAATATGGTTAATGAAACGGGATCTTCTCTGTGAAGGAAATGTTATGGGGAGGGTACAAGCCCTTCCCACATCATGAATGTCCAATTTATGGACACCCGTACATACAAACGAGCTGGCTTAGGAGTTTTTGACCTTTAGGAAAATTTTCTGATGATTTTAAATGATCTTTGAATTTTGCGATATTTTCGGCAGGGATTAGTGATTTGAGCCATTGTGCCAGTTGTTCAGAGGTCTCTGAGGATGGATTTCCTGGCTGCTGCAGGTGGTCTTTTTTGGGGTGGGACAGAGTGTTTCTCTTGGTATTTGGGAGACTGGCAGGATGGATGGAGGTTGATTTGCCGGCTGCTACAGGCACCTTCTGATGGGTGGGAATGTTTGCCTTTTCTCCGCAGCCCCTGAGCCACATCAGTTGATGGCTGAGCACATTGAGCAGACAGACTTGCTCATTGACCATAAGATATAGGAGCAGAATTAAACCATTCAGCCTATCAAGTCGGCTCTGCCATTTGATCATGACTGATTTATTTTTCCCTCTCAACCCCATTCTCCTGCCTTCTCCC
>JARFYF010000063.1:91668340-91680000 GCA_030265395.1 Rhina ancylostomus
TGTCAACATAACTTTCCCCCTTCCTGATGCTGCGCAGTGTTTGGAGCTGGGACTCCAGCTCATCTACTCTGAGCCGACGTTCCCCCAGCCTCAAGCACTAACTGCAGATGTGGTCATCGTGGATCACAGCAAGGTCCACGGACTCCCACATCAAACAGCTGCAGCATATGACCTTGTCCTCCATCTCACTACCTTTTCTCTCCCTAGCTCATACCACGTACAAATCTATAAGAGACAACAGGGAAACCTTACCTTCACCTACTTACCAGCTACTTACCTTCCTTGCCCCTTCAAGCCGAAACCCCTTGAGCCAAAGCCCAAACACTCTGCTTCCCCCTCACTCCGCTGCCTGTTCCGACGCTACCCGCTCAGTAGGCTGCTTGCTTTTTTTAAACTGTCCACGCCGCACCTGTGCAGTCCAGCCCCCCACTCGCCCAGGTGAGAAATACTTTTAAAACCCTTAAACTATTAACTTATTTAAATCTAACCCTTAGAATTCTATCCCTTTTAGACACTAACCCTTAAGCTCATAGCCCTAATAAAAAAAGATAGTTTAAAAAAAACTTAACTGATCCTAAGTTCTCTGACCTGAAGCTCAACTCCTCGGAAGTTTTTTTTTCTCTGCTTTTTTAAACTGTCCGTGCCGCGCCTTGGCAAAAGTTGGGAACTCTTGTTTGCAGCAGTTGACATTAGTTACTTTGCATGTTTTTTTTTAAAACCATAGGATATTAAGGGTTAAAGCAAGCAAATGAAATTTGTTGGCAAAGCAATCATGATTTCATGGATTGGCAGAAAAGACTCAAGGGACTAAATAGCCCACTCCTCCCCCCAAGTTATATTATCAAAATAATACAATGCAAATTGGAGTTCGAAGTTAGGCTAAGATTTTGGTTATATTTTGCATTTGTAGGTATTATGTTGTTCCTGATTGATCTTAGTCTGCACATTAAAATCATATGTATATTCACAAACATTTTGAATGTCTCTTGTAAGGAATTTTCGATGCTGCTTGCTTACTTGTATCAGATAAACATTTTCTGAACCTATGTTTAAATGCACATGTGAAAGAACTCAATTTAACACTGTTTCCAAATTCTACTCCTTCATTTTCCCCTCACTTCGTATTGGTTGAAAGGCATATTACCAACGAGTTTTTCAGGACATCTGACTGGATATTGCAATTTCCATTCCCACCTGCTGATCGCATCCCAAAAAGAATATTTTTTCAAAACTCTAATTCCTGCAGTGACATTGTAGAGTCTGAGAGCTTTGTGACTTAATGTTGGTTTAAAACATTTATGAAGTTTTAAAATTATAAATTGAAAAGGAAATGAGTAGTGAATTGTGGGCTCAGTATTTCAGAGGGCAAACTGAACTGTCATGCTGTTTTGGTGTTTATTCAGATGATTAGTTCAAGGACTGTGTGATTTTGGAATTCGTGAAAGACATCTGATCAAACCTTAAATGCTTCCTTTTGATTACTGTTAGACTGTCCCAAATTTGGATTGAAAAATTGCACAGTCACAACAGTTTACTCTTCTTTCCACAGCCTGGGATGCATTTTATCTGAAGCTGGTAATCTGCCCAGTTTCAAAGACGATAACCCCTTAGTACTTCCATTTGGAGCATTTATCCCATCCACTATTTCACACTTGTTCACATTAACTAAAACATTTGGCATAATACCCTTCTTTTGAAACAATCAGAAAGTATTTATTAAGAACCTTGCCCATATCCTTTATCTTGCACCCCCAGATGGGTTATATCTTTGATCCATAATAGGCCCTACAGTTGCTTTGGTTGTCTTCTTGCACTACGTTACATTAAATGTGATTGATTTTCTTGAATTTTACTTCCTAATATTTAACACCTGCTCTTTGCTTGCTTAATTTCCCTTTTGATTTCATTCCTGCACTTACTATATTCATCCAGCGCCCAATGTGTTGCATAAACCTCCTATCTTTGCTGTAATCTATCCTGTATCTAAGTTACTGTCTGTTGTGGGAGCATGTTTCCCATGAGTCCCTTGAATCTCCATGATAAATTCCAATATTGTTTTGAGGTAGGCTTTCTGTCCACTTATCACTAAAGTGATAAATCACTTGTCTGGTAAAATTGGTTGAGGTCTGGTAACGCTCCTCCTGAAAGGCAGTTTCATACTAAGGTACAGTCTCCTTTGAGATTATCTTAAAATGGATTACACTGCTGCCTTTTGTGAGAGATGTCGACCAGTGGCATGCACCATCAGACTGGCAGGATTGTTCGGTCAGGCATGAGTGGCTTGTGAGCCCTATGTGCTTGCCCCCCCCCCTCCAATGATCCTTGCCTGTGGCAGCAGCCTGATTGTCTAATGGCTTGCATGTCAAAGAATTGACTGTCTCTAACATTTACAAATATTGAAAAAATATTCAAAATGATAAATTACTAATCACAAAATAAAGATGCCTTGTATAAATCTAGATAAATTTAAAGTACAACTAAGAAAGCATTTGAATTTATTTAAAATCATGAATTTGTTCTGAATTTACAATTAAATACATCATACATTAAAGGTAATTTATATATTTTTGAAGCCTCTTCCTGCTTTCTCTCAGGTTAGAGCCTGTGTCTATCTTAACAGATTGAGTACTTAGA
Organism: Rhina ancylostomus; assembly: GCA_030265395.1. Classification (NCBI taxonomy): domain Eukaryota; kingdom Metazoa; phylum Chordata; class Chondrichthyes; order Rhinopristiformes; family Rhinidae; genus Rhina; species Rhina ancylostomus. Next base: position 91,670,975 of record JARFYF010000063.1, read on the forward strand.
TTCCCACTATATCTGGGAAGCTGTGGGAACTTGGTGCTCTACTGTTGGGTTCCATGGGTTATTTTACAGGATGTGGTTGAAGAGCTTGAAGGTTGGAATTTCTTCCTCTGCATGATTCAGATTGTCATTCTGGCCCACTAATAAGTTTGATGTAGACCTTTTTGCATTTTAAATTGTACTTCATCGTAATGCAACATTTTTCTTTCCTTCACCAGGTGGAGCTGGTAAATATAGGTGGAACTGATATTGTGGATGGAAATCGTAAACTGACACTTGGGCTTATTTGGAGCATCATTCTACATTGGCAGGTGAGTAAAGAATTTTGGAATGCAATGCAGGTTCTACTGCTGAAATGAAGACATCCACCACAGATGATCCCTCGGAATTGAATAGGTATGTAATAATCAGCAGTCCAAGCAGATGTTCTTTACTTGCATATCTTATGCCAGAGGTGGTGAATAGCTTTAACTTGAATCATCTTTGTGAATTGTTTCAACAAGACTAATTGTAAAATATTTCATTTAGGTCAAAGATATAATGAAAGCTATAATGTCAGATTTACAGCAGACAAACAGTGAGAAGATTTTGCTCAGCTGGGTTCGCCAATCAACCCGTCCCTACAAACAAGTCAATGTTATCAATTTTACAACAAGCTGGGCTGATGGACTTGCTTTCAATGCTATTCTTCATCAGCACAAGTAAGTATCACTGAATTATTCCACATGTCATATGAACTGGAGCATTTCAGGTTTATGTGGCACCAAATGATCACTGCTTGAAAATATGCCTTTTAAGACCTCGGCAAAGTTCCTTTTGGTTTTAAAAAGATACTTAAAAATTCCGACAGCAGGCTGCAGCCTTGAATAGCAAATGCTTCAAAAGTGAAATTCAATTGATCTTTTCTTACACTAGTTAGAATTATATTACATTATTCTTTTCATGGCAAATTTGAAACATTATTGATTTTCTTATTTTACTTTCTTTTGGTGCACATGCAGATTGAATTGAAGAATGATCCGATCTATCTGATGCAAATTCCTCAATACCAAACAATTGAGGAATGTTTGGTTATTCAAATGTTTATTACTGTTATTCTTGGCTGAAAAATCATTTCGGTTTATCTTAAATGTTAGTTTGAAGCAGGTTAATCTGTTTCCAGGCAGAGAGGTTAAGGCATTCAGCAGAAACACAAACATTTTCTGTCTCTTAAGTATCTTTGGCATTTTTATTTGAGTGCAGAGAGCAATTTTTGTTTTCTTTGTTCTGGTCAAGCTACTATGGATATTGAAATTAGATCCAAGTCACAGACCTGTTTTTCAGAGATGGAGTTTTTTTTTTGTTGTTAATTCCATGTGTAGCTGTTAGCAGGATGGCATTTTTTTTAAGCAGGTTCGGGTCAAATCTTGTGGGCAATATGAAGTTTTTATTTGTTTTTTTTATATATTTGAGAAAGATAAGTTTGGAGATTGCTGAGAGCCCATTTGTCTAAATGGTCTTTCTTGTCTCTTCACTGTTAGTAAATTTGTTTGTAATCTTACTATTATTGTAGCCAAACTGATATCCTCAGTCATAAAAGTAGTTTGAGGCCATATGATGTACCTGGTAGTCAGGGTCTCGGTCTTCTGTTCAAACGTGGAGCAGGTTAACACGTTAACATGGCTAAATGGCATCTGTTCTTGGGTGTGATTTCTCATGCTGTAGTGTGGTCTTTGAGAGTACAGTGTGAGAAATTCCAAATGTCTAAATTTTGCTTATTTGGTTACATGGACTGCAAGGTTTAGAATGACCATTTTTTCTTTCTCCTTTGCAACAACATTGTACAAAGCGTCATTATGGTGGACGTTGACAGATTATGTAACTGGGTGGAATCATACCTGAGACTGAATCTGTCTCAACCTGCAGTCCAAAATCAAAGTCGAGTTTATTCACATATGCACAAGTTGCATGTATGCACAGGTGCAATGAAAAACTTGCTTGCAGCAGCATCACAGACACATAGCATCATATAAGTAGCATTCACAAGAAAAATATAAATTAAACAAACTAAACAATTTTTACAAGAAGGAACACAAAAACAAAACAAAGGTCTATTGTAGTGCAAAGCGATCAAAGTGGCTGTAGTGTCAGGGTTGTGCCAGTTGGTTCAAGAACTGAATAGTTGAAGAGAAGTAGCTGTTCTTGAACTTGGTGATGTGGGACTTCAGGCTTCTCTGCCTCCTGCTCAATGGTAGCTGTGAGAAGATGGCATGGCCTGGATGGTGGGGATCTTTAATGATAGATATTGCCTTCCTGAGACAGTGCCTCTTGTAAATACTACCGACAGTGGGGATGGATGTGTCTGTGATGTTTTGGGCTGAGTCCACTACTCTCTTCAGCTTCTTGTGTTCCTGTGCATTTGAATTGCTGTACCAGACCAGTCACTTCTCATAATGGTCGCTAGATCAGAATGAGAGCCTTGCCAGTTTTGCCCTCCTCAAACCCCTTGGCAGCTGAAATGCCCCAAATATTAACAGGTTGTAATGTAACGTAGATCACTGTTTGAACTTGAACTTTACTGAGCAGTGAAACACTTGTCTTTGTCATGTGAATTGGTTTAAACACAAGTCTAGATTTGTTTTGGTAGTTTCGTGAAACCAAAAATAAGATGATATTTTTATTACATTTGGTGATTGCCATTTGAGCTAAAGATTCAGGAAACAACTAACCTGCAGATCCTGGAATCTGAAACTAAAAGAGTAATGCTGGAAAAACTCAGCCAGCCAAGCAGCATCTTTGGGGGGGAAAAAGAAACCAGTCAAAGTTTTAGGTCAGTGACCCTTGCTCAGAACAAAGAGAAGAGTGGAGTGTTTACAGTTCACTTTTTTAAAAAAAAAGTCTATGGAAAAACTTGTGTTCCTTACTACCTGATCTGGCTTAATCTATCTCCATATGGTCTTTTGTCTTAAATCAAAGCTCTATTTTGCAAACTGTGAGTCCTGCACTATTCCCCTAGCTCTGGAAGCATTGCTGACCTGAAACATAATGAAGTTTTTCTTTCCACAGATGCTGCTTGATTGGCTGAGTTCTCGCATTTCTGTTTGGGTTAAAGGTTCTCTTCACTGCAATCTTTGAATTACTCCTCTTTAAAAATAAAACTGGTGCAGGCATGTAGAGAGTTGCATTTTTTGAGAGTTTAAATAGAATGGATTAATTTAAAGGAAATAGCACTAAATTATTAGCACTGCACAGTTGTTTTTTTATATAATAAGAAATGGGGGAATAATTCAGATAGACTCCATTGGCAGGTAATTTAATTATTTTTATTTATATTTATTTGCATCTCAACAGGAGGAGGTTGTCCATTTTTTTGTGGAATTTTTTACATATAGATGTGAGAAACTAATATGAACCATATCTGAAAACTAAATAATAGATGAGTGAATAGCTTCCTCTTTTTGTCTTTGGCCTTTGACTTACAATTCTCAAATTATATACAATTCACCTACCTGTAGCTTTGCTTTCAGAATTGATGTGCAGTTTATTTATTATCAGTCAGTATCAGGAAATGCATTTTTTCACTATTTATCTTATAAGTGAGTGTCTGCAGGCCTTTTGAACAGGATTGTCACAGTTTGAACACTGCTGCTGTCTGTATGTGTGCTTGCACTGTGGGTGAAGGTGTTGGTGATGCTGGTCTGTGGTCCTCAATTTTAACATTCCTTGGGTCTGCATTACCTATAATTAAACAAAGCCAATGTATTGAATGTGGCGTAATCACCCCTCGATGTCGAGGTGCCACTCAGCTTAATAAATAACTTAAAAATTATCCACTCGTGTTTCTATATTTTTGTTATAAGCATTATTTTAAAACTTATTCTCTTTCAGATCAGGTCTGTTCAGTTGGGATAAAGTTACTAAGATGACTGTGGTGGGACGGCTTGAACACGCTTTTAATACAGCTAAGAAACATCTAGGGATAGAGAAACTGCTTGATCCTGAAGGTAAGCTGTTGTTTGTTGCTGGTTTGTGGTTCAGGTGCAGTACACAGATGCAACAAACTCATTCTGATTCATTAGAAATGGATCTATTCATATTCTGCTGTTTTTCTAACTTGGCCATTTTAGTGAAGAGATGGATAGATTGTGAGACTGAGATTTGGAGGTGGTTGTTGACCCTCTTTCAGGTATCATTTCATAATGGATTAATAGAATTATAGAACATTGAACATAGAATAGTACAGAACAGGAACAGGGCCTTAAGCCCACTGTGTCTGTGCTGAACACAATGCCAAACAAATCAAACGCTATCTTTTCTACTTGCACATAATCCATATCTCTCCATACCCTGCTTATTTATGTGCCTATCTAAAAGCCTCCTGAGCACCACTATCATATCTGCTTCAGTCACTACCCCTGCCAGCCTGTTCCAGGCACCTATCACTCTTTGAGTGAGAAAAAAAAATCTTGCTCTGCACGCCTCCTTTTAAGCTTTCCCCCTCCAACCTTAAATGCATGTCCTCTAATAACTGACATATCTGCCCTACGAAAATGATTCTATCTACTCAATTTTATAAACCTGCATCAGCTCCTAACACTCCAGAGAAAAGAATCCAAGTTTGTCCAACCTCTCCTTATAGCTCATCCCCGCCAATCCATGTAGCATCCAGGGGAACAACACACGTACCTTTTCCAAAGCCTCCACATTGTTCCTTTAATGGATGACAAGAATTGTACTTAATACTCCACATTAGGCCTAACCAAATTTCTATGCAGCTGCAACATGATTGGAAGTTATTGGAATAGATTGGCCACAGTCAGCACATGACCAAGAATATGATGTAATATTGAATGACACTTTGTAGAAAAAACAGAAATTATACAGCATTAACATCTGAACAAAGAAAGGATGTTTTGTGCTTTGAATATATCCTCATCAGAAATGAACACAAAAATATAGGTATTTTTAGTAAGGTTAGAAAATATTGGCATGTGATCTGCCAAGTTTACCAGCCACAAGGAGAGACAATTTTGAGTTATTGGAAATATTTTGCAGCTGCACTGGCACGTGCACAGTAAAATTGTCATCTGATTTCTCTTTGGTCTTCTCGGCTTCTTGGGATGTTAGAATACTGAGTATAGTGCAGCTCAGCATAAAATTTCTGCCTCTTTGTTTAAAATTTTGACATTAATGTTCAACTTGGCATAAAAATAGATGCATTCTTTGGCAAGAATTATTTTTAGTGGCTTAAGTGGCTTAGAATGGTTGTAGTGAGCTGTTTTGTGTACTTTATTCCTCATACATTTAAAGTGCTGGCTAAAGGAATCTTGCTTGTAAAGCAGTCCATGGGACATTCCTCCTCTGCATGAACCAGATGCTAGTGTTTAAACAGTCTTATTCATTGAAAGCAGTAAAATCAATGCATGTAACTACGTCTTGTACTTTGGAGGAGTGTTGTTGGTCAATGGCATTTAGCTTGGAAACATCTGTGAAAATAATGTAGTCTTTTCTCTGCAATTATCATTTTTTTTGTATTCAGTTTTACAATAGAAGATGGGGAAGCCATTGTATTTTAATGTTGGATTATTTGGCCTGCATTCAGCTACAAATGAATATGATTAAAGTCACAATGTAAATGCTGCAGTACTACAAAATGTGATCTGTTGGTTTGACTTCAAGATTGTTTTAAAGTCATGCATTCAAAGATTTTGAAAAATTACCCAAGGTGATGTATTCCTGTAAAATCTAAAATAATTTGTAATGCATTCTTTCAAATGCATGACTTCCCATAATAAGCTGCTCAAGTGCAGTGTCATGTTTAGGGCAATTGAGACATTATGACACAGTGAAAATTATTAAATGCTTCCATAGAAACACCAGTCATTTTCTTTTTACTCATTCTCAAAATTTGTATTGTTCCAAATGTTTGCTGTGTTTTAAGTGGTTTAATTTCCATGAGGATATTGCTCAGTAAATCTGTCATGACCATCATCCACGATAGAGACTGAGATAAAGAATGATGCACAATATATTCTACTTTCCACCTCATAGAAACTGTTCTTTTCTTCCAAACTTGGGGAATTTTGAACAATCCAGTTTAAAGCTATCATTTTTATAAAACAGCTTCGTAATCTGTTCTTTGCCTTTATTAGGAATGTGCATTTTAATTAATAATTTAACTGAAAACCTTTTGTTCAACCTTGTATCTTTCGTGAGATGAATATTCAGAAGAGGATTTGATGGTGCTGATAGCAGAAGTGACCTTTATATTGAACCAATTTGTCTTTTAAACTAGGTGTTGAATTTAGCTGGCTCTGGTTGGTATTTATAAAGAGAACTACTGGTGTTCAGCTTCTGCCACTTGTCCAGGACTTGTGTGGACCTACTACATTTTCTAAACTTGTTTACAGATGCCATTTTGCTTCATTGTTGGGATCCACATACATGAGCAGAAGGCTGTGGAATCAGCCTTTCTGATCCTGTACCAGTCAGACCTGGCCTTTGGTCAGAGATTAACTTTGTTCTTGGCCTGAGGAATGGATGGTCAATTATATAACTTAGGTGTTTACATTGAGTTAAAAGGGCATTGGTGTGCTTCTAATAAGCATCTTTGAATTATTTCTAATAGTTTTTAAATGTCACTGAATAAAAGAAGTCTCGAGGCTCTGACAGGCGACAAACCTTTGCATCTAGATATGCATCATCTTGAAGGCTGTCAGGGTGTTTTGGGGCGTGGCTTCAGCAGCACACTGTCTGATGCCTACATGATACTGGTGCGACTAGCTGCTTGACTCTAACTTGGGTGGCGATTCTGGGTGGCAGGCTGGGTTCAGTATGGTCTGGCTCTGTGGTGTGTGTGCTATCTTGAGTGCCAAATTTAATAGCTGTCCATTTCAAATATAAATTTGCATTGATTCACGAATCATCCTATTATTATGCATAATGGGCTTTCAAATCTCTAACATTGGTCCGTATCTGCTGCTCAGATAAAGAAATCAAACTCTTCCAGAAATTGTATTAGGGGAAACGATGGCATTGTGGTCAGTTTATTGAGTTTGCAATCCATAGATGAACTAATGACCTGGGATTTAAATTAAATTAATGATATCTGAAATAAAATGCTGGTATAAGTTGGTTGTCATATAAAGGAAATGATGGAAATGATTTGTGGATGAGGCAACATTTGAGTTAATGACATCTCATCAGAACTGTGAAGAGTTAGTGATAATTTTTTAAAATGCAGGTAAAAAAGGAAGGGGAGCAGAGAATAATAAAGTAGCAGATAAGAGAGCTGAAAGGATGAACTCGGGTGAAGATGTTAATAGGATTCATTAGTATGCTCTACTTGTTTATCTGCAGCAGTGTAGCTGTATAGAGTTGCTTGACTCTTAACTGCCCTCTGATATGGCCCAGTAAGCCACAAATGAAAGATCCTCAACAGCAATCACAACCCCGCCACCCCCCACCCTGCTGTGAAAGAATAAAATGTGAGTCATTTCCACACTGTTAGTGCACTTGGTGTAGCTCTCTTAAATTAGACTCTAGGAGCCTGGTGAAAATGTTTGTGGCAGTGGTTAAAGTTGATTTGTTCCCTATAAATATTCAGAGTTAAATAAACTGACATGTTTGACTCTGCATCTGTGGAGTACTGGAAATTTTGTTTGGATCTCATTGTTGATCTATGCTTTAATTCAGACGTTGCTGTTTCTCTGCCTGACAAGAAATCCATCATTATGTACGTAACATCTTTATTTGAGGTGCTCCCTCAACAAGTCACCATGGAAGCCATCCGTGAAGTGGAGACTCTGCCAAGACAGCACAAGGTTGAATGTGCTGAGGGTCCTTCATCCCATCAGCTGGTAAGTGATTATTTATTATTGCACAGTTAATAAAATGCACTGCAGTGAGAGGTCTGAGCTGAAAGTTACTCAGCTGTAATATTGGAACCAGTTGGTCCTTCAACATGATTGGGCTTGTTCAGCTGGTATGTTGCTGATGAGATTGGTGTTGGGCTAGGATTTGAATACTGCAGAACACAGGTCCATCTGCAGTTTGGGTATTTCGCAAAGAAACCTATTCATGCAATCCAGAGAGAGAGAGAGAGAGAGAATCAAGAACCTGAGGCATGCTTGAATGATACGAGGTCAGGTGTGGTCTTTAAGTCGCTCAATTATTAATTTTATGCAAATTCTTGATTTTGAACCCCTTGTGTTTTGTATTAGACCCATTACTAATTGTATCTGATTAAGGCGCAAGGGACTTAATCATAGAAGATGGGTGTTGGTGAACCTTCGTGGAATAAAATTATGAATGAGGGTATCCAGTTACCTGCAGGCCAAGTAAGGGTTTTGAGACCTAAGTGTCTGGGTCTCAAAGCCCAATCAACTTGGTTCAGTCAAACTGAAATTGAAAACCCAAGACATACCAATGACTTGAGATGAGTGTGGATTATTTGAGGATAACAAGGCAATATCATGCACACCTTTTCAGCTCAGAGGCAAAAGGCTTAGAGACCCAAATTTACAGCTGAGATCCCAACCTAGATGAAAATGTTCAATTTAACAGATGTTTGAAAGTTCATGACTTATAAATGAACAACCACCAGTATAAAAGGGATTCATTTTGTTTTTTTAAAATTAGGATGTGACCTCAGAAAAAGAGGTGTTGAACTCTGGAGCTGAAACTCCCAGCACAGTGACTGAGATGGAAGTGGACTTGGACAGTTACCAGGCAGTTCTGGAGGAGGTCTTGACGTGGCTCTTGTCAGCTGAGGACACTCTTCAGATGCAAAATGACATCTCCATTGATGTAGAGGAGGTGAAGGAGCAGTTTCACGTTCATGAGGTATAAACACATTCTGCATCTTGATTAGAAATATATAAAATAGGTGCAGGAAAGTTTTATTGAAGAGTAAACAAAATATTTAAAGGACCACACCCTTGATTCATTAACTTGCTATTTTCCTTCCATGGAAGACATGAGGAAGGTAGGTGATAGATTTAAGGAGTTCTTTTTAACAAAACTGGAATATCTTCGTGCTGTTGCCATTG
>JARFYF010000063.1:91680010-91690571 GCA_030265395.1 Rhina ancylostomus
ACTCATCTAAATCTGATTCCAGGAGATAGAATTTGTTGAAACAGTTCTCTGTACTTGATGTTGAATTTACTTTGCCTGAGAAGACAAAAAGGGTTAAGTCTGAATGAGGCTAATCCAGTGGAATGCTTATTTGTTGCATGCAAACCCTAACATCACACAAAATAACTTGAATTGTTGTCTGGGATTGTTATGTGGCTTGAAGTACATGAAGTTGAGAGAGGTTTGTTTTAAGCAGGGATTCTTTATGACATCAAGGTGGTATTGCTAAGTAGCTTTTAATGTAGAAAATTCCTTAGTTCCTGACAAAGGGAAGGAAAAATGCAGATGGTAGGTTTAATGAATAGCTCTTGAGAACTCTGGCATCTCTCCAAGTGGAGTTGGCATATATTGATCAGCAATGAATGTGGTTGAAGTTATTTTCTCTTAATTTTCACACCCTCCTCTCCACTTTTCTCTGTCAAGGTAATTATACCTAATGGTTGGGTGAGGTGCATTGAGTGGTGATTTCAGTTTTTTGTGAATGATGTAAGTTTCTTTTCTTTACATGTGTATGTTGCACAGATGCTGAAGTAAATGTGAAAATGTTAAATGTGAATGCAGGCTTCCACCCCATCCCCTTTCCTGCTCTCTGAACATCACACCGAAGACAAGCACCGTAATAGTACCTCCAGAAAATATTCTATGAAAACAGTAGTTTACAGATTATATTTTTTAGTTTAGCAAAAACTACTGTAAATTTTATGCTCCAAAGGTATATTTTGTTGCTGTAGTAGTGACGAATGTGCAACAACTCAATGGTCAAGTTGATGTGTATATGTAATTGAGTGGAATTTAAAACACTGGAGGCTTGAATCACTATGGATTCACTTGAAAAGGAAAGCAAGACAATAAAAGTTGTGATGGAGATCCATGGTCTTTAGAGGTTTATAAATATTGTAATGGTTCAAAATTAATTTGGTTGATATTTGCTTTAAAATGTCATGCAGGAATTCTACATGGATCGGTCATTGATACTAGCAGATAAAATGCCTGAGATTTTACTTAAATCTTGCAGATCATATCCCCCGCACAAGGTAATGATCTTTCATCAGAATTGGGAGAAAAAAATCAATCTGCAGGGAAGATGAAAGGAGAAAAGAGATGATGATACAAGGGCTAAGTGAGTAATATTGGTTCAGTAACAGGAAGAACAACTTGATTCAGAGGTGGTGTAAATGGAAGTAGTAGAATCATTGAGGCAGATTTGTTAATTAATGCCAAGTCAACCATACTTGCTGTTGATTTTGATGAAAAATAGGTATTTGCCTAAAGCAATCCACCCAGCAATTAGTATAAAAATTCCAATTTAGTTTGAAAACTTTTCAAGGAAAATTATGCAAAGCCCAATATTTGTGAAATTAAGACAATGTAATTAAGATACAGTGAAATGTTTGTTGAAGTTATCCATGGATATCAGATGACTTCCATCATTTGAATTTGGGACCAAGGAATGCAAGTGTCTATCCTGGGCCCAACACATCGATGCAATCACGAAGAAGGTATGCCAGTGGCTCTACTTCATTAGGAGTTTGAGGAGATTTGGTATGTTACCAAAGACTCTTACAAATTTCTTTCGATGTACAGTGGAGAGTATTCTGACTGGTTGCATCATAGTCTGCTATGGAGGGTCCAATGCACAGGATCGCAATATGCTGTACAGGGTTATAGACTCAGCCAGCTCCATCACGGGCACAACCCTTCCCACCATCAAGGACATCTTCAAGACGCGGTGCCTCAAGAAGACAGCATCCACTGTTAAGGACCCTTGCCATCTGGGACATGCTGTTTTCTCTTTTCCATCATCAGGGAGGTGGTACAGGAGCCTGAAGACCCATACTCAATGATTCAGAAACAGCTTCTTCCCCTCTGCCATCAGATTTCTGAACAGTCCATGAACACTACCTTGTTATTCCTTTTCTCTTTCACTATTTTTGTAATATATGGTAACTTAGTCTTTGCTTTCAGCAAACTAGGCACTTCAGAATCAGATTTATTATCATTGACTTGCATGATGTGAGATGTTGTTTCGTGGCAACGGTACAGTGCAGTGTCACAAGTTGATAAGGTGTGAAGAAGGCGTTTGGCATGCAACACTTCATCAGTCAGGGCATTGAGTATAGGAGTTGGGAAGTTGTGTTGCAGTTATATAAGACGTTGGTGAGTATTGTGTTTTAGTCACCTTGTTATAGGAAAGACATTATTAAACTAGAAAAGAGCGCAGAATAGATTGACTAGGATGTTGCCTGGACTTGGGGGCCTCAGTTACAAGGAGAGGCTGTGTCGACTAGGACTTTATTCCCTGGAACGTAGGAGATTGAAGGGTGACCTGATAGAGGTATACAAGATCATGAGGGGCATAGGCAAGGCGAAAGTACATTCTCTCTTTACCAGGGAGGGGGCGCTAAAAAGAAGAGGGAACAGGTTTAAGATGAGAGACGAGAGATTTAAAAGGGATATTAGGGGCAGATCCTTTGCACAAAGGGTGGTGTGTATTTGGAATGAGCTGCCAGAAATAGTGGTTGAGGTGAGCATATTAGCAACATTTAAAACCCAGCCAGATAATTACATGGATTGGACAGGTTGAGAGGGTTATGGGCCAAACGTGGGCAGGTGGGACGAGCTCATTAGGTAACAGTTGACCTGGGCGAGCTGGGTCGAAGGGCCTGTTTCCATGCTGTTTGACTATGACTGGTGGATGAAATTTGCTCAGTAATGGGTAGGTTTTATTGATCATACAGACCCCATTTAACTGCCTTTCTTCTCCTTTCTGGTCCAGGCATTTATGATGGAGTTGACTGCTCACCAGAGTAATGTGGGTAATGTACTTCAGGCTGGAAATCAACTCATTGCACAGGCCAATCTAACAGAAGAGGAGGAGGATGAGATCAGAGAGCAGATGACTTTACTTAATTCTCGATGGGAAGCGCTGAGAGTTGAAAGCATGGACAGACAAGCCAAGTAAGTTGTAAACTGACTTAATAAAATGTCTTTAACCTTGGAGTTAAAGGTTATTATTATTTTAAACAGTTGTAAAATTAATAATTAAATGTAACTTTAAATATTAATTTGGAAACAATGTTGCTCAACTCTTTCTATGGCTATGCAGGTGTCTGATTTGAATGAACCTGACTCCAGGGTGACATTATTTATTCTAGACTGAATCTAAAATCTGAAGCACTATCCCTTTGAAATAAAAGCGAGCACAAATATCTGTGATTAGTTGTAGGTCATAAATTATCTGAAGATAATTGTTCACTGATCTATTAACTTGAATCCTTGCAGGCTGCAACAACTAGGCATGCTTGAGCCACATAGGTTTACAGCCATAATGGCATCAAAGATCAGTAGCGAGGAATGTTGTTTGGCCTATTACTCTGCTTTGTTGGCTCTTTGGACTCTTCAGATTGAATGGTCACATATTGTGAAGTAACATTTCGGTGATCATGCTGTTTATCAGAACCCTTAATGAAACTAACCATCTCTAAGTATTTCCTTGAACCCTCTGTTTGAGAACAAATGCAGACTCTCCTGCCTCTCTGCTGAGGTCCTTGCCTCATTAATGTGACCACTTAATTTTTGCAATATTGGCATGCACCTTAGGTTCCAATACTGTTGTTGCTTGCATTTCCTATTTTAAAAAATGAAAAGTAGTATTTTATGATATGTCTATTTTTGAAATAACACAACTCATGGTATGGCATGTTTTAAAGTTCTTCATGCATTACTTTTGTGATATCAGGATACTAAAACAATGCAATACTGTACCATTCTTGTCTTCAGGAAGGTAGGTGTCTTGCACCTACATGCATTTTCTGATAATTAAAAATTAAAATTTTTTCAGACTTCACGAGGTACTAATGGAATTACAGCAGCAGCAACTGCAACAGCTATCAAATTGGCTGACTCAGACAGAAGAAAGTATTCAAAAGATGGAAGCACAGCTCACAGGAGATGATCTGGAGTCCTTTAAAGAAAAGATTGAGGAGCATAAAGTGAGTCCATGCCATCTGGACATCCTTCTAATTCCCAGCCACAGATTATAAGAGTTGGTGTGATGGCTTGTGTCAGCGCTGTTGGGCAACTGTGCCTGACCTGAAAATAAGCAAAGATGTATTTTATTGATACGTGGAAGAATTGCAAGTGCTTTTGGCCTTTTTAAACCTGCATGTATGCATAGAAATTCGGATACCCAGTTAGGATAAGTTAGTTGGCATATTGTAGGTTGAATAACTCTATCAGTCGGGCCATCTTCTGTTGTTCTTATCCATGTTATTAATCCATCAAGATCCTGTGCATTACAGTCTTTTTCCTGTTGGTCAAAATGTTACCATTTCTTCTTTGTGAAGGAGCATGAATTGTAGTGTGTAGAGTTAATCAATTCATACTTCGAATGTTTTTTTTCTGTTTTGTTTTGCACAGGCTTGTCTATTTAATTTGCTTTTCAGCTGAAGATTACTATTTTCGGAGCGCTGATGCCATAGTTCTACTTCGGCCTCTGTTGATTATTCAGTCAGTCCAGTCTGCGAGTTAGGAGCTTAAAGATTTTTGGAGCCTGAAAATGTGAAAATCCTGGTTTTATTTCATCTTTGGAACAATTCTCTTTGAATAAGGCCAGCCTGATTATCACCTATTCTGCTGTATAGGAAGGTGCTGATGCTGCTCCTGTGGTGTTGTTGACTCAAGGATCTTAGCTGGTCAATTTTAGACAAAACAGTGAAGAGCAACAGTGACCCACGTGTTCAAGTAAGGATGTTATGTCATGTGGAAGGAGTAAGGAGATAGTGGAGTTCCTATTGACAATATTGTTTTCTGTTTGATGGATCACTAGGGATGGAATATTGTTAGTGTTGTATGAGAATGGGCGATAACAATGGGTCTTATGCCCACTTCTTAAAATGAGTATATAATCACATTGCAACCACCATGTTCCAAAGGTAGGCAGTGTGAGTCGGGTAGGGGTAACAGTCAAGTAACCACTTAAGGCCTGCATGGTAATTTCCTGCAGAGTTGTGGTTGCTGCTCTCTTATAGGTAAACAGTAATTATTTCACACTCCTGTTTTGAGCATGCTGAAGTTGAACATTTATGGGGTCAGGTGTTAAGCCATTTTACTGCAAAATGCCAACCTCTCCTTCTCTTGCAGTTGCAGTGACGAGATTGATTCAGCTAAACTTTTGGTTTGACCTGACCCTTATGATTCACTAGAAAGCTGTAGTTTGTTTGATTGATGCTTTTCAGACAGCATTCTTCCACAGCCTTTGCTCAATTGGGTTTAAACTAACGGGTTGCTGATTAAAGAGTGCATGTTCTGGGCCCTAAAATTGCAGTTTGTGGTGGTGAGCAGTGCTATTATTGCTAATGGACTAGAGTGACCTTAGAATGCTTGGTTTGGGCTGCTAGATCTGGAAATCTGTGGCAGAGAGCAGATCATGTCACATGATGGATGTTGCTGTAGAGAAGAAACTTTAACAAGTATATGTAATGGGCACTGTGAGTGATGTTTCCGTCAGTGAAGAGGGCATAGATGCAGGAGATCAAATGGGTCTATTGGTCTTTGTTCAGTTTAAGATCTTCAGATGTGCCTTTGAGTAAATTAATGGGAGCAGAACTCCAGGGATCTGTGCCGTGCACTGATTGTGCTGTGGCATGCCAGCTGGTGACAAAGCTTGTTTGCCCCTCGCACTGCTCTTGTTCTACTACTTGTCTGTTGATCCTGTAGACCAGTTTTGTTGTTTGTGCAAACCCAGATTGTGACTTGATGTCAGACCGATTCTTGTAGCATGAAGGTGATTTTATAATGCATTTGATCTGATTTTATATTACCATTTTGTTTTCTCAGGTTTTACAAAGTGACTTGGAGCTAGAGCAGGTGAAAGTGAACTCTCTGACACACATGGTGGTGGTAGTGGATGAGAACAGTGGTGACAGTGCAACAGCTGCACTGGAGGACAAATTACAGGTAACTGATGTGTAGTTGCTTTCTTTATTGGCTGGCAATGAAGGTGATGGAGTTTGTTGCATGATATTTAAGAACAGAATGTTCTTTTATATATAAAACATAATTTTATATTGATTAGCAAGGGCCAGAATACTTGATTTTTACATGGGAGGGGGAAAATTCTGTTTCATTAGAGTCACACAGCACTGAAACAGGTCCTTTGGCCCAACTGGTTCAGGCCGACCAAGATTCCCATCTAAGCTAGTCCCATTTGCCTGAGTTTGGCCCATATTCCTCAAATTCTTTGCTATCCATGTACCTGTCCAAATACCTTTTTAAGTGCTGTTAATTTCCCAGCCCTGGGAAAAAGACTCTGCACATTCAACCTATCTATGCCCCTCATGATTTTATGCATCTCTATAAAATTACCCCTCATTCTCCTGCACTCCAATGAAAAAAGTCCCAACCTGCTCAACCTCTCTAATTAACTCAGTTCTTCAAGTCCTGGCAATATCCACATAAATCTCTGCACTCTTTCCAGCTTAAAGGCATTTTTCCTTTAGCAGGGTGACCAAAGCTGAACACAACATTCCAAATGTGGCCTCACCAACGTCTTGTGCAACTGCAACACAATGTCCCAACCTCAATATTCAGTACCCTGACTGATGAAGGCCAGTATGCCAAAAGCTGCCTTCACCACCTCGTCTACTTGCGGCACCACTTTCAGGGAACCACGTACTTGTATCGCTAGGTCCCTCTGACAACGCTCGCCAGAGCCCTTTTGTTCCCTGTGAAAGTCCTATACTCATTTGTCTTCCCAAAATGCATCACTTCGTACTTGAGTTAAACTCAAGTACAAGTTTCCCATTCCTCGGCCCACTTACCCAGCTGATCAAGATCCCTCTGTAATCCTGATAACTGTCTTTGCTGTCAATGACACCACCTATTTCAGTGTCATCTGCAAACTTAGTAACCATGGCTTGTATGTTCTTATCTAAATCATTGATATCGCAAGCTCTTTCTGCATGCAATCTAATTTTCCATTCTAGCCATGTGGGTCCTTGTCAAAGCCTTGGCTGAAGTCCATATAGACTATACCTGCTGACCTGCCCTCATCAACCTTCTTGGTTACTTCTTCAAAAAAAAACTCAAGCAAGTTCGTGAGGCATGATCTCCTGTGCATAAAACTGTGCTGACTATCAACCCTGTCTTTCCAAATGCTTGTATATCTTATCCTTCAGAATCCATTCTAGTAACTTACCTACCACAGACGTTGGGCTTACTGGTCTATAGTTCCCAGGTTTTTCTTTGCAGCCCTTAAATAAAGACACAACATTCACCACCCTCCAGTCTTCCAGCACTTCACCCGTCGCTGATGATGATACAAATATCTCAGCCAGGACTCCTGCAATTTCCTCTTCAGCTTCCCACAGTGTTCTTGGATAAAGCTGGTCAGGCCCTGGAGATCTATCTACCTTCATACGTTTTAAGACATCCAGTATCTCCTCTGCTGTATTGCAGACTGTCTCCTAGAGCTCCCCATTAACTACCTCAAGGTCTGAAATCTTCATGTCTTTCTCCTTGGAAAAACAGAGGAGAAATATTCATTGAGGACCTCGCCCATCTCCAGAGGCTCCACACAAAGATGTCCCCTTTGGTCTTTGAGGGCCCCTATTCTCTCTAGTTACTCTTTTTGCTTTAATATACAATTTCTTTGGATTCTCCTTAACCCTCTCTGCCAAAGTGATCTCCTGCCCCCTTTTTGCCCTCTTGATTTCCTTCTTGACTCCTGCAGCCCCGATACTCCTCCTGGGATTCACGATCCCAGCTGCCTGTACCTGACTCATGCCTCTCTTTTTCCTGACCAGAACCTCAATATCCCTCATCATCGGGGGTTCCCTACCCCTGCCAGCCTTGCCCTTCACTCTGACAGGAACATGTAGACCTTAAGCTCTCACTATCTCACTTTTAATGATCTCCCACTTGCCAGACATCCCTTTGCCCACAGACAACCCACTCCAATCAATGCTGGCAAGTTCCTGTCCAACACTGTCAAAATTCACCTTGACCCAATTTAGAACTTTAACTTGTGGACCAGGTCAGTCCCTTTCCATAATTAGTTAATGGACTGATTGTCACTGGTCCCAAAATGCTCCCACACTGACACCTCAGTCACTTGTCCTGCTCCACTTCCCATGAGTAGGTCGAGCTTTGCCCTCTCCCTGGTTGGGCCTTCAATATCCTGTGTGAGGAAACACTCCTGAACACACTGAAGAAATTCCACCCCATAGAGCTCAGCACTATGGAGTCCGTGTCTGTGTTAGGAAAGTTAGTCCCCCACCATGACAACCCGATTATTCTTGCAATGTTCTGCAATTTGTCCCTCTAATTCCCATTGGGGGCCTGTAGTACAATACTAACAAGATGACCATCCACTTCTTATTTCTCAGATCCACCCAGAAAGCCTCACCGGATGATCCCCCAGTAAGTTCACCTCAGGCTATGATAGAACATAGAACATAACAGCACAGTACAGGCCCTTCAGCCCATGATGTTATGCTGACCATTTAACCTCCTCTAAGAATCTAACCCTTCCCTCCATCACCCACGTGCCTTCTACAAGTCTCTTAAATGTCCCTAATGTACCTGCCCCCACAACCTCTGCCGGCAGTGCATTCCACACACCCACCACTCTAAAAAAAACTTCTCTGCCATCCCCCCGCACTTTCCTCCAATCACCTTAAAAGTATGCCCCCTTTTTGCCCTGGGTAAAAGTCTCTGACTGTCCACTTGATCTATGCCTCTTATCATCTTGTACACCTTTATCGTCACCTTTCATCCTCCCTCGTTCCAAACAGAAAAGCCCTAGCTCACTCATCCTATATAGACATGCTCTCCAATCCAGGCAGCATCCTGGTAAATCTCCTCTGCACCCTTTCTCAAGCTTCCACATCCTTCCTATAATGAGGTGACCAGAACTGAACACAATACTCCAAGTGTGATCTGACCAGAGTTCTATAGATCTGCAACATTACCTTCCGGCTCTTGAACTCTATCCCCAACAAAGGCCAACATGCCATACACCTTAACAACCCTATCAACCTGCGTAGCAACTTTGAGGTATCTATGGACATGGCCCCCAAGATCCCTCTGTTCCTCCACACTGCTAAGAATCCTACCAATATCCTTGTATTCTGCCTTCAAGTTCAATCTTCCAAAGTGAATCATTTCACACTTCTTCTGGGTTGAACTCCATCGATCATTTCTTGGCTCAGCTTTGCATCCTATCAATGTCCCATTGTAACCCTTGACAACCTTCCACACTATCCACAACACCACCAAGCTTTGTGTCATCTGCAAACTTACTAACCCACCCTTCCACATCCTCATCCAAGTCAGTTATAAAAATTGCAAAGAGCAGGGATCCCAGAACAGATCCCTGTGGAACACCACTGGTCACCGACCTCCAGGCAGAATGTGCTCCATCTACCACCACCCTCTGTCTTCTATAGGCAAGCCAATTCTGAATCCACACGGCCAAGTTTCCCTGGATCCCATGCCTCCTGACTTTGTTGGTTGCCTGTTTTATTCAGTTACTTAGCTTGTGATATTTTATTTGTAACATTTACTACATTAAAGATTATGTGAAAATTGAATATTTTGTATAATCTCACTAAAAGACTTTATCTTTTAATTTTCAGTTCAGTATGTGTCCAATGCATAAAGGATTTTTTTTTTCATTTTGCAGTTCCTATTTCCAACATTTTTGTCAGCTTTAATTTCAGCTTTCCATTGGTTGGTGAACACCATGGTTTCTATTGTCCACCTGTGTTATCTGCTCACTGATGAGAGATTCCTTCTGTCTTCTTTCACTTGAACCAAATTTCAATACAATTTGGATTTGATGAGAAAATAAGTTTGTACGAATCCACTATTAAATCTAGTGATGATCAGCTAATATCAATGGGTCAAATCCTGCTGGGCCAGCCATTAGCCATTGAATATTTTCCTGCACTCCAAGTGTGAGCTGATACTGATCTAGGGTGAGGGCAGTGGAACCTCTGTATTATGAGAAAGGTTCTTTTGGGATCTTAAAGATAGAGGTATCTGGACACAGTCTTTGTACTTTGAAAGGAGGATTTTTGTAAATAAAAGACCAATGTGGGAACAGAATATGAAGGAACAAATGCACACTCGCACTAGTGTGATTGCGAAACGTGGGGGAAGTCGTAACAGGGGTGAAGTGCACGCACTCACACACAACGAGCTAGTACAGACGATCAGGGAACAAACAAATATGTAGTCTGGACCCCCTGAAACTGGGCAAACAACGGCTCTGCCCTACTGGGAATCTACTTAGGACACTCCTAGACCCCTGTGGAAGTGCACCCTCTCACCTGTGGTCTTGACCCTGGCACCAATCGGAAAAGAGGGAGAGCTGCCCATGTGTACCATCTTTTATAGGGCTGTAGCTGAGTGGAGCCTCAGGTAATTCAAACAAGCCAATGATTCAGGGTCAAGAACAAAGGTGGGTTACAAGCCAATCCTTAGGTGTGCGCTTAATGGGTGGGGCGGAGTCAGACCC
>JARFYF010000063.1:91690671-91711234 GCA_030265395.1 Rhina ancylostomus
AATCTGCACCCCCTCGACCTTTCCTGGTGGTCACCCAACTGCCTGCACCTCAGGTGTAACCACCTTATTGAAACTTATTTATGATGCTCTCAGCATCCCGGATGATCTTAACGTGGTTGGCTCGGAGCTGCAGCTGGACACGTCTGCAGGTGTAGTCTTCAGAAACACTCAAAGTCTCCTTTATTTCCCACATCCTGCAGGATGATCATAATGGTGCCAGAACTGCCATTCTGATGCACCAAATGTGAAGATTAAAGTTTTAAGATCTTACCTATGCTTACCTTCTCTTACCTTTGCTTAGCCTCTTTGCTGAAGCCTCACAGCCAAAGCTTCATCTCTTTGACCTCAAACGCTGTACTTCAAACTCAAACAGAACCACTCTCTCAATGTCTGCTCCAAAATGGCCACTCCGCTGGAGCCTGCCTCCCTATTATACCTGCAAAGCAACTTTTAAACTTTTAATTTGATTGAAAGAACTAAGAAGATCGATGAAGGCAGGGAGGAAGATATTGTTTATATCGACGTTGGTCAGGCATTTGATGAGATTTTGCATTGTAGGCTGGACCAGAGGGCTAAGGGACAGGATCCAAGGCGAATTGGCAAATGAGATCCAAAATCAGCTTGGTTAAAGGAGGCAGAGGGTAGTGGTGGAAGGATGTTTTTTGAATTGGAAGTCAGTGACTAGAGGTGTACTTCAGAAATCTGTGCTGGGCCATCGCTGCTTGTGTTTGTATTACAACTTGGATATGAATGTCAGAGGTATGAATAGTGCGTTTGCAGATGACATGAAAATTGATGGTGTTGTGAATATTGAGGAAGGTTGTCTCAGACTATGGGAGGATATAGATTAGCTGGGAACTTGGGCAGAATGTTGGCAGACAGATGCGAAGTGATGTATTTTGGGAAGTCAAATGGGGGTAGGACATAGAGGTTAAATGGTTGGGCACTAAGTAATGTTGATGAACAGAGGGACCTAGGGCTCCAAGTCCATAGATCCCTGAAAGTGGCAACACAGGTGGATACCTGGTGAAGGAGGCATATGGCATGCTTGCCTATGTGGATCGGGGCACAGGATGCAAGAATGTAAGAGTTGGGACATTATGTTGCAACTTTACAGAAGACTGGTTAGGCTGCACTTGAAGTACTGTGTCACACTATGGGAAGGATTTGATTGCACTGGAGAGATTACAGAGGAGATTGACCAGGATGTTGCCTGGATTGGAGGACTTTAGTGATGGGTGAGAGATTGGAGACACTGGGCTTGAGTCTGAGGGTGATCTGATAGAGGTATGTAAGGTTATAAAAGACATTGATAGATAGCCAGAATCTTTCCCATGGTAGGGGTATCAGAAACAAGAGCGCACAGGTGAGAGGTAGAATTTTAAAGGGGATATTAGGCTTAAGTTTTTTTTACATGGAATGGTTGAGACCTGGAACACACTGCCAGAGGAAGTGGTGGAATTGGATACAATTACTTGGTTTAAGAGGCATTTAGACCAACACTTAAATTGGGAAGGCATAGGAGGATACAGTCAAATGAGATTAGTGGGGATGGACAGAAAGGTTGGCATGGATATGGTTGGCCGAAGGGCCCATTTATGTGCTGTACCACTAACTCTAAATGTTTGTACTGTACTCTGTCATCATTTGGTAACCCAAGCACATAATAGAACATAACTTAAAACAGTAAGGCAAGAATATATAGGAATGGGAATATTTTTGCCTAATACATTACAAAGAGGTATATGGCAGCCAAACCACAGAAACAGCACTGAAGCTGATGGCCTACAGTCTATTTTTTTGTTGATGAGCAAGGAATGTATTGAGCAGAACATTGTGAACATCACCTCCCCTTGGTGCTTTTGTTATTTATTTTGCATTATCTGAGCAAGCAGTTTGTATTTCAGTTTAAAACCTCATCAATCAGAGCCATACATCCTTCAGTCAGCCTGGATTATGAGTCATATTACCTCTTTAACTCTTATTGCCCCTTGTTTTTTAAAAAAAGATGGAAATACCTGGCTTCAAGTTGAACAAGTTCTCAGCTGCATCTTAATATGTAACAGCACATGCAAAACAGAACATTTTCACAGCGACCAAGTGCAAAGCACCCTTACTGTTAAAGTGCTCTCTGTACTTGGTAATACTTGATCCAACACAAATTCCAGTTCACTTCTAGGAACTGAAACATTCGTATTGCACATGGTTCAGCTGTTCACTGGTTAAATGTGAGGCAGAGGTGGGCAGAGTTCGTCTCAAAGCATTTGTTAAATTTTTGATTTTGATTATTACAGTCACTGGGTGAGCGCTGGGCAGCTGTTTGTCGTTGGACTGAAGAGCGATGGCGATTGCTGCAGAATATTTTCACAAGGTGGCAGCAACTATCGAATGACCAGGTAGGCAGATATATTGATAGTTGTGTAACATTTTAAGAACTAAAGCTCAATTGTACATTTGCTAATTACATGAATTTAGGCTTGAGGTAATGAATGTAGCATTTAGGAGAAGAGTGGGAATAGTTAATTTACGAAAGATTTTGTCTGTCTTCTGGCAGCTGTTGCTTGAAGCCTGGCTCACCCAGAAGGAAGATTCTTTCACTGACCTCCAAACCAGCAGTATCAAGGGTTTGTGTGAGACTGGAGTGAACAGCCGCAGACTGGAAGTAAGTAGGTTTTTGAATGAATCATTTTACCGTTGAATAGCTGATGTTCTTCTATTTGCTGAGACAGTGGAAGTGGTGTTAAATTTCCTATTGTGGCTTTAAGCCGGTGAACATCAGCTCCAGGTTGCTGTCTTTTGAGTCTACCAGGAGACTAAACATTTGAAAGCCAAATTAAGTTTGAAATCTGCAATTCAGAAAGTCACTTTCCAGGATCTTAGCACGAAAAATGGCCCCTTAGGCAACATACTGGGAGTGAAGAAACTGGAAGTGGCAGCAAAACAATAACAGTCAAAAGCAATGTGACATTGTTGAGGTGGAAGGGACATTTTGGTTGCACAATTATTGTAGCAAGATGCAGAATCCACATGGCAGTTCCCTACATGGTGAAATCCTGTACTTGTGCAATCTGCCATAAATATTCATAGGCTTCCTATCTGCACCTCCCCACTCACTTCTGTATCTTATGGTTGGAGGGAAATTGATTTGATGCTTCACATCTATTTTGCACACCTATCCCATCTGGAACTACAACGAATGAAACTTCATCCAAAAGACAACATTACTTATTGCATTGTATCTTCTGTTAGAATTTGAAGGAAGATCTAGAAATGAAGCGTCCAGCATTGGACCAGTTGGGTGAGGATGGCCGAGATTTAACAGAATTACTCAATAACAGTAATTCATCAAAGAAAATTGGTGACAGTCTGAGAGCACTAACACAAAGGTGGGACAATTTAGCGCAGCAACTGCAGGATTGCTCCAAACAGGTAAGAAATCAGCTAAGTTGCTCACTTGTTTCATATGCTAAAATGTACATATAAGAAGTACAGCAGGGGATTGAGCACTTTATCTGCACTGTTGGCTGCAACATTTCCTTGATGGATAGCTTGAACAAGGCGTTAGCACAGCCAGATTGGTGAAGTTTCCCTTTCTACTGTACTTTTATATTTTTTATTTATCATGAATGACATAATTAAATAGGTTTTAAACTGAGTTGTTTAAAGTGAAAAGCCATTCTTTCACCCAAAAGACTGGGGCTTTTATATATATCTTGAACAGTTGTGATCAATGAATTTTTTGAGCCAGATAAAGTTTTCTGGCTTATGATAGAATATGTCCAGTCAATTTGCTTTTGGTAATTTGATGCATATAACTTAGATCTTTCACTTAAGGCATCTTGTTCCTTTCAGCTGTGCTCTAATTGGATGCTCAAAATTATTCATCAGATTGATGCAGCATTGCCACCTATGCTGTGCATTGTTTGGCGTGCAAGGTTTTTGGCATGTTCTAGTGTGATCTGATGTTTGCCTTTGCTGAGTAGCATCAAATTGCTTAATACCTTTTGCTACTTCAGTTTATGTCCTTTGGTTAAGCTGCTAATTATAATTGAAATTGCTTCCAAGTTTGGGTCCATGCTTGCTTCACATCTCATAGAATTTAGGATTATTTCCTCTCAATCTTAGGAGAATTATTTATTTTCAGTCCTATGATAGTTGTAATGTTTTTTAAATAGTGATAAACTGTGAGGCTGCCATGTGTTGTCTACTCTGAATAGCCAATACCGTCTCAAAGCTAATTTTGAAACATTGAGGTCTTTCTCATGAAGTTACACCCACAGTTAGGTGGATTTTAAATTGCAATTGTTATAGATCTGAGGCCAAAATGTGCACGATATGTTCATTAATTGTGGACATTCTGGCATTCAGATCCCCATGGATTAATGAATGGTATTCATTCTTGCTTGACACCTCACTACATAGATTGTGTTTGATGACTTTTTCTTGCATTGTTTTTGCTATTTTCTTTCCAATTGAACGTCATTTAACATATTAATGTGACTGTTTTTCTGTGGTAGAGTTTGCTTATGTAACAGTAGTCTTCAGGAGATTGAAAAATTCTTAGAGGCTTAAAAATAGATGACAATTAAAGGAAGCCATACAGTCCATTTTGTCTATTCTGACTAAAAATTGAGCTATTGCTCTGAGTTCATTCCCTGGTGGACTACAGCTCCTCAAGTGGTTATCCAGTTGATTCTAAATGTGATGAGTCTTCCTGCCTCTTCTCCCTTCTAGGCAGCAAGTTCCAGGCTGACTTCTCTCTGATTTTTATTATATTCCTCTCTACCTCCTGTCTGATTCTCATGCAGTTAACTAATCTATTACCTTGCGCTTCTCCAGAATGAATTACATTTGCTACTTCAATCTCCACTTAACATGTTAATATTTTTCTACAGCTCACAATGTTCCCTCTATCAATGATACTGCTAGTTTTGGCATCAATGATGGTTCTTACATTGGTCCAATACATACTACATGAAACAAGATCAGGCCTGAGCCCTGAAAGAACCCTGCTGCAGTTAGTCCTCAGGTCATCAAAACACGTGTTGACTACCTTTTGCTTTCTCCCCCAGCAGCCCAGTTTTGAATTCAGCTTGCCACTTTCCATTGGATCCCATGGGTTTTTATTTTCCTGATCAATCTACCATGTGGGACTTGGTCAAGTACCTTGCCAAAATCCATGTATACTTAGTCTAACCTTGTACCCTTATCAGTATGCCTTGTTGCTTCCTCAAAAATATTACAACCTTTCCTGAACAAATCCACACTCTTTATCCTTGATTACTTAGTGTTTTTCCTATTTTCTGTCCCATAACTAATCTTCGATCCATGCTAAGATATTTTCCACTATCCTATGAGCTCTTGATTTCCTGAATGTATTGGGCACATATTTCGTATTCATAATCACTTTCTTAATTTTTTATGAAACAAGCTGAGAATCTTCTTATTTATCCAGTAGCTGGTTGAAATTTTACCTAAGGTCCAGGAGAGAAGCCAAGTAAGTACAGTGGATGTCATGTAGATTTCCAGAAAGTGTTAAGTTCTGCACAAAAAGTGGTTTGGAAAATTGAGGCCCTGGAATTAAAGAGTCAAGTGCAGCATTTATAGAAAATGTGCTTAAAAATAAGCACAGAGTAAGATCTCTGTCCTTTTACATTGTTCCAACAAAGCCCAACTTGATGAGATTGTCCTTCAGGATTTGATGTTAAATTTAGCAGTTTCAGGCAACCAATTATTTAGTTTGCATCTTAATGAGCCATTTCTGAAAGGCCAACATTTATTCAGTTTTTCTTTCTGTACAAATGTTGCATGTCTTGCTGAGTATTTCAAGCATTCTTTAATTTTAGCTTTGTCTCTTGCAATTTGAGCATTGTTTTCTGTCTCTTGCGATTTGAGCATTGACAGAAATGTGCACTTTTGTCTCTTGCAATTTGAGCATTGTTTTCTGTCTCTCTCTCTCTATCTGGTCTTCCTTCACCTTGTATTTAATTGAATTTACTTTTCCACCAGACAAATCAGCTGTGATAACCTTCACCTCCCGCCCCCCTTTTTAGCCAGCACCACCATTATTGGTATCATTGTCTCTGCTGTGCCACAGACATTTCTTTTCCTCTCTGCACCCTTCTGTTTTCTCTGCAACTTAAACATAGTTGATTTCTAGCTTTTCTCAATTTTGATGAAATGTTAATCCTTTTTTTTCAGTCCAGAGATGCTGCCAGACCTGTGTGTTTGCAGCATTTTATGTTTTAGTTTTAGTGGAAGTAAATAATTCCTTGAGGTTACCAGGGAACAATGCTGGGACCACTTTTTGGCTGATACTGAATATGGGTTTCCAGATTTCCAAATCTGAAGATGCTACACACTAAGAAATTGTGCATGAAGGTGAGAATAATAGGTAAAGACTGTAAGAAGATGTAGGCAGGCTGAAAGAGCAAGTGTCTAGCAGATGAAATACAGAGAAGTCAGAAGTGCTACAGCTGGATAGAAAGGAGAAGGGGCAAGGTGGATTAAATTGTGCAGTTCAAAACGGTGTGCAGGAATAAAGGGATCAGTGCACATAAATAACTAAATTTGCAGGGAATATCAAGTGTGTGATTGGTGAAGCCCATAGGATTTATAAACAAAGAGCGCAAAGGCAGAGAAGTTGCATTGAATCCATGCAAAACACTGGTTAGTCCACAGCTGGAGTATTGCATCCAAATCTGATGATCCAGTGAGGAACAACATGAAGGTCCTTGAGGCCGCAGAAAAGATGTGCTGGAATGGTTGCAGAAATGAAGGATTGGACAGGAAAAGATGGAATTGTTCTACCTGGAGCACAGAAGGTTTAAGAGAAGATCTGATAGAAACGTCTGAGATTTTGATTGGGTTAGGTAGGTAAATTGAGGGAAGCTGTTCCCATTGTCAGATACTTCAAGGACCTGGAGATAGGGATTTAAATTATGGAGAGAAACTAGAAGTGGGAAGCAAGAAAGAAATTTCTTAAAATTAGGAATTCCCAAGTGTCGATGGACAGTGCCTCAAAGTATTCCATGGTAAATCTAATATTTAAATTTATAACCCCATATCTTGATCTTGAATAGTTACCCGAGTCGGGAGCAACCCATGCTAATCAGATGGAAGTGTTGGGAATGGTCACTACAGAGCGCACTGTTCAGAAGCAGGAGCTGGCCCCTCCCCCGCCACCCAAGAAAAGACAACTGCATGTGGATGTGGAATCCAGGAATAAGTAAGGAGAGCTCACCTCTTATTTTTCACTGAGTTTTCTGAATGACGCAGGGAGACAAGTGATGGAAATTGGTACCTTTTGAAGTTGTATTTAGCAAAATAAATAATGAGGGTGTGGCATTTTTGTATATACAGAATGATTTCTCTACCTAGAACTCATGTTATATTTTCAAACTCGGGTTGTCCATTGAGGAGTCAAATGAGAAGGAATTGGGTGGCACAGTGGCTCTATGGTAGTACAGCCATCTCTCAGCTCCAGCGATCCGGATTTGATCCTGACTTCCAATGCTGTCTTTGTGGAGTTTAAGTTCTTCCTGTGACTGCTTGAATTTATCTGAATGCTCTATCGGTTCCCCACATCCCAAAGATATGCTGAGAGCTGGCAGCGACTTGATGCGCCAAATCACTGCCTCCTGTGTCATGAAGAAATTTGATTCACCTTGAGAGTAGTTAATCTTAAGAATTTTCTACCCAAGAGGGCTGTAGCAGCTCAGTGGCTGAGTATATTGAACACATGGAATAGTAGATTCTTGGATTTTAAGGGAGTCCTTGGATATCTGCGCTTATTGCTGGAAAGAGGTCAATAGTAAGAGATTAGCCATGATGTTATTGAATAGTGGAGCAGGAATGAAGTGCTGAATAGCATACTTTTTAAAAAAATGTCCTTATGGATCTTAATTGCCACTTATCAGTCCATGCCTGCATGTTGTCAAGGTCTGCGCTGGGGACCTCCTGCATTGGTAGTCTGATGCTGGGATGATTGATTTCCAACAGCCGTAATCATCATTCTGTATGTGAGGTATGACCTGAGCTTTGGAAATTTCACTGGGATTTTTAACCAGGGTTACTTAATGGCATAATTAGTCAAATGCTGTTTTCAAGTCATCAGTCAGTTTTGCTTCACCCCACCTCTGGAACTCACTCTTTGTTCCCCGCATGGATGAAGGCTGTGATGAGGTCTTGAGTGAGATGGTCCCAACGAAACCCAAGTTAGACATCAATGAGCAGGTTAAATAGTATGTACTCAACAAATTTTGACTAATGTATTTTTTCAGTATTTTCTGAGTTTGAGAGGCATTTGAAATCATTCAGGTATCGAATATTGTTTCAAAAAAAGGGAAAGTGAATTTAGTGTGTTTGGAATACCAAATTCCAGAAAAATTGAATCTTAGCAAAATAATAACAGCTACAAAATGCCTGTGGAAAATATTGCTTAATACTATCCACGATATTAATCACCACATTAATCTTGAAATTACCACATTAATCTTGATAGGCAGTCTGTCATTGGAGTTTTGCCACATACACAATTTCGTACTGCCTCTATTGACTTAAAATTCTAGATAGTTGCCTTTTGCTTTGGTGCTGCTCTAAGATTTATTTTTGGAGATCAAGTTATTCATCTCTTGATACATCAACTGCAAACCCAATCTGTTCTTAATGTGATAGAGATATTGAAATTTTAAGAAGGGAGATTTGGCTCATGGTTACCATGTATTCCTAGTGCCAAACAAGGAAATGGATCTTGAATGTAACTAACTTTAATCTGGTGAGTTTAAAGGGAACACAGGAAACAAGGCCCTGCTGTATTAAAGGGACCACAGGAACTTTACTAAAGTTGTGCTCTTCTCCCTAATGTGAGCAGAGTTTACTATCGGTCAAAATGATTGTTTGCTTTCAATAATGCTGCAGAAGCTCTGTTTGATGTCTTGTTGTATTGGCTCCACTAACATGTTACTTTATCACTAGATTCACTGCAGATGCTAGTGAGCTTCTGAACTGGATTAGCAAATCAAAGTATGAGATTCAAGCCATGATGTTCAATGACTTCAGGAGGAAGAAGGATATCACTGGCTTGAAGAAAAAGATGAAGGTAAGGTTGCAGTTACGGAGATGGATTCTTCTGAAAAAGAAATAGATGCATTAAGAACATTGTGATTTGAATTACAAAAGATCAGGAAGCCTGATGCAGTTGATGGTGTAAGAATGTTTGTGAAACTGAAGGTCCCTTGTGGATATAAAAACATTTTCTAGTTGTGTTTTCTACTTATGAACACAAGAAAAGAAGCAGTAGAAGACCACATAGCTTTCAAGTCTGCTTTATTGTTCAGAAGATCATAGCTCATTCTTCTTGACTTCAGCCTCCTGCCCTATAACTATTTACCTGATGGTATGATCTGATTTCTCCATGACAATTGTACTTCAGTTTGCATCGTTGCTACAGATTTCTGGAAGTTGAGCTGAACACCCCAGAAATCAGTTGTAATCTTGAGAAACCAGCAGTGATAGAGTGAACAAGTGATAACTGTGAATGAAATACTTTTTAGAAACATCAGATATTCATTTTTTTAAAAGTTTAATGCCCTTCTGTTAAATATTTAATGAAACCATTGTAAGTTTGTAATAATTAAAGTGACTTGAATATCATGCATAGGCAAGACTTGCCATGCTGTTTCACTAAATTATTGGCATCTGAGCATAACGATGAAATTTGTTGAACTAATTTTGTGTATTTACAGGCATTGGAAAAAGAAAAGGCTGAACGTGAGGGACAATTGAAGGAAATAAGACAAACAGGACAGGCCTTGCTTGAACCAATGGAGAAAGGTAAAACCAAATTGAATTGTGATGAACTTGCTGCAAATTTTTGTTCTATTGTTAATTGACATGTGCAGCTGAACTTTCTCTTTGAATACAAAACCAGAAAGCGCCAGAAGCACTTTGCTGGTCAGGCAGCGCCAGAAGCACTTTGCTGGTCAGGCAGCATCAGTGGAGAGAGTGGAGTCAACATTTCAGATCAGTGACCCTTCATCAGAACATCATGCACTTCTCATTTTGCTTTCAGACATCCAGCATCTGCAATTAATTCAATTACTTTCTCTGCTGTTTTCTGGCAGCAGACTGAATTTAAATGAAGAAAATGCATTAAGTAATTATTCCTTAATATTTTTTGATGTAGTCAAGAATAGATATTTGCAGCTTTCTATTAGCAATTGCAAAAATTAATGATGCCAAAATCTGGAAAAGAAAAACAAAGTGCTCTAAGTGCACAGTTGGTAGGTTCATATCATTGACAGAAAAAGTGGATTATAGTTTGAGTGTAGCCACTTCTTCAGATAATCAGTAAATTGGAACTGAAAACCAAAAAGCTGCAAATGCTGGAACTCTGAAATAAAAACAGAAAAAAGTTGGAAATGCTCAGCAGATCAGGCAGCATTTATGGAAAGAAACAAAATTAATGTTTCAGGTTGAAGGGTCTTCAGAATTAGGAAAAAGAGCAAACAAGTTAATTTTAAGTTTCAGTGAGGATGGGGAATGAATGGATAAGATGAAGGGAACATCTGTGTCCTGACCTTGTGAAGTAATACAGCACCGTAACAGGTCTGTTGGCCCACCATTTCCATGCCTATCATTGTGTACCAATCTATCTGAATCCCATTTACCAGCACTTGGTCCATGGCCTTCTATGCACTGGTGGTTCAAGTGCTCATCCAGATACATCTTAGATGTTGTGAGAGTACCTGCCTCATCCAGATTTCAACCAACCTCTAGCTCAAAAAAAAATTTCCTCAGATACCCTCTAACCCTTTTATGCCTTACCTTAAACCTATGCCCTCTTGTTTTAGATCTGTTATGGGGAAACATTTCTCACTATCTAACCTATCTGTGCTCTCATTGTTTTGTATACCTCTTTGAAATTCCCTCTCAGCTGCCTCTGCTGCAAGAAAAACAAACCCAGCCTATCCATTCTCTCCTCATAATTGAAATGTTCTATCCCAGGCAACGTTTTGGTAAATTTCCTTTGCACCCTCTCCAGTGCATTCATGTCCTCCTTACAATGTTGTGACCATAATTGTATGCAATACCCCACCTGCGACCTAACCAAAGTTTTATAAATTTGTACCATGACCTCTACACTCTCGTTTTCTGTGTCCCTGCTCATGAAGGTCAGCATCCTGTAAGTTGTCTTCACTTCCTTTCCCATCTGCGCTGCCATCTTTAGCGATCAGTGGACTTGTACCCCAAGTCCGGTTTGTGGAGATGTCCAGTTACGGATTAATGGCAATTTGAGAGACAGAGAGAAAACCGAGAAACATATAAAGTTGTGAAATATAGGCCAGTGGTGTTGCTGAAACCTAAAACCAAAAGGGGGATACTGGAAATAACCAGGATATGAGACTGTGTTTGTGGAGGGGAAAAATTGCATTAGTATTATAGATGGCTAATTTTGCAACAAAACTGGGCAGTTATACAAACCGGAATGGTGAGTTATCTGAAAATTTTGAGTTGTTGAATTTGACTTTGAATCCCTTGTAATTACCTTCCTGATTGCTTGCAGTTTCTGCATATTAACTTTCAGTAATTGTGTATAGAAACATCCAGGTGCATCTGAACACCAGGACATTTAAATCTCTCACCATTTAAAAAAAAATTATTGCCTTATTTTTAAACCAGTAAATAAGCTCACACGTTTCCACAATATTGGTCATCTATTTTGTCCTTGTCCATTTATTGAGCCTGTTTCTTCTGTTTGACAGGGTCCCCGCCCTGATCAAGTCATGTTCATCCCAACTGAAAAATACATCTTTAGCCAATAATAGTGCCATTACCCTGTGTATTGAAACCTAATTTTCCCTCATCAGAGCTACAGATTTGATTTTCTGAACTTGTTTAACCCATGTG
The DNA here is from genome assembly GCA_030265395.1 of Rhina ancylostomus. Classification (NCBI taxonomy): domain Eukaryota; kingdom Metazoa; phylum Chordata; class Chondrichthyes; order Rhinopristiformes; family Rhinidae; genus Rhina; species Rhina ancylostomus. The sequence goes on from JARFYF010000063.1 coordinate 91,702,582, forward strand.
AAATTGTATGGACTCGGGTAAAAATGCAGAGATTATCATATTTGTGGTTCTGCTTTTTAATTTGGATCCTTGTTGCACTTATTCCTTCAGCATATCCACCACCAATATCTTATCTGTGCTGTTGGCTCCCATATGAACCATGACATCCAGATTTTCCACTCCATCTCTAAATTCCTGTTTAGCCTCAAGGAGATGTCCTTAGCAGGCAACACAGCCTTTGGGACTTGGGCTTGCGACTGTAGATAACAGTATCTATCCCCAAACTATTCTGTTTCCTTTACCACCACAGTTTGAATTGGTCCCCTTGGCCATCACTCTGTGGTCAATTTGCGCATCCACACTGCAGTTTCTGCTGTCAAGCACGCAAACTGCAAGAATTTTGCTTCTTTGGTTAATTGCAAGGAGAGAGGCTGCTCTGGCGCTTCCTTCTGGATCACCGCATCTGTCTCAATTGTAACTACAACCTCCGAGAGTAAGAATATCCAGGCAACATCCCCCCACCATGATATGTTGCCGTGTCCAATGTTTCTGCTCATCAAATTTAAGCCAACGTCGCTCAAGTTACAGAATCTTGCCATTGCTATGGAACCAGTAGTCTCCATAGATTCTCACACTTCAGCTGCAAAACAGTAGCTGCCTTTCTTAAAATATGTATTTAATTTAATCTAATCAGTTCATTTAATTCTGTTACTATTACCTAAAGTCAACAATGCCTACATTTCATGGATGCTGGAATTGGAGGACTCTGTGTGAAAGATATTCCAAATTCTAATGGTGCTCAGGTTGTGTGTGGTATGTCTGTGGTGACCATAACATCACTCTTTTGAGTATCTAAACTGCAACCCCCATAGTCCATCCTTGAGTGCTCAGGAATATAGTAATAGTTTGTTTTTTTTTCCTCACCAGTTGTTTGGTGGTGCTTGTGCAACTGGAGATTGTCCTTTTAGAGCAGCAACCAGTTTCCATCAATTTAGGTTGGCAATTGTAAAATGTCTTTCCCTTCTAAAAATTCATCTCTCGCCTTCGACAAGTGTAACTATTTAATCCACCATCAGAAGTTGTCTTACAGTCTGGTTCACCTGTTGAAGCCTTTCGGTTTTAAATGAGGGCCAGCCTGCAGTGCTGGCAGGAGCACACTCTGATTTTATGCATTGTGGCTTTCATGCTGTAGTTGGAGCACTCGGCAGCAAAATGAACAGGAATGTCATGGAATCAACAGTGGAAGTTTTGAATCATTTAACATTTATACATTTAGTGATTAGTTTCTAATAAAATTCAATCTTGGGTCAAACCAAAGTAGTTCCTAAAGATGACACAGTTATTGATGTGTAGCTGCCAATGTAAATTCACAGATGTGAAGTGGTGAGATTCCCATTTCTTTTCTGGGATTATGTAATTTGTATAGATGTGTATATATAAATAAAATATCCCAATTCACAAGCTGGAGTCCTAAAGTTATTTACTCCAAAAATGAAAAGTTTAATTAGGTGTGCATTAAGTCTGTGATTAGTCTTGCTGACACAGTAATGTTTGTGCAATGTAAACTACTTGCAGAAGGGCTGTCAACAGAGGAAATAATCCATGCCCTGGACAAGATGGCAGTGGAATGGAACAACAATAACCAGCAAATGGAGAAGCTGAGACGTAAGATCCAATATCAAGAGGACATAAATGGTATTTACCGAGAGTTACAAGAGCTTGAAAAGACGATAAAATGCAAAGAAGACTGGCTGAAGAGTGTGGCCAGTGGTAAAGTGAACGAGTCCTGTCAGGTGAATGGCCTTCTGTACTGCAGAGTGTTATCATGTGGTTTAATTGATGAGAATGGGGAAGAATAGAAGGAATTAAAATTATTGGTACTCTGGGAAACAATATTTGAGAAAAGTGTTTCCTTCTGTAAGTCTGGCCATTTGTATACTTGCAATACCAAAATTTGATGGGAAGAAGAAATTATCTTTTGACTTTCCGTAATATCAGGATTTGTCTTTTACTCTGGTGTTATTTTCCTATATTAAACCTGTATCCTTGGGTTCCCTTTATGTCTAAAAATTAATCAAATTGTCTTTAACGTAACTAGCAGCTCAGCTTCCGCAGTTCCAAATCCCAAGATTTGCGGCCCTCTGGGTAATTTTTTCCCCTTCATCTCTCAAATGCCTATTCCTTAGTTTGTGGCTGTGACCACTCAGTGAAGATACCCACCCATGGGAAACATCAACTCTATATCAATCCTGGCAAGCCAGAGAAGTATGTTGTATGTTTCAGTGAGGAGATCACTTGCTCTACCTTTCAAATTTTTCATTCCCTTTCCCTCTTTATTGGTTTTGCCTTGATTCTCTTATTTTGTTGCCCTGTTGATTGTATTGAAACATAGATTGTGATCTGACAAGTTGTACAGCAATTTTTGACACAGGCTGTCTCTGGATAACAAACTGGTTCTATTTTTACAGACATCCTTAAATTGATTTTGTCCATAATTCAGAAAATACCCAAACATCATGAGATGGTAATCATACCTCCCACAATTTTGTAATGAATGGTATCAACACACAAATCCAATAAGAAAGAATAAAAATTACATGGGGAGAGAGAGGAAACTAGTTCTGCAGTTCATAGGAACGAACATGTGTATGCACATTGGACTTGTGAATTTAATAAGATCATGGGAACTCTCGTATGTATGGGTAAGTTGGGTATTCATAACTCAGGGATGGCCTTTGTTCAATTGTGTCAAGTAACTTTTCCTACCTTCCCATCAAATTTTGGTATTGCACATATATGAATGACAATACTTAAAGGAAACACTTGCAGTGTGATAGTTTCACCGATCAAATTTGGAGAGAGGATCGTCCAGGAAGATTAGGATAGAATCATATGAAGTAGAGAGATCAATGTGGGGTCATTCTGGAGGTGGAAGTGTTGGTGGTTAGATTTGGGAAAGTGGGGATAAATTGGAGGCTCCATCCTTTTGTTTGGAGCTTGTATGGATGCACGATTCTCCTGTCATATGTTTGGTCAATTGGATCATGTCCCTCCAGATAACTTGGGAAAGGAAAAATTGTCTAATAATGAATTAATGTTATGCACCAATTACATTCACTAAGTATCTTAATGCAGTGTGAAGTTAAGGTAACATAATGCTGTTACTTGAAAGCTTTGATGCAGTTTGACCGTCCTTGCACAATTGATTTTAAAAAAATGTACATCAGTGATTTTTGACATTGTGTATCAAAAACTGAATAAAGTGTAACAGAAATTTATTTTTAATGCTGAGGCTTGAGAGTAAAATGAGCTCTAATATTTTCTGGAGAAGTAAGAGACTGCAGATGCTGGAATCTGGAGCAAAAATACAAACTGCTGGAGGAATTCGGTGGGTCAAGCAGCATCTGTGGAGACAAAGGGATGATTGACGTTTTGGTTTGTGACCCTGCATGAGGACAGGACTGATATTTTCTGATTTATTGGAATAAGCTTCAGCTTATGTAATGGTTCAACTGCCTATTGGGGTGTTATTTTTTTCAGTTGTAATAAAAGTACCAACAAAATTTGCTCAAGTGAATTAGAGTGGTGGAAGTGGTAATGGTGATGGGAAACTGCATAATTTTGCTCAATTTATATTGTTCAAGAAAAGTGACTTATGATGGAGTTACAGCCTTGGATTATGTACTTATCTTCTTTGTGCAGGATGAAATCAACCAATTGCTTGATGTAGCTCCATGCTTAGAGAAACTAATGGCTCGTGGGGAAGTGCTCAGCAGTGAACCTGGAGCTCTGAACTTCCTCCAAGAGGATCTTAATAATACAAACAATCGATACAGATCAATTCTCCAGAAACTACAGAGCAAACGACAACTGGAATCAGGTGACTGTACTCTTCATTTGATTATCCTGAAACAAACTCGAGATACTTGCTTGATTGACTTTGGTGCATTTTTGTTGAGCTTAAGTGTTCTGTTTTTGAAAGGTCTGTTATGTTACATGTTGATAGACTGTACAGCTGCATGTACCTCACTTCCACTTGACTTGTAGCCTTTAATACCACTACTTAAATTTATTAACCTTGGTCTTAATTCAAGTAACTCCCAATGTCCATAGTCTTTCAGCAGTTCTGCAATTCCACAACAACCTCTTGCTCTGTGATTTCATAGATAGATGACTTGTCCTTTTATTTTAATTTTATTTATTCTGAACTTTTGCACCTCAGCCAATTTATTTTCAATTCTTCTTACATGGAGAGGAAATAGCCATTATTATGAGTCCAGATGAAGGGTCTCAACCCAAAACGTGGACTGTCCATTTTCCTCCATGGATGCTGCCTGATCTGCTGAGCTCCTCCAGTATTTTGTGTGTTTCAGCCATGATTATACTTCGTTATTGGATGAATCTTAATCAGTATGATTAGATGGAGAGATCTGAGATCATCAGACCACTACCACTGAGGGAATACAGCAGTCAGAGGCACTGTGTTTTTGAAATAGTGTTGATAAGTTGGTTGTAAAATGTAAGCCACCATATTGAATATAGGAATAAGCTTATTCCTGATGGACTGCTTGAGGTTTATCCCTTAATCAGCATTGCACAGTTATCTGGCAATTATCACATTGGGTGACTTGATAGAGGCACAAAGGCTTTTGTGTTTCTTATATTAGAATGGTGATTGGACTTGTTTGACTGCAGAGTGCTTTGTAATGTCCAGTGCTCTGAAAGGTCCTATGAGGAAGCAATTCATTTCTTAATGAACATAGTGACCCGCATTCAGGTATCTTGTATGGATGGAACAGCGTAAAATATCCCTGAAGTATGATGCTGTATTTTGCAAGTGGAAAGTAGCACTGTATACCAGTGACAGAATGAGCCAGATCAGACTGCACTGGCTCTTCGGGTGCAGCTCGACCAAAGCTTATATACTGTGTTGGGCACTTCAGTGTTGTTTAGAGAAGCTGAAATGAAGCAGAGGTTTTTTTTGATCATCTTCATTGCACAGTTGATTGGTACACCATAAATGTAGATCATAATACAGAATATTGTTGTGTGCTTCAGATATAAATGCATTGATGGGAATGGCAGTGTTGTTTGTGGTTATGTGCATCAATAATGTGGATTATTTGTTACTGGAGCCCTGTTACACAGCGTGGCTATTGTAATTTCATCTTTATTAAAAGGATCGGAACGTCCTCAGAACCTAGATGCTCTAAAGACCTTAAAGACGGTGCTGGATCAATCTGAAGCTCAAGTTAAACGAGGATGGAGTACAGTTGTTAATCTGGAAGCAGCTCAGAAAGCATTAAAGAACACAGAGGTAAGGAGCAGGCAATTATAAACAGAAATTTGCAAGGCATTGTGGCCTTTAGATACAAGTAGCTTCCAAATGTGAAGATGCTACATGCTATGTAACATTTACATGGTAATACTTTATTCTGGGCATCTGTTAGGGGAATGAGACTTAAATACTGGATAAGTATGCAAGCTGAAAGATGCATTTAGGGTATTGAGAACTTCTCAAATATTTCAAGATTCTTTAACAATATTGTACAATGCTCTCTTGTTTTTCCTTTCTTATCCAGGCTTTGCAGAATGAATTGAAAAACCATCAACCAGAAATGGACAGACTGGCTTCAGGGTTGGATAGGAAGGAAGAAGAGCTGGTAACATCTGCCAAGAAGACCTATGTCATGGAATTGGAAGCAATTCAAATACGATGGCAAAAGCTAATAGCTAAGCTTCAGAGTGATAGCCAGGTGCTGGAGGATGTGATATCGAAACTGCAGCAATTTAAGGTGAATGAGACTCGCAAATGATGGATGTACAGCACAAAGAATAGGCTTCCGAGTCCAAGTGGGGGAGGGAATAGGAATAGAAATGGAGAATAAGTGCTGGCTTGATGGTGTTAACAGACTGTCCTCAGTGAGAATTGGATCAGACATGATCCAGGTTGATGCCTCATAATCCAGTGAGGGACTTGCTGCATTTTTGGAATGACATTTCTCAAATGATAGACAGGTCATGTCTTTTTTCTTCAGATCTGCATGAAAGACCCTGTTTTGTACAAGTTTCTGAAAAAGTGCAAGGAAATAGTGTGGAATTTGGAAGGGATCAGGAGGGGATGCTGCGTACTGGGAGAATTAGAAATTAATAGTGCAGTGGGCTATCTTTTTATTGCAGCTTGCAGCAATGAGATTCCCTCATAGCTTCAGTTTAATTGGTGAATAATAAAAGTTTATGTAATTTTGGGAATTGTAATATTTTCTGTTGTTGTTTTGAGTATATCTAAAATTGTCTGGATCCAGTTTAGGTCTGGAATTATTCACTTTTTTTAAAAACATTTTTTCTTTGAAGGTTTATTATCTAATTTATTAAGTATACTTTTAATCTTGAATAGTGGGGAAAAATCTAATCTGATACAATACCACTGAACTGCGTTGAACATTTTTACACACAATTAAAGTGGCTTTGTATGTTTTGAAATTTTAAGAACTTAAATTCAGCAAGATTAGTGTAGTTCTCCGCTGGTAGTTACATGTAGTTATTAGACTCCCCTCTCATCCGGGATATGATGCTCTTCACTTTTTAAAAAAAGTTTGGTGTTCTATCTTACACAGTGGAAAATGGTTGTGATTTATTAGAGTCAATCATGCCAGCCCCAGGAGTTCCTCAGTGCAGTGCCCGAGGCCAATTATCTGCAATTGCTTCATAAGTGATTTCCATCATAGGGTCTGAAATGAGAAAGTTCATTGACGATTGCACAATGTTCAATTCCATGCACAAGTTCTCAGCAAATGAAGCTGTCCATTCTTGTGTGTAGCAAGACCTGCATAACGTTCTGGCTTGTGCTGGTAAGTGGGAAGGGATGTTCTTGCTACACGTGTTGGGCAATGACCATCTCCAATAAGTTAGAGTCCAACCACGAACGCATAATATTTATTTGAAGTACCATCACTAAATTCCTTACCATCAACATAATTGGGAGTCTCCATTGACCAGAAACTCAAAATGGACAGTCATGCAAGAGTAATTGACTAATTTCCTGGAACCCTTAAGGTATTTTTGCATGTATAAGGCATTTCAGGAGGGCACTGGAGTACCCTCTACTTTCTTGGATGAGAACAGATCAAATTACACTCAGGAAGCTCGACACCAAATGAGACAAAGCAACCCAGTTGCTTGGCATCCCATCCATCACAATATGGAATGTGTCCCTGCAATACTTGCATACAGTAGCTGCAGTGCGTGCCATCAACAAAATCCATGGCAGTTACTCATTGAAGTTACCCTGACTGCCTCTCAGGACTTCTGCCACCAAGAACGACATTGCATACAGTTCTACCTAAGCACATAGGTGTTTGTTCATCATCTTTGATCATAAATGCATGATTATTTGTATCCCTCCCAAGTTGTGCTTTCCAGGTACCAATTTCACTTCCTTAAAAAGGCCACAGATCTTTTTGCTTCATTTATGTTACTTCAGAATTGACAGAGAATTTGTCTAAATTATTTTGTGTGAAAGGCCTTAAAATCATCTTCTCATCCTTTGTGAGATTTTCTAGCTTAAAGCATTTTAATAAAATTTCTCCTTAATTCATCTAAACATTTCTATGACTCAATGTTTTTTCTAGTTATCAGAATCTGCAAAATGAAGGAAAAATTTGACTTGCATTTTCTTAAATATGCTGTTTATAAATTGTAATTCAGACATTATTTTTATATAAAATCAGTGAGGTAATGGAGTTTAAAGACGCAAGGGTGAAAATTCCAGGACTTCCTGAGACTCCAGTAATTTATGCTGACTGTTATCTTGTTTTATGCCAGTTTGGATGTTCGGGAGATTTTGGCCAAAATTAACAACAGCCAGACTGACACAAAGTAGGTGTTATTTACAGAAATGTGATAAGGAAATTCTAGCCCTTTTAAGCATGTTTTAGGAGTTTGAAAGAGATGATCAGTAGTAATATTTTATTGGCTGGGTTTTGACAAGACTTGTTTATGATAGTTTGCATGGTGAAACTTTGCCAAATCAACACTACTTGTGCTTACAGTAAGGCTCTCGAAAGTAATTACCCCCAATCTTCAGGAGAGGAAGGAATCAGGGAAACTAATAAGGGGAAATAGCATTTTGCGTGGTTATCTTGAAAAGATATTTATATTTCCTTTGTCCCTGTCCAGGCTTCCTCGCAACCTTGCAATTCCTAGCAATCCTATCAATTCTCCAGACCTTAGATTACTCCTCTGTTCCTGGTTGAAGTTTACTTTTAATTACTTAGACCATTTATTTCCTTTTTATGCAGGAAAATTCAGATGCCCTTGAAAAGTGGATGGATTGTGTTGACAGCTTCTTGTCCAAAGAGACCATTGCATTAGGCAATCAAGTGGGACTCCAACAGCAGGTGGAAAAGTGCAAGGTGGGAAAAAATCTGGCACAGATAGAGCATTGTAGCAAATGTACTTGTGATATAATGTGGAAACAGACCATTTGGCCAAACCAGTTTATGTTCATGATATACCTACACAGAAGCATACAGTAATAATTCTAGTTGTGCACTGTTAAGTTCAGGTTTTAAGTTAGTTCAGATTAAATTAAAGGCTCATTGTAAGGTTTTGTATGGACTTGCCAGTATCTCTTTAGTTTCATATTGTGTTATATATAATCTGGAACTCGTCA
>JARFYF010000063.1:91804022-91816465 GCA_030265395.1 Rhina ancylostomus
ATAGCAGCTAATCTGTGTCATTGCCTCTATTTTTCTCAGTCTTTCACAGTGATGCTACATCTCACCTCCAACAATCTTCTTGGTAGAGTGGAGCTAACCTACTGAGCAAATGGGGAAAGTGTTCATCCTATGTCACTTCCATTCCAGAACCAGTGAAACCACAACTTAAATTGTTGAGCTACTATATGCAGATCAGGCTTTTGAATGCTCATACTTAGAAGCCAAGCTCCAAATCATTGGGTCATTCATGGAGGATAATAGGCTTTACACTTGCCATTGCCAAAGCAAAGGTCTTCTGATAACCTACCCTTGTTATGGAACAAAATGTCAATAATGAGACCCTTGAAAATATGAACTACTTCCAATATTTTGGGAACCACTTCTCAGTGAAGGCAGACATTGATGATAAAATTCAACAATAGCTTCAGTGTTCCAGCATAGCCATTGGCCAGCTGAGAAAAAGAGTTTTAGAATATCAAGAACTCAAATCCAGCAGAAAGCTCTTGCCCAACCAGGCAACAGTCACCTCTTCCCACCTGCACACTGCTGAGATGTGGACCATCTGCAACAGACACCTCAGAACACTGGAGTTTCAGCAAAATCCTCAATACACTGGAAGATTAGGCAACCTAACGTTTCTTCTTCCAACAGTCCAAGTATCAAATTAACAGCCCTAATTAAACTGAATCAGCTATGTTGGGCATGTCATGTTGTTCACACCTCATTGTATCTGCACTGTGTAATGAATTGACCTGTACGAACTGTATGCAAGACAAGTTTTTCACTGTACCTCGGTACAAGTGACAATAATAAACCAATACATGCTCTCGAAATGGGCATGCTATTCTGAGATCCATCACAGCAAGAGATTGGCAGTTGGACAAAGGAAAATAATCAAAGATGTTCTCAAAGCTGCTTTAAAAAGTTCAAAAAATTCTTGAACTCCTGACCACTGAAGATGGAGGAGGAGCATTTGGATTGAAATGAAAATCTTGAGTTCCATTGTGAGGACACTCAAGCCCAATGCAAATGGCAGAAGGAGCATGCCATTTCCTGAACCGCCCACCTATACACCCTTGCCAAACACCTGCTCCACCTGTGGCAAAGCCTGTGGGTTGCAGATTTGCTTCAATGTCCTCCTCATAATTTACAAACCTGGACCATGTAGGAGTGCCTGAGAGGGAAGACAATCATTAATTGTAACCAAACTCCAGCCTTTTGCTGAAACTCCTATATTTCGAAGTCAAAATCGATGTAATTGTTTCACATGCACAACTACATGTCTGCACAGCAACAACATGCTAACAGCCTTGCCCAACATGCCATAGTTGAAAGCTTGGAAGGTCCAATGAAAAACTTGTTTGCAGCAGCATCACAGGCATATAGCATCACATAAGCAGCAATCACAAAAATAAATTAAACACAATTTTTACAAAACAAAAACAAAGTCCATTTTAGTTCAAAGTGGTCATAGTGTTGCAAAGCTCTAGTAATTAGGGTTGTGCCAGTTGGTTCAAGAAACAAATTGTTGAAGGGAAGTAGCTGTTCTTGAACCAGGTGGTGTGAAACTTCAGGCTTCTGTACTTCCTGCCCAATGGTAGCTCTGAGAAGATGTCATAGCCTGCCTGGCATCTGTGCTTTGTTATGTCAGTGGCAATTCACATCTGACATTTGGAACGCTCACTTGAGAAATTCATCCCTTTAGGTTTAAGGAATGCAAGCCAATCAGCTGCCTTGCCCCATTCTTGTAAGATGATCCTTCTGTGCTCATTTATTGGATTCTGTGTAGGGAATGCTGATCAGTGGCCATTAGTAATAGTTTTATTTTTATTTTATTTTTGACAGACATAAGAAAATACAAAATAATGCTTATCAGAATATGCTGAACATTTTCAAGAAATAAAGTATTGACATTGAGATTGCACTTAAAGGATTAGATTTTAATGCAGTTGCATTTGAGAATCCCACAGGTAATGAATAATATGCTGCAGCTGGGAGTGTTATCACTGATTGTGGAAGTAATACTGTCTCATGGTATATATGCAGTAAATGGAATTCTTTTATGCTAAATGGCATGATTTGTTTTTGACATGACTGAGCCTAAATCTTGAATTGAATTCATCAGTTCTGCCACACTGTATAATTTGTAATGTGTTCAAAGCTGTTTAAAACACCTTTTGTATTTTTAAAGCAAAACAGAAAGTACTGGAAATACTGAGGCAGCATTTGTGGAAAGAGAAATAGAGTCAATGTTCTGGTGAAGGGTTTTCTCCCTGAACCATTAACTCGGTTTCATGTTGACAAATGTTACTTGACCTGCAGAATATTTCCAGCATTTTCTTTTTATGATTTCCAACATTTACAGTTTTCTATTTTCAATCTTTGAATTTTAGATTTTGGCAAAGCTAATGGATTCTATTCGTATATTTAAGCCGTGGAACAACAATCCAATCCCAAATGCAAAGAAACTTTTAAGATACTTCAAGTTGAAATGAAGTTTGGCCTGATTTCTCAGGGGAGGCTTAAATTTGTTTCTTTCTTTAATGTGTTTACAAAAGATTTCAACTTCTCAATTTTCTGCTCAGTTGGCGTTACAAATGTGATTGCTGATTTCGTATGCATACAAGTTGGCTGATTGTTAATTCTCAGGACATGTAACTTCAGACGAGCACATTGCAGGCTGAGGAGAATGTGTATTTTCAGCATATTTTCAATTGATACCTGGCATGCCGAAAGATCCTGGTTACATTGTAAGGCTGGTAAAGCAAGGATACTTTTTGTAGTGCAGATCAAGTTAAATGGATCTTTTAACAGTTGTTAAAAATTAAAAGAAAATAAGTAGAAACTCTTTCCATTGAGTTCATAACCAGAGGAGATAGATTTATGATGAAAATAAGTGGAGGAGAATTTTCTTTGAGGATATTTATTAAACTCATTTGCATTTCTTGGAAGAATTGCAGTAGATTCAACTGTAGATTATAGAAAATAATTGCTTGAAAATAGAAAAATTTGAAGAATAATAGGGCAAGAGCAAGGTTAGTAGAATGAATTGGGTAACGCTGTCAAAAAGTTGACATTGGCACTATGAAGCAAATGGCCATCTGTATGTCAGGTGATTTTTGGAAGTAAGGGGGGAACAAGAAAGCTGACTGAAGCTTTCAGTTCAGTTCAACAGTTTACTCTCATCCTGTGTATAATTATTATGTTTGAACAGGCTATATTTTTATTTTCATTCAAGGGATGAGAGCTATGCATGCTGAGCCAGCATTTAATTGCTTTTGAGAAGGTGGAAGTGAGCTGCCTTGAACCACAACAGTCCTTGAAGTGTGGGTATACCATAATGTGGTAAGAGATGTTATGGAGAATTTAGGACCAAATTTTTTATAAACACAGAAAATGCTGGGGATACTCATTGGGTCAGGACAGCATCTGTGGAGAGGAACAGAAAATGTTTTGTGTTAATGACTCTTCATTAGGAAAAGTGAGAAAACAAGCATGGTTTGAGTTTCAGAGAGGGGAAAGAGTGGAGAGTACGAAGGGAGGCACGAGAGACTGCAGATGCTGGAATCTGGAGCAACACACAAAATGCTGGAGGGTCTCGACCTGAAACATCGACTGTTCATTTCCCTCCATGAATGCTACCTGACTTGCTGAGTTCCTCCAGCATTTTGCATGTTGCTCAAGAGTACAGAGAGACTGTCTGTGATAGGATAGAGACCAAGGTTGTCCGGGTGACATTTGTTTTTGGTGCTGTCTGAGAGGGAAATAAATGTCATTTAATCACAGCTGATTTGTCTGGAGGAGTATAAGTCGAGGAAGCTGGAACTGTGGAGCCGAAGAGAGAGGTCAGTGGGATGGAGAATTTAAGTGACTGACATTGGAAGTTCTGGGTCATTATTTTTCTGTCTCCACAGACCCCAAAGTGTATTTCCAGTATTTTTTCAGATTTTCAGCAGCTGCTGTGATTAACATATCATAGTTTAAACAATTTTTCCCCCAATTGCTCTCATTCTTTAACTTTTATTTACACTCCTACAGACACTTCAGCTGTGATTAACAAGCATTCATTATCCTCTTAGTACTGAAAGCAATTGTGCCACCTGAACAATCTTAGTTGCCACCCTATTGTACCTTTTCGTTGTCCCCATCCTTCTCTTTTCTGCACCTTAAGATGCAATTATTTTCTCACTTATCCAGTTCTGATAAATAGTCATTGACCCTGAAACATTTTCCTTGTACCCCTCTGCACAGTTACTGCCCCAGCAGTTTGTTTTTTGCAGATTTTCATAATCTTCATTTTTTCATTTCCAATTAGCATCATCTTTAAGTTAGTGCAGGCATTTTAAGTATTTATTTTCAAACATATAATAAAATATTAATCATTATTTCTGGTCGTAAGCTATGATGGGATCTGAAGATTTAATTACTTGTATTAACTACTGGATGAAATTACTTAAAATATCCAGAGAGCTATAACCCATTTTAAATTGGGGAAAAAATGTACGTATTTGCTTTAGGAACTGCCGAGTTGTGATGTATTGCTTTGATTTGTAAAGCGAGTACAAAAAGAACAGATATTCATTCTGAGATTTATTGCACTGCTCTGCAACAATATCAAACCTAGATTTAGATTTTTATTCAGAGGCCAAATATTTCATTTCTTTTCTCTCTTTGCCCCTTCCCCCTGTTATGATATATATTAGCTGCAGATCCGAATTATTATTGGAGGTTCGATTTGTTTAACCCAAGAAATTAAGTTTTATTTCTCTCTGCCTGTCTTAGGAAATCTCTTCTGTTTCCAAGGTTGCAGCAAGCATAACTGAGTTTCATTCTTTATTTTTCTGTGGTGTGTGATGGATGTTCTGGACATGACTGGCTAATTCCATTCTTTAGCAACCTTTCACCTTACTCTGAGTATATTAAGCTAGTGCAGCTCCTTGAAGCTTCATCTGAAAGATGGAAAGTGAGCATGCTCAAAACTGGCAAATCAAGTCCACTGACAAAAAGAAAATGATTTTTGCACCATTTATAATGTAAATTCTACAGTGCCTTCTGCCAAGCTTGCAATGATGGCTGTAGTGAGAACGTCTCTGCAAAAAGTTTTAGTATTCTTGCAGAATTTGCAAAGGATGGCAATTTCTAGTCCACGGTATCAGAAGCTGTGTAAGGTGAGTCTGACTGACACAGTCTGTCGCATCTTTATATAATTCCTTCACAGTGCTGAGTGAGCTGTTTTGAGATCAGTGCAAGAGCAATGACAGTCTGAATAACTTTGGTTAATTAGATGTAATTATTGATAAATGCCTTTTGTGGGCTGTCACACTGATCTGTCTGTGCTTGCAATTCTGTCATGCCTAGGATAGACTATATTAAGGCATGTTTTCTGTACTGCATGCTCATAAGTAACTGTAGTGTATATGCTTCGTCTGTTTGGTCGTATTTTTTAAATACAGCCGGTACTGTTTAGAGCTTCTTACAGGAGAGTTGATGACGGATTACTGCTGACTAATAGAGACACCTGCTCTTTTTCTGGTCTCTTTCCCATGCTGAAATACTATAAGTGGGATTTAATATTACCCAACCTGGATAGAATTATTTCCTTGAAATTTGGTACTGTGCATTTGGTTTTGTACATTAATAATTTCAATAACAAACAGTTTTTCCTTTTTTGGGATAGGTAAACTTTTTTAACTAAACTGATTATATTTTAAGTTCACTGATTCTCATTCATTTGACTTTCAGTCAAAGCTGGCAACCCTCAGTGGTGGTTTGAGTTTGCTGCTCTCCAGAAGCAGAACACTGAAAGAACCCTGATTGAAAACAACTCTTCCATTGTGCATGCTAAACAAATATTTGCAACTCTATGATCTTCTGAAGTGCAGCACCTAAGAGTTTTATGGCTGTTTTATGGCTCTTTGTGTTGTGGGAAAGGTGTGTGCATCAGGATGTGCGAGAGTCTCTACTGGATCTATATTCTACAAAATAGCTTTTGAATATTAAAATCATCTAACTGGTTATGTTGGTAGTAAAAATTAATGGTCCCTTTTCTCTGAGCAAATAAGAATTCTTGGCAGCAAAATGATACGGTTTTTAACCACATACATTTAGAGCACAGAATTAAAACAAAATAGAATACATCCAAGTTTGTTAGGAAGCAATAAATTGTCATTAAGCAGTCAATTATCTCAATTTGAAATCATTAGTAAGATTACCTGATAAAGTCTGCATGTAATTATGGTAGCAATAAGTACAGGCCTTGCTGTCCATCCCCTCAATAAATAGTTAAGCCGAGGATGTCCTAATGAGCATTAGGTCAAATAGCAAGCGTATAGCTTGATTTATAATTGGTTAGTTCATTTGGCTGTAGATGAATACTGAAAGCAAAGACGAAGTTTAGTCATTAAAGTGAATATTTTCTTGGTATTAATGCAGAGTAAATGGGGGTATTGAGAGATTGCAGTGGGTTCAAATGCCTCTATTCATTATAGGATCTAGAATTTTTTCACTGCAATAGTGCAAACGAAGTTTCTTTTGACATTTAAAAGCCTGAATAATTTTACAGTGCATTTTGTGTTGTCTAGTGTTTTCATCAAATGTCACAATCATCATGTGTCAATGTACATTTTGACATATAGAACCTGTCAACACATCAGCAATATTCAACATGTTTTCTGGATTGTAATATCTAAAGGTAAATTTGTATTAGCAGATTATGAGCCGAATGATTCATGGAGGCTGAACCCAGTTTATATGTTGAACTGAGCTTCAGCAGCACTCAAAAAAAAATGCTAGAACAAAGAGGAGCAGTTTAACTCCGTGCTGATGAAAGCACACAGAGTTCATTGCAACGCTGAGGCTGAGCCTTGGCTGATCTTGGGTGGTTTCATGTTGGTGAGGTTGAATAATGTTGTCATTGTCTCACTTTCTCAATGTTGTACTCCACTTTTTCTGAGCCCTAAATGTTTGCTGGGTGAGACTTTTTTTTCCCTCTGAATATCTACAAATTAACATCAATATGATTAAACTAATGGGAGAAAAACACAACTTAACTGATCTGCATTATGTAAGCAGGCAAGATTGGGAAAATTAAGAAAATAAGTATTTGTCAAACTAATACAAATGGAAAAATGTAACTTGAGTTCATTTCTCAACCTCCTTTTGGCTTCCTGCATTTTCAACTTGAATTGCAGTTTACTCTCTGCACTTAAACTTTTTAAATTCAATGTGAAATCAAGATCTCTGTGCAGGAGGGAAAAAGTATTTGTTGCAAATTATTGCATTGGGAAAGATTTGTCAGCATTACATGGAGTTGTGGATAATCATAAAGAGAATTCTTATGAACTTTCCTGTTCAGAGGGTTGCAGGGTGCTGAAATTTTTGCAGATTCTGTAAAAAAAAAAGTCACTTAGTTTGCATGGAATGTTCTTTCAGATTACAGGCTGAGAGCATTAGCAAAGTCAATTAAGTTTGTTAAATCTGATTAAGTAATGTCCCATTTTGTTTGTGACTATAACAACTCAAAGCTTGAAAATCCTGGATCCCCCAAATGATAAATGTTTGTTTCCATAGATCTGTGAAAAGAACCCATTTTCAAATGCTTAAGGATGGGTTCTTGTACTAAGCAACAAAATATTTAGTAAAGCTAAAATAAATTACATTGGGCTGCTTATTTATGGTTAATGCTGTCAGTGCACTTATGGAAAAACATGCTGTCTTCTCACAAAGGATGTGAATACATTTTCAAATATGCGAATTAAACCTTGCTGTGTTTCCAAACAAAAGAAAACTGTGGGCAGCTAAGTAGTCTGTTCATGTTGATATGGTGCTCATTGGTATTTTGTGCATTTGTGCGACTGTTAAGTAGAGGCCTTTTTAGATGAACAAAAATTGTAGAGTGGGTCCAGCCCTTGTGCACCTCCTAGTTGTGAACTATAGGGTGGAATGCACTCACTACTTTAAACAAGCACGCAGAGGAGAAATGATCAAACCAATATGTTGAGGATTTCAAACAAGATGCTGTTTGAGAAAAATGGTGACTGTATTAACTTGCAAGAAGTACTGAGGTACCATCAAGCGTTTAAGGTAATATGAGTGGAGATGCAGTTGATAACCATGAGCCACAGCTAGCAAGTGTGTTAATTTACCTTGATTATTATGTTTGACTCAGAATCTCTGAAAACTGAGAAACTGATAACCCCAGCTATCAAGAAGAGGGAAGGGAACAAAGTTAAATTGTTCCTGTTGATTGTAATGCTTTGCCAATTGTTGAATCCACAGGGTCAAGAAGATGACAAGGATCTTTTTAATTTAGTTGGATTGGTGTTGTGAACCAGGGTTCAGCATGTGCCTGCAGAGCAATCTAATTAATTAAAACAAATCAGTATAAATCAGTTCTTATTCTTACAAAATTGGCAGATGTTGAGGCATCCAGAGGAGATTGATTATTCAGACAAGCTTATTGCCTTTTATGTTTGTGTTACTTACGTTTCACTGGGGTTCTGCATGGTATCGTTTTGGAGATCAAGCACTCGTGCAGGTTGACAGTAAGCTGCAACTCCAGGTTGATGGAGGCTTGATCACTTGATAAGTAGTGCTAGAAGATTCGTCCTTTATTGGGCAAGTAATTTTACCATTAATAAAAATGTCTGCAGGCTTCTGTCAAACCTCTTCAGCATGAATCTTTCAAAGAAATAGATTGAGAAGGTAATGCTGAAAAGATTTTCTCTTCAAATAATCACGTAAACAAGGATAATTTCACTTAAGTTATGGCAAGCAGACAAGTGCAGCAGTGTCTTGCAAAGAAAGGAACGTGGAATTGCTGAATGACATGTTGCTATATTGACATTTGTTGTCTTGATAATCCTTTGGATGAAAGGTTGGAATGCAGGCTTCAATCCAAGAGTTCCATATAAAATCTATACAATTTTAGGAGAATTATGTATTGCTGTGGGTGATCTTTTCCCAGAACTAATGTCCTTTCTCTTGATTGAATGTAATCCCCAAAAGCCTTGAGCTCCACAATCCATCAGTACTACTTTGAACTTGAGTTGTCTTTCTCCCTGTGTGAGTTTCCTCCAGGTGCTCCAGTTTCCTCCCACGTTCCAAAGACACATGGGTTAGGAAGTTGTGGGCATGCTATGTTGGCGCCTTAAGTGTGGCGACACTTGCGGGCTGTCCCCAGAATGCACTATGCAAAAGATGCATTTCTGTGTTTCGATGTATGTGTGACTAATGATGATATCTTTGCTAAAACCATAGCTTTACGGCTCCAGCAAGAGTGATTCCAGCAGAGTTGTGCAAGTGTGGATGGGAGCAATCTAAAATTCTCTTGAGGAAAAATTGCAGGTGTAAATCTGGGCCAAAAGAACAACTTTTTGCAACATAAAAATGTGAGATTAATCATTACGATTTAGTTAAATATTTATGGCAGTAGCAGAAAATTATGTGAGATGCCTGTAAGATTTACAGATTTTAAATATATAGGGATTTCCTCTTAGCATAAAATGTTCAGAGGCAGTATATATGCTTTTCTGTGTTTATTTATTCTTTTGGCAAGTAGCTTCAGATTAAAATCTTAAAAGATACAGAATCGGTTTAATATCTAATTTTTTTGAGACATGAAAAGTGAATGAGTTTTGGTTTTAGATTAATTGTGGCATTCAGGGTGAAAGGAATAATTAGCAATGCACTTTGGATGTTTTGCATGGTGCTGTTTTTCATATGAGTCAGATTCAGCACAGATATAAATTAATGCCCTTTTTACTCTTCTCCTGTTGGTACTTTGACTGTAGTCAATCATTTTTTAGCTCATTGTACTTCAAAGTTTGGGCAATATAATTTGATTTCCCCTGCATTTTCCTTTTGATGTTTCATCTTTACAATTGCGTTTTCAGATGCTTTTATAGAATCAGTTTCTGGCTTTTCTATGAATTATTCTGCCAAATAACATATCCAGATATTTTGTACTTTTAGTGGTAATCTTAACTTTAGACTCTTGGGAGACTCAATTAGATGCTATGTGTTTTTCTTTATTTTTTTGAACATCTTTTAAAGATAGTCAAGAAAGAATATTTAATATATATAAAATAGTCCTGTTTGTACACAGAGAAGGCCTCTTTTCCTCTGATTCTGCCTTAGTTTCTTTCCTAATATATCCTTGACATCCTTCCTAAAATAGGACATAAAAAAATTGGGCACAATGTTTTAACTGTGGTCTAACCAATGAGCTGACAGATTTGGCATTTGTTTCGCTTTTGTACTCAAGTCCCAGTTATAAATCCTTGCAGCCATTATCAAAGGATAATGGTCAGTATACGTTTTGGTAATCAAAAGCTGAAGTTCTGCATCACTTGATTCTAGATCCCTTGCTTTTTGTGGTACATACCAATGCTTTGGACTTGAATGCAAAGGTCATGCTTCAGAAATTTCATAAGAAACCAAAATTGGCTGCATGCTTGTTAGTGGGTAAGGAAATTTTCTGCTGTTAGATGACATCAGTGAATGAGAAAGACAATAAGCTGGAGCAACTCAGTGGGTCAGGCAGCATCTAAGGAGGGAAATAGACAGGTGATGTTCTCGAGACCTTCATCCGCTCCAGATTCCAGTCACGTCAGAGCTGGAACACTCTGTACAATTTTGGTCACCACACTAGAGAAAGAATGTGATAACATTGGAAGAAGTACAGAGCAGATTGTTATGAACAGAAGCAGGTAGGGGGAAATTTCAGTTTTGAGAGAAGAGATTGCTGTAGATGGGGGTTGTTCTCTGTGTCGCAAAAAAGGACTAAGGAGAGGCTGAATTAAAAGACATAGATTGGGCTATCAGGTGAGGTCATTTAACTGGAATTTTTGTTTTTGGGATAGATGAAAATTTATTATTAAAAGGATTAGAAGAAGTTGAGGAAAATATTTTGCACCCGAGGAATATTGCAGATTCAGTCTGAAAGAGTGATGGAAACAGAAATCCTCATCACATTTAATATGTATCTGGGAGAACACTTCAGCAACTATGAACTGCAGGCTATTGCACAGGAGCTAGGAGGAGAGATTAGCCAATAAAGCTGCTTTTTTGGCCAGCATAGATGTGATGAGTCAAGTGGCCTCCTTTCTCTATGGCAAATTTCTGTGATTAGTTTCTCTTTCAGCATCCATTTGTCACTCCACTTCAAAAGATTTATTCAATCAAATGCCTTTATGCTTTTTTTTACCTTTTTAAGTTTGAATATTTGTTGTGTATCATTTTGCAGCATTGAATCTCATAAAACACATGTCCACTTAATGTACTAGCCTGGATATCCTTGTAAAGTTGTTAACAAGCTGCTTCTTTGTTAATTAATCTCCTTGCTGCTGCTATCTGCAACCGTTGCCACTTATGATTCCAGATTGTAACTGTGAAAGCAGAACATAGGATCTTAGGAATGGGACTAGGCCACTGAGTGCATCAAGTACATTCTGTCATTCAGTGAGGTTGTGTCTGATATATGACCTGACTCCCTACTGTCGTCATTGTTCCATATTCCTTTGTATCTTTGGCTAACAAACATAAGATAAGATCTCCTTATCAATCACATGTGCATCCAAAGATGCAGTGAAATGCATTTTTTTTTGCATGGAGTGTTCTGGGGGCAGCCTGTAAGTGTTGCCACACTTCTGGTGCCAACATAGCATGCCCACAACTTCCTAACCCATACATCTTTGGAATGTGGGAAGAAACTGGAGCACCGAGAGGATACCCACGCAGACACAGGGAGAACATACATACATATGCCAATTTATGATTTCATATTCACATTTGGTCTGGCATCAGTTGCTGTAAGAGCGTTCAAAGGCAGAATGGTTTTAATGGGGTATTTTAACTTCAAGTGCATGTAGAGAAACTGACAATGTCAGAGAGGTAGTGAATTTTTTGATCGTATTCAAGAATGTTTTTCTGCAACAATATGTTGCAGAAAAGAAAGGATAGGATATAATAGATGTAGTAATGAATAATGAGCCAGATTGAGTTAATAGCTTAATGGTCTGTGAACATTTATCTAATGGCTCTTATAAAATGATTGAAATTACTGCAGTAAAGAAGGGGGAGAATGTGAAACAGCAGTTGAGATTCCAGGTATTGTTATGGCTGATTTCCATGTGATGAGATGAAGATTGTCCGTTTTAAACAGTAAAATCAGTTAATGGATTTAAAAAAATGAAAGGTGTGTGTAAAAAAAAAAGTAATGCAGAATCATGTTTTGCCCAAAAGGAACAAGGCTTTATTTGCCAAAGCAATATGCAAGGACAAGTAAAGAAGACGGGAGTGGTTCCAGAAGATTGGAGGGCTGCGGATGTTGTTCCTTTTATTCAAGGAGGGGAGTAGGGATAGCCTAGGGAATTATAGACTGGTGAGTCTTACCTCAGTGGTTGGTAAGCTGATGGAGAAGATCCTGAGAGGCAGGATTTATG
>JARFYF010000063.1:91964206-91980499 GCA_030265395.1 Rhina ancylostomus
AGCAAGCATAAAGAAAGTTAAATTACATGAAAAATAACAATTTAGACCCTAATCCAACATGGGCTGGATATTGTTCAATGAGAAAGGAATATTGACAATCTTGTTATACACAGTCCATTAGGGAAGAGTGATCATAACTTGATGGAATTCTTCATGCAGATAGAGAATGAAGCAACTAGAGTGCTGAACCTGAACAAAGAAATCTGAAAGTGTGAGGTGCAAGTTGGCTATGATAGATTGGGAAGTGTTCTAAATACATTGGTGGAAAGGCAATGGATAATACTTGGAGTGTAGACATGAATTACATCAATTATCAGACACAAATATAAGCTGAGAAAGAAGGTTCAATCTTGACTAAGGAAAAAAAATTGGAGAGAGTGTTAGATCTAAAGAAGAGGCATATCCAATTGCCAGAAAAAGCAGCAGACCTGAGCATCAGGAGCTATTTAGAATTCTTCCAACAAGGTCAAAAAGATTGATTTAGTGGGGAAGATGGAGTTGGAGTAGAGGGTTCCACAACCAATTGTAAAAGCTTCGTGAAATATGTGAAGAGAAAAAGATAAGTGGACAAATTTAGGTCCCCTTCTGTCAGAAAAAGGGTAAGATAATTGAGAACAAAGAACTGGCAGAACAATTCAGCACACTTTGTTTTGCTTTCACAAAGGAAATCCCAATAACCTGCCAGAGAGGTTAGGCAGTCAAGGATTTAAAGAGAGGGGGAAACTGAAGCAAATCAGTATTAGATAAAAAAAATATATAATTTGAGAGAAATTAGGGAGGCAAAGGACTGACTTTCCCAGGATCTGATAATCTACATCCCAGAGAACAAAACAAGGTGGCCCTGGAAATAGTGAATACATTGCTGGTCATCATCCAAAACTCCTTAGACTCTGGAGCATGACAAATGTCACCCCATTACCGAAAAGGATGGAGAGAACAAAAAAACAAGGGATGACAGTCCAGTGAGTCCAATATCAGTTGTGGTGAAAATCATTGCAAAAGACATAATAACATGAACATTGGAAAGCAGTAATAAGATTAGACAAAGTCAGCATGGGCTAATGAAAGGGAAGTCATGTTTAACATTTGTACTGGAATTGACAAAGAGAAGCCAGTGGATGTTTTATATCTGGATTTTAATGAGGTTTTGATGATGTACCACAAAGAGAGTGAACAAAAGTAAAGCACATGGGTTTGGGAGTAATTTACTGACGTGGATTAAGAACTGCTTGACAGACAGGAAATCAGGTTGGAAAAGATGGGTCTCATGGGTGGCAGGTAGTGACTAGAGGAGTACCTTGGGGGTTAATGCTTGGGCCTGAGCTATTCAGAATATATATCAATGATCTGGAAGAGGGAATTAAATGTAGTGTACACAAGTTTGTAGATAACATAAAGCTATGGGGATTGTGAGCTGTGAGGAGGATCCAAAGAGCTCCTTTTTGACTTCAGCAAGTTGGATGAGTGGAAAAATGCACGTTGATGTACCATAGCACCTAATATGTTCATAAGGTTATCCACTATGGTTCAAAAAAAGGTATTATCTGAACAGTAATAGATTGGGAAAAGGAGGCACAAGGAAAACTTAGTGTCCTTGTTTTTAGCGACTGGAGTACAAATATTCAGGTGCAACAAGCAGCTCGGAAAGCAAATGGAATGTAAGTCTTCATTCTGAGGTTTTGAGTATTGGACCAAGGATTTCTTGCAGCAGCTAAATAGGCCTGGTGAGATGCCATCTGGAATTTTGAATGCAGTTTTGGTCTGCTTATCTGAGGAAGTATGTTCTTGTTACAGAGGGACTGCCATGTAGATTTACTAGACTGATTCCTGGTATGATGGAACTTGCGTATGAGGAGACATTGGATTAGGTCTGTATTCACTGGCGTTGGAATGCTTTAAAAAAAGTCTAATTGGACTGGAAAGACCAGATGCAGATGGCTGGAGATTTAGACTTGGGATGTGAAACGTCACATTTGGAACTGAGATCAAGAGCAATTTCTTCAGCCAGAAGGTGGTCAACCAAAGGAATTTACCACAGAAGGTAGTGGAAGCCGAGTCATAAGGTATTCAGGTTGGAGGTAGATATGGTCCTTAATGCTAATAGGATCAAGGTATTTAGAGAGAAGATTGGAACAGAATACCAAAGTGGATGATCAGCCATGATCATAATAATGAGATTTTCTATGTTTAGAAAGCTTGGGAGAGTCTAAAAGATGCAGTGGTGAAATTAAAATGAAATTAAGAAGGCAAAAAGACTGCTTGAATAAACATTACCAGGTAAAATCAAGGAAAACCATTTGGTAGTCTGTAAACATGTGAAGAGAAAGAAGATTTGAAAGGAAAGATGTCCCTTTCAAGACCAAAATGGCAGCCTGAACAAAGCTGTGGAGGGCTTGTGATTTTCCAAATGCAGCTGTATGTGGAAGGAGGGGATTATCTATGCTTGCCATTGAAGAAATTTTGGAAGAATTATCTATGCTTTTGCCATTGAAGAAACAACAAGAGAAGACTTATCAAGGGGGCAAGCATTTTTAAAAGTGAATAAATTGCTAAATGTTTCACAGGCACCTAAATGGAGCAGGAGAAAATAGCATTGGCTCTGTCTATAATTTCCCAATGCTGTTTGGTGACAGGATGGTGCAGAGAACTGGAAGGTTGCTCATGTGGCCCTGTTGCTTCAAAATTAAGAAAGGGATAGACTGAGTAATCATTGGCTTAACATCATTTGTGGGTAGATCATCGGAGAAATTACTGAGTGTCAGGAAAAAAAATGAGCATTTTGAACACTGCAGGTTACTCGTGTACTGTCAATATAGATTTATCAAGAGCAGGTCATACATGACTAACTTAATTGAACTATATGGGGGGGTTACATGGGGTGTAACTGGGGGTGAAGCATTTGATGTGGAAGGCATGAACATTAGTTCATGGGATCTGAGGGGAAATGGCAAGTTGGATTAAAAATTGAATCAGAGCAGAAAATGAGGGGCAATGATATTGGGGAATTTCCCTAACTGGAGAGCTGCATGTGGTTCTACATGGATCACTACCTGGCCTTTTTTTTAAGGTACATGTTAATGGTTTGTACTGAAGTGCTGGGACCATAATTGAGATGTTTGCTGATTGATACCAAAATTGGCAATGTGATTCGAAGTTTCTAGTCTGCGCAAAGATATCAAGGGACAGGTTAAATGGGAACAAAAGTGCAAATGGAATTCAGTCCAGAGAAATGAGATGTAACATCTTCGGGAAGGTCATACAAGACAAAGGAATATACAATGACTGGTAGGATAAGATAGGATTGATTTATTAGTCACATGTATATCAAAACACAGTGAAATACATCTTTTTGTGTAGAATGTTCTGGGGCTCGCCCACAAGTGTCGCCACGCTTTCAGCGCCAACATTGCATGCCCACAATTTCCTAATCCGTACATCTTTGCAATGTGGGAGGAAACTAGAGCACCCAGAGGAAACCCAGGCGGACACGGGGAGAACATATGATCTCCTTACGGACAGTGGCCAGAATTGAACCTGGGTTGCTGGCACTGTAATAGAGTTACGCTAACCGCTACACCACTGTGCCTGCCCTCTATGCTCAGAAGCATAGAGGGTATTTATAAATCCCTGAAATCAGAGACTGCAGTTGAGCAATGAAGTCATGCTGGAACTGTGTAAAAATATTACTGAAGGCATAGCTGGAGTATTACATGCTGTCTGGAAAGTTGTGATAGCATTAGAGATGATGCAGAGGTGATTTACAAGGTTCCAGGCTGGACAGTTACAGTTTGGAGGAGCAACTGGCTGGGCTTAGATTTTTTCTTAAGAGCAAGAACACTGAGAGGAGATCTAATTGAAACGTACAAAATTTATGACAGGCCAAAAGAGAGTCCATATAAATGACCTTTTTGTCTTAACTAAGGTTTAAATTAATAGATGATTTAGTGGGGAGTTGATTGAAAACATGATCTCTTTCAACAAATGAATGAGGTGAAAGGGTTGTGAATGGAAAACACTCATTTCATTTGAAAAAGTTTCTGGATCAACACTTGAGAAGCCATAACCTGCAGGGACGTTGAATTGACCTGAAATCACTTTTTGTCCAAGGACACAGTAGTCTGATTGGCCTCCTTCAGTGCCATGAGTTGGTGAGAAACAAATTCCAAGAATTAAATTGAAAACAAAATATAGAAACCAGAAGTGAGAAATTGGGGCTGAAGAATGAGAAGAGATTGGTTTTCTATCACGTTACACATTAGAGTTCTCAATCACAAGTATAAAGCAAACAGTAAGTTATGATCTGCAACACACCACCAGAAAGAGGAATGGAAGTTGAGTCAGTCATAAAATTCAAAAGGGAATTGAGTAAATACTTGAAGGACAAAATCAGCAAGGTTATTGTGAAATAACAGCTGAGCTGGATTATTTGGAGAACAAAAGACTTGGCGTGAACCTGCTGGGTTTTTTCAATGCTTTATCAATCAGCATTCCTTTAATAATTTTGAATGTAAGTTTTAAATGTGGTGGAACACCAATGAGAAAAAATTGAACATTTACTGCACCTTTATAGTTTTTTTAAAATCTTGACAGCTCTTTAAAAGTGCACTTAACGTGAATTTTGTGTTCAGCAGCTCTTGTGTATTAACTGGTGTTCATTCAAATACATTGAGCTAGTTGGTGCAGGAACCAGATGGGAACTCGGATTCTGCTACATAGAGGATGACTTGTCCTAACCTCCTGTGGCCATTATAAAATTGGCTTTTCAATAGGAGATGGAGGGTGATGGTAGAGGATGTTTTTGTTATTGAATGCCTGGTGTCCCAAAAGGATTGGTGCTGGAGCCCTTGCTGTTTGTAATATATGTGGATGTGGGAGGTGTGGTCAGTAAGGTAACGACAAAGACAAAGATTGGCAGAGTTGTTGATGATGTGGGAGCTGGTTTTGGGCTGCAGTGCGACGTTGGTGAAATGGGCTGGTAAATGGCAGATGCAGTTTAATCCAAACAAATGTGAGGTGATGTATTTTGGGAATACTAATGAGGCTGGGACATCTACCATGAACGATTGGGTCTTAGGGAGTATTAAGAAATAGAGGGACCTCGGTGTACGAGAATGTAGATCTTTAAAGGTGAAATGCAGGGAAATAATGGTAAGGAAGGCATATAGCATACTGGCCTTCATTTTTTTGGCATTGGATGCGGAAAGTAGGGAAGTTATGCTCCAACAATGTAAAACCTCTTTCAGACCTCAGCCAGAGTACTGCATGCAGATCTGGTCACCACACTAGAAGAAGGATGAGATTGCATTGGAGAGGGTGCAGAGGAGGTTCACCAAGATATTGCGTGGGATGGAGCAGTTCAGTGATGAAGAGGTCTTTTCTCCCTGGAGCAGAGGAGATTAAGAGGGGACATGATTGAGGTACATAAAATTATGAGGGGTATAGAAAAGGTAGATTGCAGGAAGTAGATAAAACTAGAGGGCAAAGATTAGGGTAAGGGGGAAGAGATTCAGAGGGGGTATGAGGGAGATACTCACCCCAAGAGTGGCGAGTACCTGGAATGCACTGCCTGGTTGAAGCTGGGTGGCTGACAGCATTTAAGTGTCAGGATGAACACTGGAATTGCTTTGGGATAGAACACTATGGACCAAGTGCTGGCAGATGGGACTATTATGGAAGACTACCCACTGGTTGGCATGGAAATGGTGGGCTGAATGGTCTTTTTTCCATGCTGCATGATCTAGTGTCCTGCTGCCCTCACTGCTGTGTCCATTCCATCAGGCAAAATAGACTGGGATCAGCGACTGCACTGCAGGTGGTGGAAGCTTAGATACCCAGATGGCCTTCTAAAGGTTTTTACACCTTTTAAGCATTTTTGACATGTCCAAACAGTTGCAAAAAGATTATTTTACTTGATTATTTTTAAATGTATGTCAATAAAATATAGCAATAAATGTTTAGTCATTTCACGAAACATTCAACTTTAGTGAATCAATTTACCTTATAACAACAGAGAAAGATGCCATTTGGCCCATCTTTAATGATTAGTGTTAACTAAAATGAAGTAAAACAAAACTTATTTTCACACATGTTTTTGATCCTGGCCGGCTGAGGATGGAAGTGTATCCAGGTCCTTGGCTCAGTATGTTATAGATCACCTCAGGCTTGTTTCTGACCTCCATCCCATTCCACACTTTGCACAGTTGTGTGCAGGGATGGATTCCCAGAACGTTCTGCCAAACAGGCTGCGACTGGTCAGCAGTTAAAACACAACTGCCAGACAGTTTGCCAAAGCATTTGAGTGTCCAAAGTTCCAATATATCCTGAAACATGATGGTTAGATTTTTTTTCAATTCCACAAGACAATTTAGAAAAATGTTAAGTTGAAAGGGTTTTTGCTGGCAGTGAATCTCTTTTCTCTATAGAATGATAAACAGCAGAAACTAAAAATGTAACGAGGCTAAGGAATTTTAAATGAGGAGTGAAGAAGCACTTGTGAAATTAATGGGCCAAATCCTGCTGGCTACTTGGAACCAGGTGCTTTTAACCATTTAAATTGGACTCCTACACTGTGAAAAGTAGAAATCGGATAAATAAAATCACCTGAGTGGGATCTGTCAGTTTGCTCTGCCACAGGATACTGCAACATGGGTCCTGCACCAATTCAATTTGATGAAGCATGTGAGACCCCATTAATTTAAATGGAATTCACAAGCTAAAGATTTAAGAGGTAAAGTTACTTTTTCAAATCATTTTGCCTTTAGGTTTTGAATTGTGTTTATTTTGTAACATAAATTTTCAATAATTTTACATTTAATTTGTTTAATAGTCAGACATGCTGAGAATTAGTAAAATGACTTGCAAGTTTCACAACTGGCACAGCTCCATCCCCAGCTTTGCTTGCTTGAGGATATTTTGTGGTGGCACACCACTCTATTCCCCCCATGGCCCAGTCAGCCACCAGAGCTCACCACTGGACTCTTGGGAGCAGAGGATAAGTGCAAGTGTGCATAAGTATTAGTGATTATGTACAACTGATGTGGTTCAGCAAGGTCCAGCCCAATGTATGTTTCAGAAAAAAATCAACAAGTTTTGTATCCAAGACAGCTGCAGAGGTGATGAATGCATTTGTAGCTGTCCTTCAACATTCTCAAGGATCTGGAACAATCTCTGTCCATTGGAAGGAGATAAATGGAGCACCATTGTTCAAAGAAATTGGATTATAGGGAATTAGCCTGACATCAATTAAAGAGAAAATATTGGAATGCTTTATTAAGTTTGTGAAAATTTAATGCTTGGAAAGTGATATGATTAAGAAGAGTGGGTGTGATTTTTATGGAAAGTGTCCAGTGAAATTTCAATGTAACATGCCTTGTCAAATCACAATTTTGGATATACCATCAGTGTCACCATGTTCACTGAGACAGGTATGTTCTACTTCATGGAAGGTAAACTCTGTATGGGTACATTATGTTGTTGGTGAATCAGGCTTTGTCAATGTTTCTTTGAAATCTTCTTTCAAACAGTGGTGTGGTCCATAGAAGCAGTTTACAACTCTTAACAGCACCCTTAAAAGTGCTTGCCTCAATGCTGCTTAAATGTTGTGAGAGTACCTGCCTCCATCATTTCCTTGGGCAGCAATTTCCAAATTCCAGCCATTTCTCCTCAGGTCCTCTCTAAACCTCTTATCTCTGAGATGTCATATCTATGCCCTTTTGTTTTGGACTCCCACCATGAGAAAAAGATTCTTATGATCTACCTAACCTATATCCCTCAATTTTATGCATCTCTCCAGCCACCCTCAGCCTCCTCTGCTTTAGGGAAAACAAACCCAGTCTATCAATCTCTCCTTTTAACAGAGATGCTCCAACTTGGGCAACTTCCTGGCAAATCTCCTCTGCAGTCACGTTTTTTCTTCAATGTGGTAACCAGAACTGCACACAGTACTCATCTGTGGTCTAGCCGGTGTTATATCAAGTTGTAACATGATGTTCCTGCACTGAGATACTATGTCATAACTGATGTCGGCAACCATCCCATATGCCTTCTTTACCACCCTTTCTACTGGTGCTGCCACTTTCAAGAATCTATGGACTTGTACTCCAAGGATCCTGTGTTCATCAACACTCCCTCGGGCCTTACTGTTTTCTGTGTCTATCCTACCCTTATTTGACTTTCAACAATGTGTTACTTCACACTTGTCAGGATTGGCAGCATGTTGTAATGCTCTTACAGCGCCAGTGACCCAGGTTCAATTCCCACCGCCGTCTGTAAGGAGTTTATATGTTCTCTCTGTGTCTGCGTGGGTTTCCTCTGGGTGCTCTGGTTTCTTCCCACGTTCCAAAGACGTACAGGTTACGAGCTGTGGGCATGCTATGTCGGTGGTGGAAGAGTGGCAACACTTGTGGGCTGCCCCCCAGCACATTCTCAGTGATGCAAAAAGATGCATTTCACTGTGCGTTTCAATTGTAAATTCCATCTACCATTTTTCTGCCCGACTTTCCAGCTGATCTAAATTATGCTGTGGCCAAAGACAATTCTCCTCACTATCTACAACACCACAAATTTTTGTGTTATCTACAAACTTATCATAATTCCTACATGCACATCTCAGTCATTAATGTATATCATAAATGTCAAGGGGCCCAATACAGATCTTTGTGGTGCACCACTAGTCACATACTTCCAATCAAAAAAGCAACCCTCCACTATTACCACCTGACTTATACTACTAAACAAATTTTGATCCAGGAAGCCAGCTTTCCTTGGACTCTAAGAGCTTTAATCTTTCACACCAGCCTACCATGCAGGACTTTGTAAAAGGCCTCATTAGAGTTCATGTGAACAAATCCACCCTCATCAATGCACCAAGTTACCTCTTCAAAATCTTCATTCAAATTAGTGGGACAGCATTTCCTCGGAACAACAATGTGCTGACTATCCCCAATCAATCCCTGCCCTCCCAAGTGATATAAATTCTGTCCCCGAGGATATTTTCCAGTAAATTCCCTGATGTGAGACTCACTGGATTTATCCTGTAAGCCTGGCTTATCCCTGCTTGAATAAGGGAACCACATCTGCTATCCTCCAGTCATTTGGCACCTCACCTATGGCTCGCAAAGATGCAGAAATCTCTGCTAGGACCCCAGCAATCTCCTCCCTTGCCTCTTACATCCCTCTTGGCTGCATCCCTTAGCTTTTACCAACTTTGTCTGGTCTTGGGCATTCTGTCATATTCTTCATTTTCTTTCTCTCTTAAGCCCATGTTTGTACTACTTGTTTTATTTGCATTCAGCTGTCTGTTCCTGTTAGATTCTTGACCTTATTTGTCTTAGACATTATTTCCATTTTCTGAATGTCACTACCTCTATTTTGTTATTTGCATACTTCAATGTGTTTATTTGTTTCCTCTTCCTCCTCTCGTTCTTCTCTATGACCAACTTGCCTTTTGATTGTTTTATTTATTTTATGCATCTCATGGTGCTGAACCTTTTGGTAACATTTATTTGATTGAACAACTTAGCCCTGAGAAGTTAGAGCCAATGGTATCACAAAACTTCCAGATTGGCCGAATCAGTGTTTCCAATGGAGAATACATCAATTAGTTCCATGCTATCTCCCAAAAGAGCAAACTTGTTTACTTGAGAAACAAAGGAATCTAGATGAAAAACATGATGATGCTGGATGAACTCAGCAGGCCAGGCAGCATCCGTGGAGGAAAGTTGGTGGCCAACATTTTGGGGATCATGACCCAAAACGTTGACCGCCTGCTTATCTCCACTAATGCTGCCTGACCTGCTGAGTTCCTCCAGCATCATCGTGTTTTTAACCTTGTTTATTTCCCTGGAGCCCCACAGCTTATTCTCTCACATCAACTCCCTTTTGATTTTTTTTTGCCATATATTTACAATAAAGTCCAATTTACAGGAGCCAATTGACTTACCATCATGTATTTGGGATGTGGGAGGAACTGGTAGAAACCAATGCTGAGCAATGGAGCGACAATACTAATTGCTGTGCTACCATGCTGCCTCAGCCATTTATCATATGGTACTGTGGGCAAATTCAGCTATTTCTCTGATGCTGTTCTTTTTGTGTTGTCAGAATATCCCAAAGGAAAAGGCAATCAATTTGTCACATCTTTGTCGCTTTTGAATTCTCCAATTGTTGACTTGTATGACAATTGAGGCTGGCATTGAGAACCTCAACCCCTTGAATTAGGAGCCTGCAGAAGACTTGCATTAACAGCAGAAGAAGCCTACCAGCTAACAATCTACTGAGCTGAGTCTACTGAATGGTCCATGAACCCATAAACACGATCTTGTTTTTTTTTGCACTATTTGTAATTTATAGTAATTTTATGTCTTTGCACTGTACTGCTACTGCAAAACAACAAATCACACATCATATAACTCAGTGATAATAATTCTGATTCTGAGCTGCCACATCAGGCATCTCCTGCCCCACATCTTGAAGAGTCAGAGGTTCTACTTCATTGGGAATTTGAGAATATTTGATATGTCAACAAAGACTCGAATACATTTCTATAGGTGTATGGTGCAGAGCATTATGACTGGTTGCATCACCGCCTGGTATGAAGGGTCCAATGCACAGGATCAAGAGAGGCTGCAGAGGGTTGTAGACCTGATTCAGACTCTGATTCTGAGGTTCCCATGTAGACCTTGTTAGTCACATCAAAATCCACAAAATGGGAATGTAAGCATTTCTATTCAGGATCTTTGACTGCTCACATGGAAAACTCATATATAACTCAATCGTTGGTTTATTTTGACTTTTGTCTGCAAAAAGCATTGTCAATCTTTCTGTTAATTTCAATGATACTACCTTCAGGATCTGCAGTAGATTGGTGGTAATCTGCACCAAATATCAAATGTTTTTCAGTTTATGGAAGGTTTACAAAACAGCATCTTTCATTTGTTCCAAAAACAGTCTTGTATCCTAACATGTGGATTTTTTTACATTGTATCCATTTTGTCAATGGAACTGATCTGAATATTTCTTGCTGATTATACCAGGTGGCATGACATTGTACATCAATGTTCCTGTGATTTACTAGTGCAAAAGTGCTGGCACTCATAATCAGGAAAATCAGTGAGGCAATCCTTAAAAGCTAGAATGTACTATAAATGTGATTGCATAGAAACAACAAAGAATTTAATTAATCAATAGTTTCAAATGCTAAAAATGCCATTCATTACCTTTTTAGATGGTTGCTTCATTCATTAAATTGTGAAAACAAAATACTAATAAAACATGACTGACACTAACTAACATTGCTCCCTGCAATCTGTTTACAGTTCAATAAATCTTCGATTGTTGATTTTCTCCTGTGGCTTTCAGGAAGTGCATTGTTTGTGTTGTCCAAGACGGTGCCTAAATTCCATGCTCAAGCACGCAGACTATGGCACGCAAGCTGTCCCTTAGCTTCGCATCAATGGGCAGGGCCTGGGTGCCTCTGACATCACTGATACCACTTAAACGCTGTCAGCACCTCTTAAAAGGGAGATGCATTCTGGCTGCAAGAACAGGGTAAAGCCTGTGAACTGAGGGCAAGCTGAGGAGGTAATGAGGTTCAGTAATGTTGCATTAAGGCTCCATTACAATCAGTCGCTAATGGGCCAAAGATCCTCATTCCTTTTTGAGTAGAAATCCGTTCAGAGAAGATCAATGCCAGGAGCTTAGGTCTTGGGGCAATCCTGGAAAAATTTAACAACTCCACCAGAGTTGTCAAGGTAAGAATACTGTTGTCATATTCTCTGCTCATCTGATTTATTTTAGACTAGCTACTCAACCATGATGGACATATTTTCAAAAGGCTAATATATTCCCTTCTATCTTGTAGGAGAAGATTGCCCACAATTGGAGAACAAATCTCTGGTGAAGCCCAGGTGTACCCACTGCCTTCTGTTGGTCTTGGTAAGTTGTAACCTGGGAGGAGATGTGATGCAGGATTTTTTTTGCACATTAAACTCTCTCTCACATAATAGTCTCTCCGTGACAAAATACAGGTGCCTTTACTAACCAGTGATCTCTGGGCACGAAAGCTAACTCTTGACCAAGTGTTGAAAGTGTCCAGTGTATGAACAATCACTCAAATTGACCAAACGCCCCCCCCCCCCAACATGAGACATACAGACATTAAAAAGGTTACGCTCGAGGAGGGGTTTTTGTGTGGTGTGTCACAGGTGGTAGACAGTACAATAAAACTTGGCTGGTGAAGGATCTGGTCAATTAGTAATTGTGCTACAAAGTTCTCATTGCTGACCACAAAAGATGGGAGGTGGGGATAGACCATGAAATATCTAGCCTTCAAGTCTTAACCACAATATTCTGTCCACTGTGATCTGAGCAGAGCTCTATTGATAAATCCATGCATGTACTGCAACTATTATGGAGCATCTCCTGAGCTTTCATATCTGCTTTGGAAGCTCAGTAAGTTGTCATCTGAGCTTTGGGAGGTCCTGCAAATGGAAATTTGTGCTCCTGCTCCTCTTTATTGTCACACAGGACTCCAGGAATGCAAATACCTATTTCCAGATTGAGAGGAATCAGTCAACACTCGGGTCAGAGAGGTGCAAGAGACTGCAGATGCTGGAATCTGGAGCAAAAGAGGAGCTGCTGGAGGAACTGGGCATCTGTGGAGGAAAATTGACAGTCAACCTTTCAGGTGAGATCCTTCATCTGGACTGAAAGAAACATGAGAGTTCAACACCCAAATCTGCTGAAGTCACCCACCATGACCATTTGGTGTCTTTGAAAGAAACAACATTCTTCTAGCTCCCAAACTACAGCTATTGGAAAGAAACATAACAGATGTCGGGGGGCAAAGAAGTGCACGCACAAACACAAGGGTAGATACATGGATAATTAATAATTGTTGAATTTGATGATATGCCCAAAAGCGGCTGTGTGCTCAGGTAGAAGTCAAGGTGCTGTTCTTTCAGCTTGCATTGGCCCTACTTAAAACAGCGCCAGAAGCCAGAAATGTGTCAGAGTAGGAGTGGGATGGAGAATTGAAGTGACAAGCAACTAAAAGCTCAGGGTTGCTCCTCTGGATTGATTAACTGCACTTGGAAAAATAGGGATTAATCAAAGTTAGCATTGCTCGGGGGGTATCTTCTCTGACCAATTTTAAGTGTGTTGCTGTGTTGATGAAGAAACCAACTGATGTATTGATGAGGACAGTTCAGTTGATGTAGTCTGCGTGGGGTTCATTAAGGCTGAGTGGGGTATACAAAATTGTAAGGGGCAATTAGAGGGTAGATGGCAAGAAACCTTTCCCCATAGCAGAGGTGTATAAAACCAAATGGCATTAGTTTAGGCTAAAGGATAAGACGTTTAGAGGAATGTGAGGAAAATCAGAGTGTACTTGGAATCTGAGGTGATGGCGGTGGCAGATACTCTCACAACTTTCAAGACTGATCTATATGAGCACTTAGCTCACAGAAAGCTAAGGGACAAGTGCTGGAAAATGGGATTGGCACAAACATCTGTTTTTACACTCAGATTGTCCACACCAGTTCTTCCTAGCAGTTGATCACAGTCCCTTTCACAATAGTTAATGGACCTCTCAAATGGCTCTTCTATATTTCTTGTACTTGTGGTCTCCCCTCTCCTCCATCTTTAAGAATAAGGTTCCCATTGTCCCCATCATCTATCCCACCAGCCTCCATATTAAATGGATTAGTATCCATAATTTATGTCACTACTAGTAAGACATTGCCACCAGATGGATCTACTACTTCCCATTCAGGATTCTGAAGGGCCATTTCTTCCATGATTCCCTGATTTTCCACTTAACCTTTCATGGAACTGCAGGAGAAGCAACGCAACTCCCCTTCCCATCGTCCAGGGATCCAGATATTTATTCTGGGTGAAGCAGCAATTGGCTTGGATTTATTCCAGTTTAATGTATTGCATTTGATCCACATGGTGTGGTCTCCTTTACAGTGGAGACATCCAACACTGGGTGCTGGTTCTGCTGAATACCTGTGTTTAATCTGCAAGGGTGATCTTGAGAATCCACTTATCTGAAGTCTGCATCCCACTCTGCCTCTGCCTCTGACTTTTACCTCCTCCATTGTTCAGCAGAGCTCAGGGCAAGGTCAGGGAACAGCATCTCATCCTGCTGAAAACTTTACAGCCATCAGGATTCTATATGGAATTGAATAATTTCATATCACCGGCTTTTTCAGTTTGTGTCAGAGCTGGACAATTCTGATTTAAGGTCATCCACCTGTAAAATGAACTCAATTTTTCTCTGTGAAGAACTGAAGATTGAAAGCATATCTGCAAACTGCCCTAAATTAACAAAATTAAAACTTAAAATATTCAGCAGGGAGACTGAGCGGAGTTAATTTTTCAGGTTGATGATCTTTTATTAGAACTCTGACTTGAAATTTAAATTCTTTCAGAAGAATACAGCTTGACTGGCAGAGTATTTCTGCCACATTCTGTTTTTTGTATTTCAGATTTCCAGCGTCTGCATCTTTTACATCTGTAACCTTATTTATGGAGCTGAGTTTATTTGGTTTGGGGAGAATTTGGTCCAGAATAGCATTTATGTTTTAAATATGATTCACACATAGTTAGCATCCATAACTGCATACATCTTGCAGTAAGTTCCATGCAGGTTAAAACTTTGGTTTGGTAAGTACATTTACCCTGAGTGACTATCTCACTGTATTTCAAAAAGAGAGGAAGTAAGTGCAGTTGAAATGCTGCATTAAAGGTGGACACATGTAGCATGAAATATGAACCATGAATGTGTAAGTTATCTGACCATGAAGGTAAATAATATAGTCATCTTTTTTAAACTTAGTTTCCAATGATGTGTAATTGAACATTGGCTCTGTACATTGTTCAGTCTGTGCAGCACAACAATGCTTTGTATTTTATAGCATCTTTCATGTAATGAAATATCCCAAAGTATCTCCACAGTCGTGTTGTCGAGCAAAGTTTAATATTGAGATGTAGGAGGGTTCAAAACTTCATCAAAGAAATAGGTTCTTGGACAGAATCTTCAAGGAGGAAAGGGAGATAAAATAATGAGGAAATTACAGATCGTAGAGCTCTGGCAACTGAAAGGGTATTTACTGCTGATCGAACAATTAATATCAGATATGCAATTATCCAAAGTTAGGGGATTGCATATATCTCGGAGGGATAGTTACATTTGTCCCATCTCTGAAAGATGCTTGCATTTGCTATTGCTATTTCTATTTATCATCTTCCTTCAGTTTCTTTGCTGTGCCCTGTATCCGTCTTTAGAGTCAGAAAGTTTTATACAACGCAGAAATGGGCCCTTCAGCCCAACTCATCGATGCTGACCAAGGTGCCGACCTGAGCTAGTCCTATTTTCCTGCATTTACCCATATCCCTCTAAACCTTTCCTGTCCATGTACCCATATAAATGTCCTTTAAACGTTTCAATTGTACTCATCTCAACCACTTCCTCTTGCAGCTTGTACCATATAGCCACCATCTTCTGGGTGAAAGAGATACCCCTCAGATCCCCTTTAGATCTTTCCCCTCTCACCTTAAACCTGTGCCCTCTAGTTTTAGACTGCCCTACCCTGGGGAGAAGGACTGTAAACATTCTCCTTATCTCTGCCTCTCAAGATTTTATATGTCTCTGTAAAGTCACCCCTGAGCCTCCTTTACTACAGGCCAAAAAAGGCCCTGTTTATCCAGTCTCTACTCATAACTTAAGCCCTTCAGTCCAGTTAACATCCTTGTGAATCTTACCTGCACCTTTTTCAGCCTAATGACATCCTTTCTACAGCTGGGTGACCAGAATTGCACACAATACTCCAAGTCCAGTCTTACTAATGTCTTGTACAACTGCACTAATTTAATTTCTGCCCTACCTCCCCAAAGCTTCTCTCTCAGCTTAGTTGTTCATTAGACTAATTTTCTGCTTCCTTGACCCTGCTCTCAGGAAACAGTGGAGCACATAGTTGCCTTTCTTGGACTCCACGTCAGCTGACAGAGTAAATTATTTCCCTCCTTGGACATTGTTTTCCCCCCTTTCAAAGCACTTGCCTTCATACCCTTAAAGCACTCAAACTTTTCTCCTCTCTTTACGAAGTTCCTTCTTCAACTTCGCATTTGATTCAATGTTAACTCAGCTTGCAATCACTTCCCAAATGTGTGTCCATATTTTTCAACAACTGCTGATCCAAGCATGAGAAAGCAGACTAATTTCATTCCCATGACTGTAATAGAGTAACCTTGACCTCCTCACAAACTTTTGATTTGATCCATCAAGCAATA
>JARFYF010000063.1:92017253-92037864 GCA_030265395.1 Rhina ancylostomus
GAGAAAGTGAATTTGATATTGAGTCTCAACAGTTGCAAAGTAGCTAGATGGAAAACAAGGTGCTGTCCTGAAGCTTATGTTGGGCCTCATTGGATCAGTGCAGGAAGCAACAAACAGATCGGTCAAAGTAGAAATGGGATAATGAATTTGTACTTCCAGCAACTGGAAGCTTGGGAATAGCCTGCAGATGGAACCAATATGCTCCACAAAGCGTTTGTTTTTCCATTATAGAGAAAACCACATTGTAGAGAGAGTACCAAATGTAATTCACTGGATTGTAAGAAATGCATGTGAGTTGCTTTGGCTCCTGAAAGGACTGTTTGTGTCCCTGGACGATGAGGGAAGTGATCAGGTACTGCATCTCCTGCAGTTGCCTGGGAAAATGCCATGAGAAGGGGAATGGTTGGTGGAGATGGAAGAGTGTTACCAGAAAGTTGCAGAGAGAATGTATGTCTGTCCACACTATGGCTTGCAAACCGCATTTGGCCTGTGGCAAGTCTTGGCTGGGCCCACCTGAATGGGAATAATCCTGAAGGCAAGCTCTAATATTCTACTTTGCATAAAGCCCAGCATCTGGTGTGTGGTAGAATAGGGCCTTCCACCATTAGAGAACTGAGATTACAGAGCAAATATGTTTGGCATAAAGGTTGGGTGTAAGATCACTGGGAGGATTGAGCAGCTGATTACCAGGATCTTTGGAAGGGTGATTCTGGGGAGGAGGTCAGGCGAGTGAGCACGTATATTTGCTGATCAGAGAGGTCTCAAGCTGCTGACTGTGGGATTTGGGCAGGTGTTGGTCAGCCAGATGAGCAAGTGGTGGTTGAAAACATAGACAGCAAGGGAGGAGTGGTTTGTGAAGAAGATCGCTATGATGGATATTTTTAAAACAAAAGGTACCTACCCGGAGAGGGATGGATATCTTGGATTCTCTGGCAACAGCCCAAGTGGAGCTGTTATTTTTTCAACGAACACCACCATGGGCTTTTGGTTAAATGCTCTTCTGTGTTCTCAGCTGCCTTGTATTGTATGATTTTGCACATGATATCAGTGGTTGAGAAATGATGAAATCCATTTTTAAAGATGGGATAACAGGAGATTTAAAAAAAAATACTAGGCCTTGACAGAATCAACATGGATTCATTAGAAGGAGATCATATTTGACAAAATTTGTTGGAATTTTTGGAGGTTGTAATTAGCAGAATAGACAGGGGTGAACTTGCAGATGTGGAATCATAGAGTCACTGAAAGTATAGCAAGCCCACAGCCGTTCAGCCCGTGTGGACCAGGCTGACCATCAAGAACCCATTTTTGCACTAATCCTCACCCATTTTGTTCTTTCCGTATTCCCATTATCTCCCCCAGATTCTACCACTCATCAACACAGTGAGGGAAATTTACAGTGGTCAATTAACCTACCAACCCGTATGTCTTTGGGATATGGGAGGAATCTGGAAGAAACTTGCAGGAAAATGGAGAGACTAGGCAAACTCCACCCAAACAGCACAGGAGGTCAGATTGAATGTGAGTCGCTGTAGCTGTGAGGCAGCACTGTGCACCCAAATTTAACTTTCTTTGCCTCATGTACAAGGATGTTCCTCTCAATATCAACATCCTTCAAACACTCACCATTTAAAAATTACTCTGCACCTGAATTTGGATTTTTGGAAAGCCTTTGTTAAGATGACACCAATGGGATTATTAAACGGAATTGGAGCACATTCATGGACAGAATATACTATTATAGTTTGAGGCTTGATTAACGTAAAAAGAATTTGGGGAAAAATGGGTTAATTTTGGATTGTGGGGCTGCAGCTAGGGTGGTGCAGCAGGGATCGATGCTGGCATGCCATCTGTTCACAACCATTTCTATTGAGGGGATCAGGTATAAAAGATCTAAGTTTGGTGGGTAAAGAGAGGCTTCAGAGGTTACAGGCAGGCTGAAAAGGGGCAAGGGTATGGAAAATTTGAAGCCTTTTGTGACAAGTGAGCTAATTGTAGAAAAAATAAGAGAGTAATTTTTAATGGTGAGAGTTTGAAAGATGTTGATATTGGGAGGAACATCCCTGTACATGAAGCAATGAAAGTTAAACAGTAAATAGTGAGGTATTTCTTCACTGTAAGATTTGAGTACAGGAGTAGACATGTCTGGCTTCAGTTAGAGTAGAATCTTTAGAACTCACTGCCCAAGAGAGTTTTGGAGGCTCAGTTGTTGAGTATATTGATAGATCTTTAAGGAAATGGAATGAGTGCAGGAAAATGGCACTGAGGTAAAAAAAATCAGCCCTGTGGCTCGTTAGTCCACTGCTGCTTGTGTCCAAAGTCTACTCCACATGTCATTTGATGTTATAGGGCATACTCAGTAACTTCAATACACCTGTATGTCACACCCATGGAACTGCTGCAAAGAATTTCGATTTGCACTGCACTGAATGTGGCCTTTAAAGCACAAATGTTTGGGTATGTTAGCACAAGAGAATCTTTCTGCAAAA
Organism: Rhina ancylostomus; assembly: GCA_030265395.1. Taxonomy (NCBI): domain Eukaryota; kingdom Metazoa; phylum Chordata; class Chondrichthyes; order Rhinopristiformes; family Rhinidae; genus Rhina; species Rhina ancylostomus. Next base: position 92,019,743 of record JARFYF010000063.1, read on the forward strand.
CACCACCATTCAACTCTTGAACTGGTCTGCTTGTTAAAGAAAGGTTGGGGCACCTTTACCCTCATGAAATTAGGAAATAATCATTGTGTTTGTGTTTTCTTTTTGGAAAAGTACTGAACACAAACACTAGATTTAAATTCTGGGAGTCAAACAATTTATTAAGATTATTTTTAAGCATACCTTTGAAACTGTTATGATGTTTGCCAGAATCATCGTTATACTTAAAGGGAATTTGATTTGAGGGAATATTTTTAAAGTTAATCCTGAGAAGCAGTGTTACAAATGAAAAGAACCTTCTTTACAAATAATTTTTACACCAGCCGATTTAGCTGACACAGTGGATACAATGAGGGGCAACAGAACGCAAAAACATTTTTGTATGGGAATCCAGAATTAAGAACAAACAATGTGACTAGGATTATCTTTAACACAGTTTGAACCTTGCATCTTCGAACTTAGAAAGAAGCTTGCTCCCAACAAACTAGGGCTTGCTCCCTAAACCTTGGATATGTGATATGTTTAACATCTCAAGCAAAGCAATAAATTATACACCATTAGATCCAATAACCTAAAATAGCAATCTAGCAAACAAACTGTTAGGTTATATGATCCAGTACATCGTTCTGGATAAATACAAGGCTCCTTTTTATTGCTGAAATCAGACACAATGGATATCTGGAGATTGTATTTTTCCAATATTTGCATTCAATGAGGAGGCATTAGGATGCCAATATTAGCTCATTTTCTTAGGTAAGTATTTTACTTGGAATATCAAGTTATTAAAATATAGTATAATTAGAGTTTGCTGGAAAATTACATCAGGCTGCTGTTTATCGATTACAGCTCGACATTCAACAATATCATCCCCTCAGTACTAATCAACAAGCTTCTAAACCTGGACCTCTGTAACTCCCCCTGCAATTGGATCCTTGACTTCCTTATTGGGAGACCACAGTCAGTGCAGATCAGTAGTAACATCTCCTCGCTGACAATCAACATAGAAATACCTCAAGGATGAGTGCTTAGCCCACTGCTCTACTCTCTCTACACTCATGACTGTATGGCTAGGCACAGCTCAAATGCCAGCTATAAATTTGCCAGTGACACCACTATTTTTGGCAGAATCTCAGATGGTGACAAGGCATACAGGAGTGATACAGATCAGCTGGTTGAGTGGTGTCGCAGCAACAACCCCACACTCAACATCAGCAAGTCCAAGGAATTGATTGTGGACTTCAGGAAGGGAAGTTGGGAGAACACACACCAGTCCTCAATGAGGGGTTAGTGATGGAAAGGGTGAGCAGCTTCAAGTTCCTGGGTGTCAACATCTCAAACGATTTATCCTGGGCCCAACACACTGATGCAATTACGAAGAAGGCACGCCAGCGGCTCTACTCCGTTAGGAGTTTGAGGAGATTGGTATGTCACCAGAGACTCTTGTAAATTTCTACAGATGTACGGTGGAGAGCATTCTCGTATGGAGGATCCAAAGTGCAGGATCAAAAGAGGCCACAGAGGGTTGTGGACTCCGCCAGCTTCATCATGGGCACAACTCTCCCCACCATTGAGGACATCTTCAAGAAGCAGTGCCTTCACGAAGGTGGCACCTGTCATTAAGGACACTCACCACCCAGGGTGGGTGGTGCCCTCTTCACGTTACTACCATCGGGGAGGAGGTACTGGAGCTTGAAGACTCACACTTAATGTTTTTGAAACAGCTTCTTCTCTTCTGCCATCAGATTTCTGAATGGCCCATGAACTCTACCTTATTAATCCTCTTTTGCACTTTTTATTTTGGTAACATAGTAATTTTTATGTCTTGCACTGTACTATGGCTGAAAGACAACATATTTCATGACATATGTCAGTGATGATAAACCTGATGCTGACACTGAAAAGTTTAAAACGATGAATATTCAACCACAGATAAAACAGTATACCTGTCAATACACTTCCCACACCAGTGACCTATACTGTAACCTGTCCAGTGCTATTCAGGCTCCTGTTGTCCAAGGACACTGCTTTATGGACCTTCCTGGCCAGATTCTACTCTAACTCCATATACAAGTTTGTAGATAATAGCACTGTAGTGGGCTGTATCTCAAATGTGACATGGTGTCATGAGGACAACCTTTCCCTCAATGTCAGCAAAACAGAAGAGCTGATCATTGTCTTCAGGAGGGGAGGCGGTGCACGTGCTCTTGTCTACATGAACGATGCTGAGGTCGAGAGTGTTGAGAGCTTCAAGTTCCTCAGAGTGAACATCACCAATAGCCTGTCCTGGTCCAACTACACAGACGCCATGGCCAAGAAAGCACATCAGCACCTCTACTTCCTCAGGAGGCTAAAGAAATTTAGCATGTCCCCATCAACCCTCACCAATTTGTATTGATGCCCCATAAAAAGCATCCTGTCTGGATGCATCATGGGTGGTATGGCAACTGCTCTGCTAATAACCGCAAGAAACTGCAGCGAGTTGTGGACACAGCTTAGCACATCAGAAACCAGCCTCCCCTCCGTGGACTTTTTCTATACTTCTCAGTGTCTTGGTAAAGCAGCCAACATAATCAAAGACCCTACCCACCCTGGACATTCTCTCTTCTCCCATAAGCCAGAGGATACAAAAGCCTGAAAGCACATACCACCAGGCTGGAGGACAGTTTCTATCCACTGTTATAAAATTATTGAACAGTTCCCTAGTATGATAAGATGGACTCTTGATCTTACAATCTACCTCGTTATGACCTTGCACCTTATTGTCTCCCTGCACTACACTTCCTCTGCAACTGTGACACTTCATTCTGCATTCTATAATGGTTTACTTTGTACTATCTCAATGCACTGTGTAATGAATTGATCTGGCACTTTATTGTCTCCCTGCACTGCTCTTTATCTGCAACTGCGGCACTTCATTATGCATTCTGTGATTGTCTTACCTCCTACTACCGCGATGAATTGATCTGTATGAATGGTGTGCAAGATAAGTTTTTCACTGTACCTCCCTACATGTGACAATAATAAACCAATTCCAATTCCTTTCATCCACAGAATGGTCAATGCATCGGCTGGCACATGTGCTAAAGCTCAGAGTACCGCGTGGGCTGGGCTGGGCCGGGGAGGGGGCGTGCGGAGAGATGCCGGCGTTCCCGCCGTCTGTCGGAGGGGGGAGACAGTGGAGTTGGGTTGGCGAGGGAGAGGTTGCTGCAGCGGGCGGAGGATTCGCTGGCGGGCGCGGGCGTGGGCGGGGGAGAGCGCGAGGGAGCAGCTTCATGCTGGGGGAGAGTTCCCGTTCCGCGCGAGCCCGGAGCACCCAGACCCAAAGATGTCCACAGCGGCAACCTGCCTGGTCCTCTTCACCATCATCTTCTCTGTAGAACCGCACAAAGGTCAGGAGTGACTGCAATTCAAAACCAAGAAGTTTAAAGGAAAGTTTGTGAGAGAAGTTTCAAAAACGCGTCATTTAACTAATGCAAAAGATGAGAGCGAGCAATGCAAAGCTCGTTTTCTTTATGAATGGTTTAAGTAATTTGAGATTTTTCATCGATTGATATTTTGAGCCATTTGAAGATAATTTATTTTCTCTGATTGACACTTTGCCTGTTGTGCTTTTGAGAGTGAATTAGATCTGGTTAGACAGTCATCACGATACCGGATAAAAATTTTCTTTAAAGGAGTGTGCTGAGGTTATTTTCCCCCTTTTATTGCTGCCCGTCATTCTCTTATATAGTCTGTGTGTCAATCTTTTCTGGAGAATTACGTTTGTTGTGGTAATTTGGGATTGTTTCTGATTTTGTGAAGCGATCAGAGAAAAGAGTTGTCAAAACACTACTCCATAAAAAGGTCTATTGTCAGACTTTGTATTGTTTAAAAACAACTTCTGAGGAACAATTGAGAATACATTTCACAGGTTCGTAATGTTTAGTATAACTTGAGCTCTCTTTGGTAAATATTGCTGGGTTGTTGAGTTATCGCCAAGTGTGGCCAAGATTGTGGGAGTTGCATGACTGCTCTGGTCAGACTTGGGCAATTATACAGTGCTGAGTTGACGGTGGTTTGCCTTTGGAAAGTGAGTGTTGAAAATTTGTTGGAAGTTGTACAGATTGAGTTCAGTTTGTTTTAAAGTTGAACATTTGATCTAATGGCTGGAGATTGATTGTTGTCCAGTTCTATTTATAAATTATTGTGGGGTGCGACAATGCTGGAGAACCGATGGTTTAAACAATTCAGCTGTTTTTAATCAGAGAAATCAAAAATGCTTCCCTGAGGATACTTCTTTAAAATGCTGTTTGGATACTTTAATGTTGCATTGATTGAAACTACTACTTATTGATTTGTTTGCCAAATAGGATCTAGCATCCATTTTATAATGTACAAATCTCTAACACCTCTCTCATCGAAGGTGACTAATTTGGAATAACAAATTTTAAATCTGATACAATAATACTTTAATTCCAGTTCAAATTTCAAATAAGACTGAGAGCACTTGGACCTGTAAAATTTCTGTAGTGGGATTTGCATTACTACGTTGGTCAGATTTGGGCATTTCAAAATTTGATACGAGGGTGTAAACAGTTGCATTGCTGTTTTATCCAAATAACCTGTTGAAATCTATTTTTGAAATAACTGAATACACACTTTGTTTTCTCCATATATTCAAGATTTAGATGTAATGATTTAAAAAGCTGCTTAGTTGAGTAACTAATTTAACTGTTCTCAGTTTCATGCAAATGTTATTTTAATGGGAGTTCAGTTTATTTTGTTTAATCACAAGCAATTTAAAAAACAATCTATTTGGAACAATCTTTAAATAAAATATTAATTTAGTCCTGACTGAAGTAATGGGATCATTTACTGCTGAAACCTGATCAGGTTTTCTTAAAGGATAAATTTCAAACTACTTAATAAGAAAAGTGGAGAATACAGCACAAATGAATATATTTGAATATGGAAACAGGACATTGGGTTGGCCCTGCTTTTTCTCGAAAGGGAGATGTTCGGAAGTCTGGTTCTGTCACAGTCAGCTCACTTGTAGTGAAGATTAGTTGATGGTGGGCTAGATTTTGATGACATCACAGGCAGGTTGCCAGAAAAGTTGGAATGCATTAATTCATTGACTCTATTTGACCTATGTTTCATATAATGTGGGTTCTGCAACAGAGGAACAATAATGACAAAAGTAACCACATATTTGTCTGACAGCTGCAGATCAATTGGCTCACTTGCCACAAAGGGTGGAGCTGATTTCAAGTACCAGAGATTGACTTATGTATAAAATTCTAGGCTGATGCTCCATTGCAGGACTGAAGAAGTGCTATAACTAACAGATGCCATCTTTTGGGTAAGATGTTAAGTCAAGGAATGACATACTCTTTAACTAGGTACTGTAGACCATGTGACATCACTTTACCCCTCAATTCACATTTCAAAAAAATTTATCTGTTATTATTGTCTATATACTCCATTGATTATAAAGAGCTTTAGAATGTTCTTGAGAGTATGAAAGTCTCTGTAAGGATCTGTTTGTCTTTCTTTATCGAGTGTCTTAATGAAGTAAGGTACGTTGTGGGACTTTACATGCTGGTTTACAGACACAATATGACACCCTTGTGCAAAATGGACCAATGATCAAAAACTTGGTCAAACTGTAAAGCCTTCAATAAGAGCAGAAGGAAGATTAAATTCTCGGATGAATTCCAGAGTTCTGGACTTTGGCATCTTAAACTTTGGCCACTTGTACTAGAGGGATTAACTCTGTGAAGGCTAGAATTAAAGGAGCAGAGAAATCTTGGAAGTGGAAATCTGCCCCAGTGTAAAATTAAAATGGAATTAAAACTAACCCAAACCCAACCAGACTGTGGTCATTATGAACCCAAGCTCTTACAGTATTTTTCTTTGACACAGGCATTCACTGCATATCATGGCCGGACACTGACACAAAATGAGCCTTTGAATTCATGCTTGAAAAAGGCATTTGGGTCTGGATTAAATTTGCCCCCTGCATCTCCACCATGAATGTATGTCATTGCCTCATTGTGACACTGAGGCAGACTTGAAGCTGCCACACAGGAAAGTACTTCCAGGCAACGTTATATGTCTACTCCACTACCTTGTATCGCTCCACCTATACCATCAAATCTAAAATCAACTCTCATCTGGTTCCTGCCTGTGTGCCTAGAACAGCTGCTGATTCCTGATAGAGAATCAAATTGATTTGGATGAAGTGCTGAGTCAGGTTGTCATGGCATATTCTAATCCAACTTGAGCCTGAAAGTTCTGGTAAAACATTGACCCAATACATTGGTCTAGTCAATCTTGAATTTGGGAACGAGGCTTGAGATTACCTTGGAAAGGCAAGGAGCAACTTTGTACAGGGATTTTAAAATCAAGTGTGGGATTTCTTAAAACAAGTGCAAATCTTAAATGGGTGCCTGTTTAGGTTAGCGAGCCCAGGCCTGATAGTTTGGATGCAAGCAACAGTGTTTTGATATTCTGGAATGTAAGAAGAACAGAGTGGTACGGTGGCCAGGATTGTGTCGGAGTTAGTTATTTTTACTCATTGTTGATGAGTCGCTCTCGCTTCACCGCTGGGATTCAGCTCTTTGGTCTACATTTGGACCAAGGCTGAGAAGAAGTTTGAAGCAGACAGGTTCTGGTGGAACCCAAAATGGACATCAGTGAGCAGGTTATTTGTTAGCACTGTTTGACAGCAGTGGCAATGATGCCATTAGGGACGTGCCCTCTTCTCATTACTACTGTCAGGGAGGAGGTACAGGAGCCTAAAGACCCCCATGCTCAAAAATTCAAAAACAGCTTCTTTCCTTCCGTCACCAGATTTCTGAATAGTCCATGAACACCGCCTCATTGTTCCCTTTTTGCTTTGCACGATTTATTTGTTTTGTAATTTATAGTTTTTGTGTCTTTGCACTGTACTGCTGCTGTAAAATGACAGATTTCACATCATTTAAGACAGTGATGATAAACCTGATTCTGTTTCTGACCTTCCATCACTTTGCCAGTGATTGAGAGTAGACTTGTCGGGCAGTAGTTAGCTGGGTTGGCTTTGTCCTTCTTGCAGGTGATGTGTGAATTGAGTAATGGGTAGATTTAGGGAATGGTACAGAGGCAAACTATATTGGCTGAATGATGGCATGGATGCTTGGCCTGGAGGTTATCTTGGGGGTAAAAATGACACCCAAACTGAATGGTCTGGTTCAGCTTTTGAAAGTTGCATTGGATGTGGATGGAGTTTATGAATGGAAACGAAGATGATGGCTTTAGTCCTGCAGTATTCATTTGGTCGGAATTTCTGCTCATCCAGTATTGCATGTCAAACAAAAAGCTGACAAATTGGAATCAGAAGGGAGGTCATGCAAGGTCAGTGTCCATGCAGAAACTGATGCTAAATCTTCAGATAATGATTTTGAGTAGGAACTGTTCAATCGGTTTATGGTGTTGTATCTTACATTGCTTCTTTCAGGGAGTATTGCATCTGAACAGGTAGTGTGTTCCTGGTCTTGCCATATTATAATGAAAAGCTATTAAACTTTAAGTTTCTTTTTGTCAATCCTAAGAAGCTCCCCAATTTTTTGCACCTTCATAGAAACAAGTAAGTTCAATTTTGAATGATTGGCATTAAAAAAAAACAAATCCATTCCATTTCATGACTTAAAGTCATCCCACAGACACTTTGTACCTCAAATGAGATGGATAATATGTTCACAACATAATCCCACAAACAGCAATGGCCAACTAATCTGTTTCATGTGCTCACTTAAGAGGTAATTATTGGCCAAAGCTCCAAGTGAGTTCCCTGCTCTCCGAATAATGTTTATGGGATCTTCCTTGTCCACTTGAATCATTAAACAAACCCTTGTCTTCACCTCTAATCCATTGCATTACTCTCTCAGTAAGATTGAAATGTGAGCCTAGACTTTGTCTTTGAGTCTCCAGAGTTGTACACTTTGATGTAATGTCAGACTAAGTTTCTGTGCCTTTATTGCCTAGAGTGAGACTAGAACCTGCAACTTTTTGACAAGTGCAAGTGCTACCAACTAAGCCAAAAATAATGTCAAGGGAATAGAGAATAAATATATGCAACTTGTCCTCATCATGTCAATAAACCAAATTTGGCATGAAGCTCTTTTGTTAAGGCTTCATTGGAATTTGGTTTTGCCTCACCCACCTTCCCTTGGATTTGTTCAAGTGGAAGAGGAATCATCAAAGGAATTAATTCTCCTCCATCTTGAAGTATTGTTGAATCGAATAAATGTACTGTGCATCAGGCAGCTGGTCTATGTATTTGGCAGCAATGGTAGTTTAAGCAGAAAATGAGGTCAGTGATAAAATGCAATACACCTTCCCTACTTAACAAGTTGAGATGCATTTAATGATTCAGGTGGCCATTTAATGCAAGACTAGATGTATGGTATTTTTAACTATATACAAAAAAAACTTTTAAAAAAAACTGGATCCAGACATAGGATCATGTAAGCAAATTTGCATTTCATTTATTGTCAGGATTCAAGTGGACATAGAGACATAAAAGCATGATAAGTTTGATAAATGAAGTACAAATAATTTATGTGACAAAAATGTTGAGTGGAATTTGTGGAGCTTGGGATATCCTTTATCATCAATTATCTTTATGCAGGGAATTGTCAGAGTGTTGAATAATACGCTGGAGGATTTTGTTGCATCAGAGATCATTGCATCCTTTTTTAAGAATGGACAGGATTTGAAAATAACGATACAGGACTGTGGGGAGAAAAATGAGAAACGTGGTTACAGTTAGACTTATCTGGCAGATGATCACAATAGAGAGTAGACTTAACAGCCTTATTCTGTGATTGGTATGGTTCTGAAAAAGATTTTTGAACTGTGATGAGTCGAGGGTTATTAGGAATATAAATAAAAGTGGAGTTGAGCCAAGATTCAGATTAACAATAATAATGACTGTGGAAGCTGTCTCAATGGATTAAATGACTTGACTCCACTTAGTATTTCTTATGTTCTTTTGCAATAACACTACACATTAATGTCTATATATGGGAAGGATGCTTTGTTTGGAACTTCGTAAGAAATCTTAATAAAGCCTTTGGCTGCTTTCCTTTTGGAGTAATATCATTTTAAGGCACTTGGAAGACACAAGGTGTTCATTTTAGAGTAGGATATCAGACAGTCCCATTTGAGTGCTGGCTATAAAGGTTTATCACCATTCAAAAGCTGCATAATTATTTTTTTAAAGAAATGTGGATTTTGCATACAGCTTTGGTATAATTAGTTTTACCTGTTCCCATTTGGAACATTGAAGATAATCATCAACCTGTAGAATTCTAAGATCCTTTTAGGTTTTTAACCAGTCAAGGATTTTGAAGCTTTACTCACTTTATCAACTTGTACAGTGTATGAGATGATGTAGCATTTTTACCTACTTGTATCAGATCAATGTGGAGTTGTGCATAGCATGATAATTTTCATTAAAAAATTGATTTTTTTCCACAATTCAGTCATAATGGTGCAGTGAAAAGTAATTTCTATCACCTGTTTGCACTGTTTTTGCATTTAAAATTTTCCAAGAAGCACACTTTCTCGTGTCTTCAATTGTGATGGGTTTTGGAAATTAGCTCAGATGTAACTGTCCATGTGCTGTGCTGCATGCAAGCAACTGATCTGGCTCAAAGCACTCTGTGATATTTTGTTCTCTGTAATAGGATGCATATTTGTGTATGTGTTATTTTTACCCTGTATTGTACCTGTGGATGGCTCAACAGATCTGATGTTATGAGGTTCTGTATTACTGTTACCATCAATATAGTCACAAAAAATTGACTGAATGAAATACCTGAAAAAAATCTATTTCGTAAGGTGAAACGTGAATGAATAGTAAAAGATTGATGCCAGCTTGGAAATTTAGAGTTACCATCAGCTTTTCTGTGGCTGCACTCCACAGTATTTTCATCTCTATCTAAGAGAGGAAAAGCTATTTATCTTAAAGGAAAGATACAAATTGTGAGAAACTTCCCTTGGTCTGTTGTGTCTTCTCCTCTTTGTTGTGCTTTCTCTTCCAATCAGTTCTTATGAGGTTGCAATTTTAAAAAAACATAGATGTGAAAAAGCCTACATGAACTGTCTGTGTTTTATCCTGTGTGTGATTTAGTAAGTGTGTAGATGAGAGTTGCTTTGTGGGGTTAAGTTTCCAAATGATTCACTCTTTGTGGCAAATCAGCTTTATGCATCTAATGCTGTATTTGAACAGTCTTGGCTGAGAACATTTCCTGGGGTGACTGAATTGTTCCCTTATTAATTCCAATCTTGCTGTATTTGGCTTAGTATCTGAAATTCAGACAGGTTATTCATGATAAAGTGGCCATTCACTATATCACTACCAGGCATGTCCAGAGCAGCATTTGAAAATTCAGGTCTACGTTATTGACAGATTGTTATAAATTTCCTGCAGAACAGCCATGAATAAGTTATTCCTTCTACAGTGGTGGCTGTATATCACTTCTCATCACTACCACACCTTGCCAGCCCCTCTGCCCTCCCACAAACACTCCTGGCTGGGCTGGCAATGGTGCATCCTATATTGTAAAGGAAATTATGAAGAAAGTCAAAACACCACAGATGCAGAATATTTGAAATAAAATATGCTGGAAATACTCAACAGGTTAGGCAGCATTTGTGGAAAGAGAAATGGAGCTAATGGTTCAGATTGAAGTCCCTTCATCAGAACCCATGGAAAGTCATAACTTCAGCATAGCCCATCATCGTGGACATGACTCTTGTATTGTCAGGAAAAGTTACTTTTGATATTGTCCACGAAGTTGTCCTTCATGTTGAATAAGAAGCAATTAGGTGAATTTAAAGGGACTTTTTAATGTGAGCGTGTTTTAAATCTAATATATGGAGAGCTGGTGCGGATGGGCTTGTATTCTACGTGATTTTTTTGTGGATACTGGCCACAAGCATTCCAACAGAAGAATGACTTGCTTTACTGTTGACTTTTTTTTACAGGAAAGTGGAAGGCAAGCAAAGGAGACTGGAAGTACTTGATCTGAAATGCCATTTCATAGAAATGGACAGTTGAGAACAAAGAGGTCAATTACCATTTTGCAACCATGTACACATCATATTAAAATTAAAGAGACTAAGTGAGGGGACAATGATAGGACTGGCAAGGGAGGGAGCAAGGAAAAGGTCATGGGCATGGTGAGAGTTCATCTGTGTTTACTTTGTGTGCATGCATGTGCGTATTTATGCTAAGCCTGCATAAAAGAGTCTGGCCATCAATTATATTGGCTTTCCTTGACAGTGGACCAAGATCTCTCGCTTTCAAGACCAGTGGCAGCTGGTTTATAAAGTAATTCATGTGCAGGCATTTTCACTCCTTAGAACTAGCATGGAGTTGAACTCAAGAAATTGCTTTAGAGGAAGATGTTGTTAAAAATGATAAGCATATTAAAAGCATAACAAAGTTGCTCCAATACTTTGACAGATTTGGGTATTACAGAGACTTGTCTGTTTGAGGTTCCAGGGTTTAGATGTTTCAAAAGAGATAGGGAGAGAGATAGAAGGGGTGGGTGGCAGCATTGCTAATCAGGGATAGTATCACAGCTGTAGGAAGGGAGGACATCACAGAGGGATCGACTGTTGAGTCAGTGTAGGTGAAAGTCAGAAACAAGAGGGAGCAATCACTCTGTTGAGAGTATTCTATAGGCCCCCAAATAGCCGCTGAGCCACTGAAACACTGAGGAGCAGATAAAATAGACAGATTTTGGAAAGGTGCAAAAATAACGGGGTTGTTGTCATGGCTGACTTCAACATCCCTAATATTGATTGGTTCATCCAGAAAGCCATGAGGTATGGGATCCATGGAAAACTGGCTGTGTGGATTTGGAACTGGCTTGCCCACAGAAGTAAGAAGGTGGTTGTAGAAGAGGAATATTCAACCTGGAGGTCGGTAACTAGTGGTGTTCTGCAGGGATCTGTTCTGGGAATGCTGTTTTTTGTGATTTTTCTAAATGATTTAGATGAAGAAGTGGAAGGGTGGGTTGGTAAGTTTGCAGATGACACAAAGGGTGGTGGTGTTGTAGTAGATGGTGCAGAAGGCTTCATAAGTTGCAGCGGGATATAGACAGGATGCAGAGCTGGGTGGAGAAGTGGTAGATGGAGTTCAATCAGGAGAAGTATGAAGTGATACACTTTGGAAGATCAAACTTGAAGGCAGAGTACATGGTTAATGACAGGATTCTTAGCAATGTGGAGGAACAGAGAGATCTTGGGGTCCAACTACATAGATCCCTCAAAGTTGCCATGCAAGTTGATAAGGTCGTTAAGAAGGCATATGGTGCATTGGCCTTCATTAGCTGGGGAATTGAGTTCAAGAGTCAAGAGGTAATGCTGTACCTCTATAAGACTCTGGTTAGATTACATTTGGAATATCGTGTTCAGTTCTGGTCGCCACATTATAGGAGGGATGTGGAAGCTTTGGAAAGGGTGCAGAGGCAATTTACAAGGATGCTGCCTGGACTGGAGAACATGTCTTATGAGGAGAGGCTGAGCAAGTTAGGGTTCTTCTATTTGGAGTGACGGAGGATGAAAGGCATCTTGATAGAGGTATACAAGATTATGAGAGGCATAGACAGAGTGGACAGCCAGCATCTTTTCCCAAGGTGGTAATGGCCAATACTAGAGATCACTCATTTAAGGTGCGTGGAGGAACGTTCAGGGGACATGTCAGAGGCAGGTTTTTTTTAAAAACAGAGAGAGTGGTGGGTGAAAAGCACTGCTGTGGTGGTGATAGGGGCCAATATGATAGGGTCATTTAAGAGACTCTTAGATAGGCACATGGACAAAAGAAAAATAGAGGTTTATGGGAGGTGAAGTAGAGAGGGGGATAGATTAAATGTGAATAAGGTTTATATAGGTCGGCCCAACATCACAAGCTGAAGGGCCTGTACTGTGCTGTACTGTTCTATGTTTTAATGGGATATACTTAGGAGGTGAGACCACAGCTTGGACTGTTGCAAATGTCAGCAAAATCTCCACAAGCATTGGTGAATGGACAATGGTGAGGGGGGAAGCATTCTCACCATTATTTCTGATGCAAGATATCAGTGGGTGGGTGAAAAGTTCTCTAGATAGCTATGCACCCCACGGTTATTCCTCTTTTTTTCCTAAAAGCAACTACAGGTGACAAATGCTAACCTGGCTTTCTATGATGAAGAATGGAAAAAAAGAACAGCAGCCCACAGAAAATGATATGAAAACTGATATGACATTATTAAACAGCAACAATATAAAAATAGAAGTGAATAAATAAACCTCCCACAAATTCTAGTAATCAACCCGCTGACCTCCACAATTTTTCTTGCCTAGAGTCCCTAACCATTTCCCTTTTTATACTGGCAATAATAAGGTGCATATGATGAGAATGTGACAACGGCACGTCATTTCAATCTGTTCAAAAATTAGACACAGGTGTTTCCCAAACCACAAGTAGCTGTAGACAAGCAGAGTGGATGTTAAAGTAAGTCAAAGTTCAAGGTAAGCTGCTCCTGTTCACTTTCTATTCCTGGTAATCTTATTTACACCCATAGATGGGTGGCTTCAAGCAAAAAAATTCTAGATTTCATACACTGTTAATAAACATACTTTCAAAAGGTGGCTTGAAACAGAATTGCATAAAGTTTTGAAATGCCTATTTAAACAAACTACCATTTTTCCTGCAGTATTGCCTGTAACACATCAGCCAATGCACTACATCACACCAGAACCATCATACTATGTGATATAATGAATCACATAATAATATGGACAGTACTTGCATCTTGCTCATCTTTTCCAATTAGCATAAGTTGAGGTTGTGCCTTATGCGGTGTCCTTCTTCAAGACCACAAAATATAGTTCAAATAAGCTCCTTCTGAAACAAATCAAGGGCTAATTATAATTGCTGAGATGATTCCAGAAGTAATTGTTGCTACTTTACAAATAAGTTAATAAGGAGCAAGTTACATAGATCTTGTAAAACATCCAAAATATAGCTCTTAAGCATGGCAAGCCCACTTCATGAAAGACCAGGATCTCAAAATTCTTGCGCATAAAAGGGAGTATGAGAACAGTAATGCACAAGTATTTTGCAAACAGATGACTATGAATCCCATTTCCCCTCCCATCAATACAATGGATCCATCAGGAATGAGGACAAGGAGAGAAGGGCATGACCCATGAAGACTTTGACGTTGACTCTGTACCTCATTAATTCTCATGCCTTCAGATTAAACAAGCACAAGGGAACCTCCTGGTAATTAGCATATATAATACTTCTGTGTACATGTATGTCCACGTACATCCGAGTGCTAAATATATGCAGAGAGCCTGGTCTTCAATATTCTTGAAGGTCTTTGCCATTGGACCAAAAATTTATTAAGATCACATGGTAGCTGGTATGCATGTTGAAAGAATTCACACACAGGAATCTTTCACTCCTCTGATCAGAAGGGGAAGATAGTCATTCTTAACCCTGAGGGAATGCATCAGATGAAGAAAATAACTTTATTTGCAGCATCTCTGAAATTAATGGATCATGTTGAATACAACTTGAAAAAGCACAGAACAGCATGTACCGTAAGCAGGAGTGGTGTCATAGACTACAAAAAGCAACTCAGCAGTACTGGTGGATGTGGCCAAGTGATGAAGGACATAGCCCTCCTCACTGCTCCATAATCATCAAACCTGAAAACCAACTGTTTAATACGCAATGTAAGTGTGCATTGCTAATGTAGCACCTGATGTTTTGTAGAATGAGGCACAAAAAGCAAACCTATAAAATAAGAGTAGGTTACACGCAAATGAACAAAATATAGGTTAAGGACAGAGCTGTGCGGTTCCACGATGTAACAAAGTTCCCCATGAGTGAAAAAAATAAACGATGCAATATTAAACAGAATGTAAAAAAAAATCATGGCAATAAAAGCAATGATTACAACAAACATGACATGGGAATTGTTGCACTGCAGACAAATGTCAATTAAAATTAACAAAATGCCTTATATAATTACCTCATTTTCTATACAAGTTCACTACCCATTCTCTTGAAAAAGTCTATCTGGAATCAATATTAGTTAAAATGGGGGATGTTATTAGTTTCTTTGCATTAAATAAAGCAGAACCCATGCTTAATTTGAAACTTTATTATACAGTCACAACAAACTTTCAAAGATGGGTATGGTATACGAATAATGGTTACAATACAGTTTTGAATGACAGTTGTCATCGTGGCTTTGAGTAACGCAAGCTAAAATTCCAAGCAACCTTCAAATAACTGCAGAAGGAAAAGAAGAAAACTGTCACAAAAAAATAAATTTATCATGATTGTTAGAAACTGCAACTAAGGTAGAAAATAGATAATACAAATAATACTTTCAGGTGGAAGAATAAGCATTAACACTCTACACCTGAACTACGCAAAACAAACCAAATGAGTGTTCCTCTGCCCAAAATGATTTCTTACTCTACAGATGCAATAGCCTCTTTCTCAACTTATCCCTGTGGTAATATATTCTGTGCTCTAACAGTTCTCTACAAATGAAAATTTCTTTTAACTTATCTCCTAACTGTTTAAAGAATTCATTTAAAATTATCAATTTAAATTTAATTAACTAAAAATGTAACACTAGACAGGATCTATCCAAGACATTCAGATACATTGATCTAGAACAATGTACCTGAAGAAATTTGCATTAGTTTTTTCAAAGTGCCACAAGGTGGCAGGCACATAAGAATATCACTGGGACCCTTGATGTTTGTGATACATTAATGACTTGGATGTGAACGAAGGAGATATGATAAGTGTGTCTACATAGGATATAAAAATTGGTGGTTTTGTAGGTAGCGAGGAAAGTCATTTAAGGCTATAGGATGATATAGATCAGCTGGAAAGTTGGGCAGGTGAATGGCAAATAGAATTTAATCCTGACAAATGCGAGGGGACGCATTTTGGGAAGGCAAACAAGGGTAGAAGGTACATGGACAAGTCACCTCTCTTCATCGAAGTGGTCCATTTTTTTTTTAAAAAGAAAGCATTTTATTTTATATTCTCATGAAAGCCATTTGTACTTTCTAATCTCTGCTAACTTTTTATCAAACTCCCATTTGGCCTGATAATCGCCCTACTATACTTTCCATGTTTGTCATCACTATCTTTAGTACTGCAGCCCCAACATTAATATACGTTTTCCTTTTGTTTCATTTAGGCATAATTACTATTCAGCATTCGATACCAGATGATTCTGCACCTCCCATTCCTGCCCTAGAGATATTTATTTCGAGCATCTCATATCTCATTTCATAGATCAACCTATTTATTGCTTCCCAATGCAACCCATCTGTCACTCCCTCTCCAGCCCAACAGCTCACTTGGACTAAATCTCTTTTATCACATCACTATTTTGCCCTTTTCCAGTATTCCAGTACATTACTGTTTACAATTCTTACATTAAACCTTAATTTTTGCTGTGTTTGCTTTTTCCTAACTGTTCTGTTTTCACTCGTTATTTGCTTCACTTTATTTCCCAGAACAAGATCAGGCAATCCCTCTTTCCAAAAATACTAATCTTGGCACTAGAGCTGAATGCATTCGATATGCCATTTTCTGCTTTGACCATATGCATTTCCTTGTTGCTCATGCTTCATGTTTAAGGAGGAGATTGATAGGTATCTAATTAGTCAAGGTATCAAGGGATATGGGGAAAAGGCCGGGAACTGCGGCTAGATGGGAATTGTTTAGCTCATGGTGACGTAGCAGAGCAGACTTGATGGGCCAAATGGCCCACTTCTGCTCCTTTGTCGTGATCTTGTGATCTTCCAAATAGTCTGGAGAATTTTATGTTATATCCATTTTGGATGCCCTGTAATTCACTCCAAGAAACGTATAATTTCCTTACCATTCTTTAATGCTGCCTATAAGCTGTATTAGAACACAACATCCAAGATCATTACATTCTAGCATATAGAATTTTTCATGGATTCTGCTAACCAATTAGCTTTCTTTGCTTGCTCCCCTCTCTTTCTCCTCCTTTTGCCAGTAATGTTGAACAGGAATATTAAGAAACCATCATTTTCAATTTTTTTTCCCCCCCAGGGATCTAGGCTTATTGTCCATCCCTAATTTTCCTAGTGAAGATAGTGGTGAGCTACCTTCCTTAATCACTACAGTCCTTACAATGAAGGTATTACCAGTATTGTTGGGGAAGGAGTTCCAAGCGTTTAGATTCAGCAGTGAATACAGTGATACATTTCAAAGCCCCGATGCTGTAATCTTGAGTAGAACATGCAGGTGCTGCTATTGCCATGTATCTGCTGCATTTGTCCTTCCTGGTGGTAGAGGTCATGGGTTTGAGAGGTGCTGTAAGAGTGGTCTGGACAAGTATCTACAGGGTAATGTGTATGGTACACACTGTAGCTGCTATGGTACACACTGTAGCTGCTATGTGCTGGTGATGAATAGGGTAGCAGTCAAGTGGGCTGCTTTGTCCAGGATGGTGTCTATCTTCTTGACACTTCTTGAAGCTGCATTTGTCCAGGAAAGTGCAAAGTATTCTATCACCCTCCTGTCCTGTCCTTAGAGATAGTGGAAAGATTTTGGGAAGTCAGGATATCACACATGGTCAAATGCTGTCTTCGCATCAAGGGCAGTCACTTTCACCTTAACATTGTAATCCAACTGTGTCCACATTTGGACAAGGCTGTCATCTGGAGCTGCATGATCTTGGCAAAATGCCAACTGGGCATTGCCAATGACAGCTTCAAGAAATTTTTGATGATTGCAAAGTTGACCAACAGGTAGTAATTAGCTGGATTGCTTTTGTCTTTTTTGTGACCAGGACACATCTGGGCAATTTTCCACATTGTTGGTTAGATACCAGTGGAATAGCTTGGTTAGAGGTGCCAATAGTTCTGGAATACATTTGCAGTTCTCCAGCCAGGATATTGTCTGGTCCCAGAGTCTTTGCTGTGTCTAGCGCTCTCAGCCTTTTTTTAATAACATGAAACAGAGAAAATTAATCTGAGGTTCTCATCTGCATTAAGAAGACCAGTATCATCCCATACCTAAGAAAAACAAG
>JARFYF010000063.1:92067084-92082783 GCA_030265395.1 Rhina ancylostomus
TGCCTGAACTACTGAGTTTCTCCAGCAAATTGGGGCATTGTTCTGCAAACTTTTCACCCTCAGAACCAGCTGGAGTGTTCAAGGACAACTTCAACCTCTCACTGCTGCAGTCAGAGGTTTCCACCTGCTTCAAAAGAGCATTAATCATACCGGTGTCCAAGAAGAGTAGGGTGAGCTGCTCAACGACTATCGCCTGGTGTCACTCATAACTACTGTGATGAAATGCTTTGAGAGGTTGGTCATGGCTGGAATTAGCTCCTGCCTGAGCAAGAACCTGGATCTGCTGCAATTTGCCTACTGCCACAACAGGTCTACAGTGGATGCAATCTCACTGGCTCTGCACTCGGCTTTGGAGCATCTAGACAACAGCAAAACATATGTCAGGCTGCTGTTTATAGATTACAGCTCAACGTTCAACACCATCATCCCCTCAGTACTAATCAACAAGCTTCAAAACCTGAGCCTCTGTACCTCCCTCTGCAACTGAATCCCTAACTTCTTTATCAAGAGACTGCAGTCATGCAGATCAGTAGTAATGTCTCCTCTCCACTGACAATAATCACAGGTTCACCTCAAGGATGTGTGCTTAGCCAACTGTTCTACTCTCTCTACACTCATGACTGTGTGGCTAGAACATCATCTATAAATTCACCGATGACACCACTGTTGTTGGCTGAATCTCAGATGGCGATGAGGAGGCGTACAGGAGTGAGATCGATTGGCTCGTTGAGTGGTGTTGCAACGAAGAGATCGCACTCAATGTTGGCAAGACCAAGGAACTGATTGTAGACTTCAGGAAGGGGAAGTCAGGAGAATACACACCAGTCCTCATTGAGGGGTCAGTGGTAGAAATGGTGAGCAGCTTCAAGTTCCTGGGTGTCAACATCTCAGAGGATCTATCTTGACCTTAACACATTGATGCAATCACAAAGAAGGCACACCAATGGCTCTACTTCATTAGGAGTTTGAGGAGATTTGGTACATCACCAAAGACTCTTACAAATTTCTAAAGATGTACGGTGAGAGCATTCTGACTGGTTGCATCACAGCCTGGTATGGAAGCTCCAAGGCACAGGATCAAAAGAGGCTACAGAGGGTTGTAGACTGAGCCAGCTCTATCACAGGCACAACCCTCCCCACTGTCAAGGACATCTTCAAGAGGCTGCGCATCAAGAAAGCTGCATCCATCACCAAGGACCCTCACCATTTGGGGCATGCCCTCTTCTTATTACGACCATCGGGGAGGAGATACAGGAGCCTGAAGACCCACACTTAACCATGTAGGAACAGCTTCTTCCCCTCCGCCTTCAGATTTCTGAACAGTCCATGAACTCATGAACACTACTTTATTCTTCCTTTTTTTTGCACTATATTTATTTTGTAATTTATGGTAATTTTTACATTTTTGCACTGTACTGCTGCCACTAAACAACAAATTTCACATCATGTAATTCAGTAATAATAAACCTAATTGTGAGGTACAATTGAAGCAGCAGAAAGTGGATTCTCAGTGAGATTATAAAACCCCAATAATTTCTTCATGTGACACCATATAAATGGAGCCTTAATTATTGTAAGGTTTTTTTGAAGCAATTCTTAAGAAGTGCAGTCACAACATAATGCACTTATTTGGCTGGCACTAAAACACTAGCAGTTTATTTATATGAATACAGAACTTACATTTTTATGAGGAATTATGTTAAAAATTAGGCATGGATCATTTCCACTGCCAACATAAAAGGCAGAAATGGCAAATTACAAAGTTCCAGCATGCAGAAAGAGCAAATTATTTAATGTGTTCAAATCATGATCAAGTATGCTTGGCTCAATTATGAGTAAACCAAAAATGATCCTAGAGAATTGATCCAGAACACCGTGCCAATTCCAGACAGAGTCACAGAGAGATACAGCACAGAAACAGGCCCTTCAGCCCACCACATCCATGCCAACCTTTTTTCCCATCTGCTTTAATCCCATTTACCTGCACGAGGTCTGCATCTTCAATGCCCTGACTATTCAAGTTCCTAATTGTGTCTTAAACATGATGGTTGTATCTAACGACACTGCTTCTTATGCCCAGTGTCCAGGTTACGCTTTGCTATAAATATCACATTAACTTTCTAACAATTTTCTTCTTTTATCTTTATGAAAGAGCATGCAGGAAGACAGTTTAGGACACACAAAACAATTTTGTTTTCCAGCTCTGAGTTTAAATTGTTGCCATGTCAGCATCAAATTTGACCCGAACTGTTGCTCCAACTTGAATCCTTTCCATTACCAAGGATCCTGTTATTTCAACATTTAATCAGGCAAGATTCAGGAATGTTCAACCATTTATTCCTGTTTTACAGTTAGTGAAAGTTCAATAAAACAATTTTATGCTTTATTTCCTGTTTAAAATTACAGAAACTTCTGCATCTGTAACCTTTTACAATGCCATCTTGAGCTCAACTTTTATGAAACTACCTTGTGTCTTTCTTATCTTCAAACCTATCTGTTACATGCTGTCATGGCTGGCCTCCCATCACCTTAACCTTGAGTTGATCCAAAACTCTGCTACTGGAATCCTAATCGACCAAGTCCTATTCTCTCATTAGTCCTGTGCTTGCACTAGTTCCCAGTATATCAGAGGCTTTTCAAAAAAAGAAATCTCACCCTTGTTTAGAAATCCTACCACGACCTTGCTTCTCCCCATCTATGTAAATTCCCTCAGCCTTACAACTCTTTATGATCTCTGGCTGCCTGAGCATCCTTGGTTTTCTTGTGTCTTTCATGGCAGCCCTCCCTTGAGGTGCCATGGACCTCTGCTCTGTAATTAGCTCCATAAACCTCTATTTCTCTCTACTCCTTGAAGTTACTTGGTAAAATTCATTCAACCTAGCCCTGCCTTAATATGCTTCTGTGACTCAGGGTCAAAATTTCTCTGGTGAAACTCCTCAAGCCATCTGAAATATTAAAAGTGCTAGATCAGTTTTGCCTTATCAGTTTCTGTGTAGTCATTGAAGAGGAAATTTGCAAACATATCCAACACTGTCATCACTAAGAACTCATCAAGCTGGAAAATATGCAAAGATGCTAAGTCCTTTCAAGTAGGACTTGAATTCAAACTCATCTTTGATTCAGGGTCATATTACTGGAGGAAACTCTGAATCTGTGAGCATTGGTGTCAAGCATTGCCTTGTGTCATCCCATTCAAGCAGTTCTATAGCCCAAGTGGGAGGGGTTTATGTGTAAGAGCTTGCATAGTAAACCAGCTACCATGATGGGCATTGCAAATCCATTTGTGGTTTAAACATTAAAATCTACAGTTGTTACACAATTCTCAGATCATTAATTATGTTGAATGGTCTTATTAAACATGCATTATCTCTAAAACTAGAATAGTTGGGTTGTACTTGCCTGATTCCCACCCACTTTCTTGCATGTTAAAATTACAGAACTCAGTCTCCAGCTATACTTCAGCAATTATAGGACCATTCATTACCTTCTAATCACCATTTCTCCATTTTATAGCCAGTGTTGAGTTGAGAAGTCCATACTGGAGCAAGTTCATCACCTCAATATAAATTAGTTATGTTAATCAGCAAAAAATTGTGTACTGTTGATAATGTGCGTAAGATAGAAGAACCAGTCAAAAAGTAATGATGAAATTTGGGTTTTGATGCAAATTCTGTTCTCAAAAAGAAATTTCCACATAAAATTGCACAATATTTGAAAGGAAAAATTCCACACAAGTCAATAAAAATTCCAATGTGTCAGAAACAATAGCTTCGATTAGAAATGTAAAGAACATAATAAGTTTAGTAAGTGTGTGTAAAATAAAATTTTAGAAGAATTATAATTATTGGTTAAATATTGTTCAAAATATCCTGTTCGTTGTTATCATTACTTGGTGGTTGTAAGTGCACATGAAGAATTTCCTGAACGCAGTATCTTTCTGCTGCATTTGAACTGCAAATGTTTTTGTAGTTTTCTGGCATCTGCAGGAATCGTGATGAATTTATAGTTTGTGTACAATTAAAACTAATTGTTGAGTAAGTATCTTGATTTCATTGTACTTGCATTCACCTATATCTGATGATTCCTGTCCTGACAAATTAGCTATTCCTAAATCAATATCATAAGGAGAGATTGTCAAATTTTGTTGTGAGGTAAGAGTAACATAATAGGATGTGATATATTTCTGTGCTCCCCATTGCCAGGAAAGTCCATTTGCTGTGTTTGGATTCTCCATTTGTTCCGTTCAGAACTAACATTTGCAAGCTGCAGGATCTCCATTAATAGCTGATCAGTCCTTTGCTCTCTTTCTCTTTTGCTCTCTCTCTCTCCCTTTCTTTCTCTCTCCATCTGCCCCTCCCCACCCCGACCAGGCAGTTGCCTGAAACCAAACTATACTATTTGCAGTTTTGGTGTCATACTTGAATCAAGTCCACTTCCAGAATACATTGCCAAAATCCATTGAATGTCCCCAAATCCGCAAATCTAATTGCTCTACCATTGAAGGGTATTCGGCTGCTCTTGCTGTGAATATCAAATGTCCTGCTTTCCTCTTTTTAAGATATTCCAAGTTTTGCTTCTTTGATTAAGCTTTTTGATTGCTTGCTCAAATGTTCCTGTGAAGCATTTAAGGATGAATGACGTTAAAGAGGACTTGTACTCTAATCATTGGGGATAAAAACCTGGTCTGTGTGCAAGAGGGAGACAAACTGATCCTCATGTGTGACTTTAATGTCACAATTGGCAAGGATGTAATCCTCTGAAAAATGTGATTGGCAAAGAGTCAGTGGGGAAAAGATCAAACTGAATTGTCCTCCTGACAAAACATTTGAAAAATTATCTTGTCATAACTAACACCCTCATGGTAACACCACTGTCAGCATCCTTCCCCTTCCCCTCCCTCTTTCCATCTCTTCCCCTCCCTCTTTCCATCTCTTTCCCCCCCCCACACAATCCCCACTCAAGCTGTTAAATGATCAATGTCTAAGGATGTATACAGTATATCACCCCTCCCATGGCAGTTCCTAATGACTGTTGGAGCTGCTCTGTTATTTCCATTAGTCTGGCCCCAAAACAATGCATTCTGCAAAGAAAGCTCTTCACATACAATGCCTCAGGGACACCCTGATGGTCCCCTATGCATGGGAACCAGTGCAACATATTTCTTGTCATTCCTAACATAGCTACTGTTATAGCTCCTGCAGCATATAGTTACTTTTGGCACTGACTAGGCTTTGCTTCATTTCCAATAGTTGCAAAAGAGAAATGGTTTCAAGTATTGTGCTTGCATTTATTCCAATTTTTTTTCCTTCAGAGAAATGCTGTAATTTAATCCATTGTACAAATGCCTCAAAATATATTGGCTTGAAATGCTTGTTGCTGAAATATGGAGCATTCCTAACATAACTTGGAAAATTAAGGTCTGTGAATTGTATTGAAACCCAGATATATGGAAATGTGCATGGAGTTGTTGACCAGACTTGAGAGCATTTAAAAATTGTTGTCTGAGTTTTTGACGACTTTCATGGGAAATGGTGGGTGCCATTGATGACTATCTTGTCAGATTTGGGGAAGATTGTTGGGGAGAGATGAGGTTCTGAGTGTCAACATCCATATTTTTCTTTTTGCCATCTCCCTCAGTGTCCAAGTGGCATGGATTCTTGCAAATATTAACTTGATTGGCCTCTCAGATTTGCTGGTCTTGTTTAACTCATTGTTGGGTCAATAAGAAAACTGATGTGATTGTTGGACACTGTTCTCTCAACAAAATTCCATTTTTCCTTCTGTCCCGAAAACAACAACTCATGCTGGTCAACGTTTCAAGGTACAGTGTGCCCTCAATGCATGCCAGCCAACCATGTCAATTCCTCAGTTCTGATGAATTATGAGAACAGATTTAAGCAAACCATGATGCTTAAATGAACCAGCCTTGGCTATTTAAGCCAATAAATTTTTCTCAGCCAGCTTTAAACACTCTTAATCCTCTTCATTATTCTGTGTTTTAAAATTCTCTGCATTCCTTTCAAATACCTTCATGGTTCCATCCATCCCTCTGTCTCTGAAATTTCCTATGCTCATTCAATGTATCATCACCTATTCTGACCTCTTGTTTATCTCTAAGTTTAATCACACTCCCACTGGCCACACTTTTACCTGCAGTGGGCCTGAGATCCAGAATTTTCTCCTTGAACTTCTCAGCCATTCTACCTTTATTCCTCAAGTACTCTTCTTCAAAGCTGTTTCTTTGACAAGCTTTTGGTTATGTGCCCTAACATGTCCTTGCATGTCTCAATGACAATTTTTGTTTGATAACACTTTATTGAAATACCTTTGCGGCATTTTGTTACATTAAAGGTACTTAATGAATGGAAGCCATTAGCTGTGGGCTGAATTTAGGCTTCCCTGATCTTGCAGATGATATTCGCCTTTGGGATAAGACTAGTTTGTCCTAGCTCCCGTTCCAGTATGCGCTTTTGAAGAATAATCAAAATAGTTTGCACTGCACGTTGGAATCATTAAGCCCGGGAGAAATCCAGCTGGCCCGTTGTGCTCATATCTGCCCTTGAAAGAGCTGAAGAATTAGTTCCACTCCTTTGTCGTGCAATTTGTTTTTGCCATAGATCCACTACTGTTTTGAAAGTTACTATTGAATTTGCATCCACCAAAGTTTCAGGCAATGTGTTCCACATCATTTGCCAAGTGAAATATTTTCTCATACAAGAGGAATAAAACTGGACTCAGTATTTGAAAGGAGACCCTTGGGGGGGGGGGGAAGAGCATCAGATTTTCTTCCTCAGTATTTAAGTGTCCCAACAATAAGTATTAACATTCTGGTCATTTTAGCATTCTTGTCCTGGTAGAAATTGTAGTGGACCTTTTATTGAATTGTGGGCAATAATGCAGTTCTTCTCTCACACAGTTGAGGATATAACCTTATGTAATATTTTCATGCTTGGTGCTGCTCCTTTCTTAGTCCACCACACTGATATTTACTTATATTAGAAGACATCTGCCACGTCTGAACTCTCCCTCATGACAGTTGGAAATAGTCGTAAATCCATTCATGTCTAAACTATCTATGCTATGAAAGAATGAGCTCAGTAGAGCAGATGGTTTCAGAAGCTGATCAGTTCTTGTCAATAAACTGTCAATAATAGCACTTAAAATGAGGTAATATTTTCTATTCTGTATGGCAGAGAAGTTTATCCATGGAAGCATTGTGGTGAAAGGCAAATCTTTCACACTCACATAAGTGTATTTAAGCAACATTTTAGAAGTATGATGTGAGGCATAAAATTCAAACATTTCATACTTGAGGGACATTGATGAGGTGAGATGGTTATTGCCAGAAAAATCAACCAAGTTTCCGAAGTAATCGAGAACTCTGAAAAGCCCATTAATAACTGCAATGCAGAGCTTGGCAAAATATGCATTTGGGAATGACAAGAAATCATAAACATTGTGTTGTGCCAAGGTAGAAATCCTTAGGATATGTGGATGTAGAATTCCACCTTATGGATCACAAAGCAGATACCTCCTGGGACTCTAGAGCTCCAGATCGAGTTATGAGGGCTTTGCTGCATTCTTTGTTTTATTTCTCCATAAACTGTATATCCACTAGTGTTGTTATACTTTATCTAAAAACGTCTGAAAACCTTGTTCAGCATTGATGTTCTAACATACAGAATTTTCCAAAATCCGATACTAATTAAACTTTCCAGGTTTATTCACATTCCAAAATAAATTGAGCGAAAGTCTTGTCCTTTTATTTCCCCAAGGCCACCTTATATGATCTTGGGGGAATTGTTTGCTAAAGCTGAGGAGCTGGTGTGACTGAGGAGAGGGTGGAGATTGAAGAGGTACAGGACATAGCTGTAGAAATTAAGCATAGCTGTGGGATATTCCATTTGTAGGTAACAACAGAAGTATGATAAATCAACTATTGGTGGTGTCACCTGATTTCTCTGACAATACAAGAAAATACAAGAAGAGGGTAAAAACAATGACAAATTGAGGTTGTCACAGCATACTACCTCCTTTTTTGTAACAAAAGCTTGCATTATGTTATGCTTTTAGGCATTGAATAGATGAAGTTGCAGAGGATGTCGAGCAGGAGTCCACAGATAATCAAAGAAATTGACAAATTGCTTATCCTGGGTCTAAGTGTAAAATGATGCTCTACACATTTGGGAAGTTTTTACATGAAAACTGTTTTTCTATTGGGTGAAGGGGAGTTGAGAATATTTGAAACTGGTTCAAGATTTTAATATGACAAGTCCTTTGGAATGGTGGTCCAGATGTGCAAAAACTAGTGTATTTTGCATGGTTACATATTGTATTTCAAGTAATGGTATGCAATGACATATGCAGTCATATAAAAAAAGTTCCATTATATATAATACAACAGATATTGTTAAATTCCATATTGGAATAAACAATTTCTGTCAATCAGTTTATTCTCAGTAGCCCATGACATATTCTGCTTGCATTTTATTCCTAAGTTTCTAATGAAGTCCTAATGTGGCTCTTGATGAACATTTTGATAGATTTAGGAATTGAGTCTCTTGGTTTTCTCTTCCAAACTCTGACTTTTGAATGTTTACATTCTGAAGTGATGCATTGAATTATACCAAATTGCAAAACCATAAATTTATATTGGAAGATGTTGCTACAGTATTGATGCCTTGTTATTTGGAGATATTGTGGTTGTGAGATTTATCATAAATGTTGGTATTCATAATGTTTTCATCATTGTTTTGCTAATAACAGAATACATGTCAATGTGATTTTTATAATATACATCACTCTGTTGTTAAGGATACAGTGAGATCCATCAGTGTTTTTACCCAAGTGATTCGTGCCTTTCACCTCGTACTTAATTTTCCTGCTATTCTTTTTGCTCTGTCCTTACCAAGTGATGCCTTTAGCTTTTTCAAGTGTAGCCAAAATATCATGGCCAAAGCACTTTCTTCTCCGTGTGTGCATTGCTGACATTCTAAAAAGGCTACTGAATGGTGGTTAGGATGTGGACCACTTGTTCATTTTTAACTCCTTCCTACCTCAGGGATGCTAAATTTTGCTTTGGTTATCACAAAGCAAATTATTTTGGTTATCAACAACGTGGGGTGATGGTTGGATCTGAGACTGATTGCGTTGTTTGGCTTTTGACTAGCCCAGATCATTTAATGCCTTTCTTGGAAGAATCGCAAATTTTATTGTTTAAAGTTTGAGAGCCAGGTAGTAATTGATCTGGAATACCCTTGAGTGTCATTCATTTCATTTATTCGCAACAAAATGAGCAATGAAATTCAGGATGGTTAGGTATTTACATAACTTTGTAATCTGAATGCATTTTATATCTGAAAATGCACTTAAATTACAAAGTTCCTTTCTGTAACAAAGGCCTGCATTATATTATGCTTTTAGGCATTGAATGGATGAAGTTGCATGGGACTTCTGGCATGAGTCCACGAATCGTCAAAGAAAAGGTTACTGGTACATTCACAAATTTCCTATCGTGGGTCTAAATGCAAACTATAAACAAAGTGGTAGGAATATTTGGCACGTCAGGCAGAATCTGTGGAGAGGGGAATGATTCAGACCGTTCCTCAAAACTGAATGATGAGAAAACAAGTGTGTTTTTCCTTGCAATGATGCAAAGGGGCAGAGAGAACAAAGGAAATTACTGTATTGGAGTGGAGACCATAGTTGTCCTCGTGACACAGTGCTCTCAATTCAGTACTTCTGTGGTTTTGATCAAGGCTCAAATATATACCCAGCTGTAGGATCAGGTGTGACTTGGAATGGAATTTGCAGGTAGTGGCGTTCTAAAACATGACTGCACTGTTCATTGGTAGAGTGGGGGGTTGGTGGGGGAGGTTATGGAGGAAGCTGGGTTGCTGCAGGGCCTTGTAAAAGGTGCACGTGACACCCACAGGTAGAGGGAGTATAAGCCAGATAAGTTGCTATGGCCTGGATGTGTTTAGCTTTTGTTCGAGCTGTATTTGCTCAGGTTCTTGAAGGATATTCTATAATGCTTCTGATTTGCCCATTTTCCTCTGTATGAACGTGACTTGAGTCGATGGAAAGTTTCTCATCTCTGTTTACCAGCTGCCATATTGCCTTAATCTCAGGGGTTGTCACTCAGATGGGTATTTATTTGAGCCAATTCTCCAAATGGATCTGGCCCAAAATAGTCCTGGAGGAACCCAAGTTGAGCAAAAGTGGGCAGGTTGTTGGTGAATACCCCTCTTCTCAACACCTTTTGAATAGACTGATGCTGTAGTAATTGGTGAGATAAGACTATCCTGCTACTTGTGGCCAGGACAAAGTTGGACAATTTGTCATCCTGAAGGTTGGTTTTAGCTACAATGATAGAGTTCTGGAGTGCAGGTTCTCAGCAGTAGAACTTGAATGTTGTCAACAAGACAGAAACAGGGAATCAGGAGGACTAAAAGGGGTCAAGAATGTCCTTGACGAGTTGGGTTCAGGATGCATTCATTTTAATGTGTACATTTTATCCATACATTAAAAACTAGACAGTCGCTAGGAGAGGGTAGAACTTCTTGAGGACAAAGAAGGGAATTTATGCCCAGAGCAAATGGACAAGATAGTATATGAATACTTCACAGTGATATTCGCCCAGAAGGAGGACATTGGGGATGGTGAGATTAGGGAGGGGTATGCTAATATTCTAGGATATTTGATATCAAGAAGGAGGAGGTGTTGGGTCTTTTGAAGAACATTAAATTGGATAAGTCCCCAGGGTCTAATGGGATGTTTCCCAGCTTATTGAGAGAGGCAAGAGAGGAGATTGTTAGGGCTTTTGTACAGGGGCTCCTGGGATTATGGAACCTGACTGATGGAAATCTAACTCTATACAAATTCTCCCAGAAATTTAAAAAATTTTTCAAAATAGAAAAGCTAGTTACAGAAATGCAAACAGAAATCCAAGTTATGGAATGCGGTAGCAGTTAGTTAATTCAAGACAAACAGTCTTCACAAAATAAAGCTGTTTGCATGAAATTGTCCTCCGGTAATCAAACTGTGACCATTTGTTAAAACCATAGTCTGCCAGTTAACAATGTAAGGCCACCTAAGAGATTGGCATTGGAAACTGACAAGGCAATCTCTTCTGTTGACACTTGGTCCTGTCTCACAAATTTGCTTGATTTTTTTTTAGGAGGTGATGAAGATGATTGAGGGCAGGGCAGTGGATTTTGTATTTATGGACTTAACTAATGTATTTGTCAAGGTCCCTCATGACAGGCTGATCCAGAAGATTAAGGTACATGGGATCCCCTGAGACATGGTAGACTGGATTCAAAATTGGCTTGGTCGTGGAAGACAGAAGGTAGTAGTGGAATGGTATTGCTTTGATGAGCATCTTGGTCAGCATGGAGCGTTTGGGCCAAAAAGCCTGCCTTCATGCTGTATGATTCTATGGCTGAGATACAGTAATGTTCCTCTATAGTTTGGACTTCAGTTTCCAAAGAGATGAACAAAATCTTATCTGGTTTAATTGTTCCAGTTGTGAATTAAGGTGCTAAATTCAAACCATTTACTGAAACAGAAACTTTTGCAGCAAGTCCTATTACAAATGCACACAGGGCTGAGAAAAGTCTGAAAATTAATTTAGTCTTGAATGATGGATTCATCCACTCCTATAAGAAGCAATGCTTAAAAGGATTGCAGGCTAGAGAATCAACACTACAATATTATCATCCTTTTCCAATATCATGACTTGATGTACTTTTAATATCTTACAAAAGCAGGGCAGCCAAAACTGAGGTTTTTAAAATGTCTATTGGTGTTATCGCTGCTGCTGAAAGGGACCCTTGACAAATGGTCCCCAACTGCACATTAGCTCCATGCCTATATACTTGGGGCTTGCAATCTTTCTGCTTATTATGTCCCTTGTGGTCAGTCTGCTACTTGACTTATTCTTTGTGAACTGTGATTATAGCAGTAGGCCAATGAAAATTGGCTGGAAATTCAATGAGTTCTGAGTCAAATCTACATCAGAATCTGAGGAAAGGAATCTCAGTGGCTTCCATTCAAAACCTGGATCTGCCTCTTCAAGTACTTACTGAGCCATTGCATACATTCCACCATTTGTTATTTTAACTGTGAACTATTTAGTTCCAACAAGTTTAATTTTTATAATGAAATTTGAAAATCACTGGCCTACATTAGTATGGGAAGAATGGGGCAAAGAATTCCCATGAGCATGGTAGGAGAGAATGGATAACAATATGGTAAGGGGAAGGCTACTCTGGAAGCTCGGGAAAGAAAATGTTGGCAACATGGGAATTGTGTGCTAGTTTTTCTGCTACTCAAATATGAGAAAGTTCAGATCAGTTATGATTATGGGTATGATGGTAACATTTGGCATTTGCTGATGATAAATGTGAACACAGAAGTGAATTCAAAACTTTAAGTACCAGTTCTAATCAGGGTATTTTCATTTGCATTCATAAATTCAGTGTTACATGCTTTTTTTTGTTAATTAATTGTGTAATGAATCTGCTTTGACATTGCACTTTGAATTCCTGCATTTAAATCTATTCCTTCAGAAAGAAATCTATTTTGTTTGCATCCATTAGTCATTCTTTAATTATTAGATTGTAAATGTAACTCTACATCTGATTTGGCCTGTGAGCAAAATCTTGCCTGTTTTATCATATTATCCTGTGGAAAGCACAATGTAGTATTCTGGTACTCAACTGGAAATTTGTGTCATCTGACCTGTCCTTTTAGCAGCTTTGGTCAATGACTTGGCAATTATGAGCCTTCTTAGCTTCTCCACTTGGAGTTTGTCTGAAGAAAACATACAGAAACTGTCCTTCCTCCATGTCTTTCAAAAGTACAAAGTTACTTTTTCATTGCTATGTTCACTTTCTGTTTAAGTGAACAGAAAATACTCAGCAGGTCAGGCACCATCCATGAAAAAATTTAATGTTTCAGGTCAAAGACCATTCATCAGAATTGTTCTGTCATTGCAAAAGCTTCAATATTTTCATTTGTATTTGCTGGATTCTTCCCATTGTGAGGTTGGGAATGTGCACAAAGCTTACCATTTTTACTTCCCATTTAGTTTTGGGTCATTGATATTGGTTGAATATGGAATATTAACCAGTCAGATTTACTCAGTAACAGAGTATGTGTGGAATTTAATAGGGAACCATTCAGTAGATCTATAACAGCAGGATAGAAGCTGTCCTAAGACTATTGAAGGGTTCCCCTAGTGTGATAAGATGGACTCTTGACCTCACAATATACCTCGTTGTGACCTTGCACCTTATTGTCTATCTGCATACACTTTCTTTGTAACTGTTACACTTTATTCTGCGCTCTGGGTCATTGTTTTAACTTGTACTACCTAAATGCACTGGTGTAATGAAGTGATCTGTATGAACAGTATGCAAGACAAGTTTTCACTGTACCTCAGTACATGTGACAATAATAAACTAATTTACCAATTCATAATAAATTTGGAATTTCAAAATGCCTTTGATACCATTTAGTAAACTTGAGCAATGTGCTCAAGTCAAAACATCGACTGTCCGTTTCAACTGTCCATCAACTGTCCACTTCCCTCCACGGTTGAGTTTCCTGACCCACTGAGTTCCTCCAGCTTCTTGTTTGTTGCTCCAGATTCCAGCATCTGCAGTCTCTTGCATCTCCATAATGCCTATCAAGTTGGATGAGGGGAAGGTGGGAAGTGGTGTTCTCAGACAAGGAGTCAAACTGGGGCCACAGTTCAATGTCTATTTAAGTAATTTGAATATGCATATCAGAAAAAAGTCAAAATTTGCTTACTGTTGAATTGGGGAACAATGTGACAATATTCAAGGAAATATAAATGAACTACCTCAGTGGTGTGAAAATAACAAATTAATTTCATTATAGGTAAAATGTGGGATGGTACATTTTTACAGGAAGGGGATGGGAAAATTGAATTCTAAGGTCAGAGGAGCAAAGAAGATCGAGAGATACAATTACCAAATTATTAACAGAAGCAAAGCAAGTTATCAAAGCCACAAAAATTACTCATGGTTTCATTTCTAGAGGAGTAACATTGAAACTGCATCTGTCAGGAAAGTGGATTGAAATCCATTTTAGGGAAGAGAAAACTGACAGCTGGCCTCGGATCTTAACAGTTTTGAAACTGTTTGAAAGAGTAAACATGTGTAAATGTGTTTCCACTTGTGGCTGCTGAAAGCACTTTGAATGTTAGTCTAGCAGTTCGATTGGCTTGTTGTTGCTTTCGTGAGAGCCGAGTTAATAAGTAAAATCAAGATTGCATTTCTGTGGTTTCTTTGTTTATGCTTCGAAGTCAGAGATTTTTCATGATGTCTGATGAAAATCAGGTATTTGTTTTATGTTGGATGAAGTGATAATTTAAGCCAATCGTCTAAGTGTGATGGATTGAGTGACTATTAGGATGGGCTGCACAGACTTGAGATATTGCAAAGACATTACGTTGCTGCATGCCAGATTTAACCATTTTGCCTAGATGAGGAGGTTGTCACAGTTAATGCCTCAGTTTTACTAAAGATGCCTAAATAATTATTTTTCTTTGGCACAAAATTCACCTCTCTCATTTATTTCAATATCTTCTGTGGCAGCTTTTCTCCCTCTGTTCAAGCATTGCAATTGCTTTAAATGTTAATTTGGAAAATGGTTAGTAAAATTGAAGAAAAGTTTTCTTTGAACAATTGAGATGAATAATGAAAGGCCAGAGTGCAGAATCATGATTGAGACAAGACCAGCTCTGCAGGCTTATGGATTTTCTGCTCTGTTTTGCACAGGTTGGACAATTCACAAGCACAGCAGACCTTACTGTCAATCGCGGTTACTGACTTCCACTGATACTTTGCATGTATTGGAGGTATATTAGCTTCATTATTGCAGCAGCCTTCCCTGATTCAAATTTTGACTGTTTAATGTGCCCGTATTTACAATTAAATATTGTGTCCCTGCCGTGCATAAATATGACATTTTTTTTGGTGGGTGTGCAGGGAGATGAGGCTGCTGGTTGGAGTATGGCGATGAAGAAGCATTCTATAAGTGATCCTTGGACTCCCTTTAATAACTTTCCTGGTTTATTTCCTTTCCAGTGGAGCATTTTCTCAAAATATAGTAGATCCACCATGGTACTATCTCAGTACGTTTCTACCTGATATTCTGCTCTGGTCTTTTGGAGTTATGCTGGAACGGACAGTTTTTCCTCTAGGCTCACAACTTCATCCTAAAGTCCTTAATAGGAGCATTATAAAATATAATCTAATGCTCTACCTAAGGAGACAGAGTAGATGACTATGAGCTTGGTCAGTAAAATGGGTTTTGTGGAGCATCTTAAAAGGAAAAGGGATTCTGGGGTCCAGGTCCATAGCTCCCTGAGTGTGACTGCACAAGTTGATTGGGTGGTAAAGGTGTATGGTATGCTTGCCTTTATTGGTTAAGGCATTAAGTTCAAGAGTCAGGAAGTTATGTTGCAGTTTGTGCACCCTTAGTGCCATGTGCACCGTTCTATAAAAATCTGGAGTATTGCATTCAGTCTGGCTGCCCCATTACAGGAAGGATGTGGTGCAGAAGAGATTTACCAGGATGCTGTGTGGATTAGAGGGTATGTACTGTAAGAAGAGGTTGGACAAACTGGGGTTGTTTTCTCTGGAGCCACGGAGACTGGGGGGGGGG
>JARFYF010000063.1:92082845-92093257 GCA_030265395.1 Rhina ancylostomus
AGACAGCTGTTATATTTTTGCCAGAGGGCATGCATTTAAGGTGAGAGGGGGAAAGTTTAAAGGAGATGTGTGGGCAATTTTTTTTTGAAAAAGAGTGGTGGGAGCCTGGAATGTGCTGCCAGGGGTGGTGGTGGAGGCAGATATAATAGAGGAGTTTAAGAGGCTCTTAGGTATGCACAAGAATATGCAGAGAATGGAGGGATATGGACCATGTTCTGGCAGAAGGGATTTGTGTAATTAGGCATCATTCACTTAATTTGGTTGGCACAACATTGTGGGCTGAATGGCCTGGTCTTGTGCTGTACTGTTCTGTGAAGACAGAGAAGCAGAAAGATTTGGGGAGAGTATATTGGAGCTTTGGGCCTTGGCAGCAGATGTCACAGTTGCTTATGGTGCAACATTGCAATGAAAGGAAAAGTAAAATTAAAAGCTAGAGCCTGTATTGGAGAGAGGATGAATTGCTATTTCAGATGCTGTGTAGTTAGAGGAGAGTAGCACCTAGTTTTTTAAATTGCACAAGCAAACTAAAATGTCATTTTTGAGTGGAATTGAGTGATTTGGGGTGAATTTCATTAATGTAATTTTGTTTCATTATGCATGATTTGTCCTTTTGCTCAGCTTGTACAAAAGTTAAATGAACTACTGTGTAAAAATATGCATGTTACATGGAAAAGTGATTTCATATTCAAAATAATACACCATTCTTTAGGGTGATTTATATGGTGCACTGCTATTCAAAGCTGTACAAAAATCACCATCCTTGGACATTTTGGATTTGTAAAAGCATCAGGTCAGAAGTTGCTCATCTGTTTTCAGTTCTTGTATTATAAGGGTAAAGTTTACTCTGCACTGTGTCGTTTAATCATAAACACATTCTTCAAAAATGTGTTTATGATTTTGCTTCACATAGTTCTTATTCACTCCCTGCCCCTCTCAACCTTTGCTGATAATACAGTACTGAAGGATTTCCAACCAAAATATTTGGATTATTAAAAACTTTTTTTGCATATTCAAAGATTATTTTGAAAACTTAATATTGAAAAGGTTCTTTTCAGTTATAGTGCATTATTTAATACCATTTTATTTTAAGTGCCAATTTTACAACACAACTGTGAATGAATAATGAGCTACAGAGGGGAGAGATACTTTAAGGTCAAATTAATATCAGTTTAACCAGTTGATAACTTTGCTAATGCCATGTGCACTATTCTATACGTTCGAATTGAATCCTTTGAAGGCACAAGATTTGATTATTAAATGAGCAAAATCTCATGTCACTCTGATTTTAATTGACTGATTAGGGAAGTGTTTTCTTTACTCATTGTTGGTGAGTATTGTAACCAGGGCCCACGTTAATGCCCATCTCAACCGGCCTTGGGAAAGTAGTGGTGAGCAATCTTCTCAAATTGTTGGAGTCATTGTGATGAAGGTACTTCCACAATGTTGGCAGGCAACTCTAGGATTTTGATTCAATAACGATGAAAGCTTGATGTATTTCCAAGTCAAAAAAGCTGTGGCTTGGAGGAATCTGCAGGTGGGAGCATAAATATGCTCCTGTGCATTTGTTTTTGCTATTGAGGGTCACAGGTTTGTGAGGTGCTTTGGGAAAAGCCTTGATTCATTGCTACAGTGTTTTTTCTGGGTAGTTCGGAGTTCAGCTGCAGTGAATTGGCGATGGATGCATTATTCGAGGCTGATTCGTGGATGTGAATGAGGAACAATTGTTAACTCGATGCTGAGCTTTGGACACCTCACTCTATTTCTCATCATGGCATAATTCCTCTCAATTCCTCTCAAAAATTTGATTTCTATTTGTTGGTTTCCCCTGAATCATCAGAGTTTTGAGCAAAAAAATTGTTTTTTTTAAACTACTTTTTTAACATTTATTTTTTACCTTATTTTTAACCATATCAATTTCCACATATCAGTCACCAGCCTCTTTCTGTACACTGGCTCTCCACCTCCTCTACTTGGACCCATCTGTCCTTCATCCCCACCTCACCTAGTTCCACCTATCACCTACCAGCCCCTGTGTCACTACTCCCTCTCACCTCTTTATGCTGGCTAAATTCTCTCTACAGTCTCAGTCCTAATGCAGGGTCTTGATCTGTGGTGCTCAACATTTAAGATGCTACTTGACCTGCTCAGTTCCTCCGGCAGTTTGTTTCTTTTTGCTCCAGATTCCAGCATCTGCAGTTTCTTGTATCTCCATCCTCAGTTTTGTATTTACTAATGCTTTTTGTGATAGATAAGAAGATTCAGAAAATAGGGATTATTTGGTTGTCAAAGTGTAGCAAAAGTTCATTGAGAGATTTTACTAGATCAAAGAAAAGCACTGATTCCAACCAGATCTCTATGGAACATAGAGCTTTGCCACTATAACTGAGAATATGCTTTTATCTGCTGAATACATGTGCCTGCTGCCAGCAATTTATATAAACTAGATTCTTATGCAAGTACGTTTAACTTTGTCCTCATTCTCTTATACATATTGTTTATGTGTGTGCGCGTGTGTGCTCTCTCTCTCTCTCTTTCTCTCCCTCTCAAAGAAACCTGCTTATTCTTTTGCAATTCATTGAATATATTTGCCTTGAATATATCCAGCGATTCCATTTCCACAGTTCCTTGAGGTAGAGAATTCTAAAACTTCATGGCCCTCAGAGAAGAAATTCCTCCTCATCTCCATTTTAAATGGGCAACCCTTAATCTGAATCAAAAACACCCCAGTGCCAGCAACCCCCATGAGGGCAAATATCCTGTCAACAACCAGTCCCACTGTTATTTCTCCTCACAGAACCTTGAATGTCTCAATAAGATGATCTCGCATTCTTCTTATTCCTATGAGTTTAGCCTCAATTTGTTTCACCTTTCTTCATGCATCACCTCCTTCATTCCAGAAAACAAGTAAGTGAACCTTCTCTCTGCTATTTCCACTGCAAGCACATCCTTCATTAAATATGAAGATGAAAACTGCACATTGTATTCCAGGTCTTGCTATTGAAGCTTCCCTACTATGATGCCCATCACTGCTGCAATATTAGTCAACATTCCATTACCTTTCAAATTGCTTTCTTCACCTGATTGCTAACTTTGTTTTATATACTTGTATTCCTAAATCCTTTGTACCACAACACTTTTGTTCTCTGTTTAATTTGCTTTCTTGACCTGAAATAGATAAACTCACTTTCCCACATAATACTCCATCTGCCATCTTATTGGTCATTCACT
The DNA here is from genome assembly GCA_030265395.1 of Rhina ancylostomus. Lineage (NCBI taxonomy): Eukaryota > Metazoa > Chordata > Chondrichthyes > Rhinopristiformes > Rhinidae > Rhina > Rhina ancylostomus. The sequence continues at coordinate 92,086,074 of JARFYF010000063.1, forward strand.
TAGCTGATGGACAAGCTTTGAAACGGATGAGCTGTAATTTTTGTCTAACAAGACAGCTTCAGTTTATTTCTCTTTCTCACAGAAGACATTGTCACTATTCAAAAATTAGGTGGTATTATATTTCCAAAGGCACAGAACTTGTGTAGCATCAGTTCTTCAGGAAAAGCCTATATTTCTCCTATTCTGGTTATACTAACAGATATGGATTCCATTCTCACTCCTTGATGCTCAAAGTTCTGTACTTTTGTGCATTTGTCATTCATTACAAGATCTGACTGGACCACATAAAACACTGCTGACTTCACTCTCTTCTGTCAAAACCATTGGGTACAGAATTATCTCCACTCCCAATGATCTTCTTAAATACTTGTGTCCGCCCATCTATCTGCATTTTCAAAACCCATTGAGGAGCTCAGTCCATGACATCCTTGCTTTGTTCTTTATTTCATGCTAAACTACTAATCTCTCTTGCCATCTACCATTTATAAAAGGTTATTTCTGCTTTCCTCCTGCTCCACCCTGTCTCTCAACCATCTCATGACCCCTTCTCTCTTTGAAAATCATATTCTTAATCGTGCGTCCAACCTCCCTTTCCTCTTCAAAGTCCTTAAGCATCTTGCCTCCCGACCGTGCTTAACTTTCCTGCACCTCCCGAAGTAAATATATCTAATCAAGTTTCTAATCCTGCTGCAGTACTGAAGCAGTCTTTATAATTGAAGTTGTAAATGATATTTCTGTGAAAGTGGCACGGTGCAATAAACTTTGCCATTTCTGAAGCTTTGGTACACTTGACATCACCTTTCTCCTGAGTTGTGTGATTCAGCAGGACTGCCTTTACTAGGTTTCAATGTCACCAACCATCATTACCCACGTATTCCAGAATCTCTTCATTCCTTTGCATTATCTCAGGAGGCTTTTATGTGAGACAGTGAGCGCTCAGGGACAGCATGTTCCTGTTAGAGTGAAAGGCAAGGAGTAGGGAATCCTGGATGACATGAGAGACTGAGGCTCTGGTGAAGAAAAAAGAGGGATATGTTAGGGAAAGGCAGCTGGGACCAAGTGAATACCTTGAGGAGTCTAGGGGGTGTAGGATTATGCTTAAGAGGGAAATTAGGAAAGGGATATGACATAGCTTTGGCAGAGGAGGTAAAGGAGAATCCAAAGAGATTCTACAAGTATATTAAGGGCAAAAGAGTAACTAAGCAGAGAATAGGGCCCCTTAAAGATTAACAAAGTATGTATGGAGCCACAGGAGATGGGTGAGGTCCTTTACAATTATTTCTCGTTTCTGTTTACCATGGAGAAAGGTGTGGATGCTGGCGAACTCTGGGAAGTTAACAGTGATATCTTGAAGAGAGTCCACATTGCAGAAAAGGAGGTGCTGGAGGTCTTAAAATACATAAAGGTAGATAAATCCCCGGGGTCTGCTCAAGTGTATCCTACGACATTGTGGGAAGCTAGGGAAGAAATTGCAGGGTCCCTTGCAGAGATATTCGTATCATTGATGGCGAAGTGCCAGAAGACTGGGTGGAGGCTAATGTGTACCTTTACTTAAGAAAGAATGCAAGGAAAAGCCTGGGAACTACAGACTGCTGAGATAACATCAGTAGTGGGTAAGTTATTGGACAGGATTCTAAGAGACAGGACTAGCAGCATTTGGAAAGGCAAGGACTGATTAGGGACAGTCAGCATGGCTTTGTGCATGGGAAATCATGTCTCACGAATTTGGTTGAGTTTTCTGAAAAGGTAAGCAAGAAGACAGATAAGGGAAGTGTGGTGGACTCTGTCTATGTGGACTTTTGCAAGGTTTGACAAGATACCACATGGTAGGCTACTCAGGAAAGTTTGATCACATGGGATACAGGGCAAGCTTGCCAATTAAATACAAAATTGGCTTGATGATAGGAGATGGAAGGTTGTGGTGAAGGGTTTTTCCAGACTGGAAGCCTGTTACCAGCAGTGTACCACAGAACCGGTGCTGGATCCACTGTAGTTCATCATTTAAATTAACAATTTGGATGAGAAGGTAAGTGGCATGGCTAGTAACTATACAGATGACACTAAAATTGGTGGCATAGTGGACAGTGAAGAGGTTTATCTCAGATTACAATGGGGTTTTGATTACCTGGCTCATGGACCAAGGAATGGCAGATGGAGTTTAATTCAGATAAATGCGAGGTGTCGCATTTTGGTAAGACAGAGCAGGACAGGACTTCTACAGTAAATTGTAAGGTTCTGGCGAGAGTTTTTGAATAGAGATATCTTGGGGTACAAGTACATAATTCCCTGAAAATGGGAACACAGGCAGAGAGGAAGGCATACAGCACACTTACCTTTATCAGTCAAATGTTGAGTACAGGAGTTGGGACGTCATGTTACAACTGTACAAGATGTTGGTGAGGCCACATTTGGAGTACTGCACGCAGTTGTGTTTGCCCTGCTAAAGGAAGGATGTCATTAACTTGGAGAGGGTGGAGATTTACGGGAATGTTACTAGGACTGGAGGACTTGGATTATAAGGAGAGGCTGGATAGGCCAGGATATCTCTCCCTGGAGTGTAGCAGGCAGAGACCTGACCTCATCGAGGTTTGTAAAATCATGAGGGGCATAGATAAGGTGAATGGTCACAATCTTTTCCTGAGGTTAGGGGAGTCTAAAACTAGAGGGCACAGGTTTAAAGAGAGAGGGGAATGATTTAAAAGGCACCTGAGGGTGGTGAGTACATGGAAAGAGCTGCCAGAGGAAGTGGTAGAGGTGGGTGCAATTAAGATGTTTAAAAGGCATTTAGACAGTTACATGGATAGGAAAGGTTAAGACAGATAGGGGCAAAATGCAGGCAAATGGGACTAGCTCAGTTGGGCATCTTGGCTGGGATGGACAAGTTGGGCCAAAGGGCATTTTTCTGTACTGCATAGGTTTCTGACTCCGAGTCTGCCAACTATCTCTCCTTGGTTCTTTTGTTTCCTCGCTCTCTTCCATGCTTCACCTTGATGGCACCATCCAAGGATATAGATTTAGCTTACATAGCCTCTTGATCAACAGAAACAGAAAATACTGGAAGCAGTCAGCAGGTCAAGCAGCACCTGTGGGGAAAGAAACAGAGTTGATGTTTTTAGGTCAAACACCCTTCATCAGAAATGTGTTTACAGCATTTCACGTTATTTATGTGATGAAGGATCCTTGAGCTGAACTGTTGCCTCTCTTCGGCTGTTTGACCTGCTGATGGCTTTCAGCATTTTATATGTTTGTTTCACATTTCAAGCACTTGTATTTTTTTTTGCTCTGACTTCTCCATCAGCTGCCTTGACACTTCCCTGTTTGCACATCAAAGAACCTGTCTCAGAAAAGGGTGTAGTTATCTCCAACTAAACTTGGATAAGATGAACCTGTCATCTTTGATTTTATCAGACAATCTTGTCAATTTTCATCTCCCTCTCCCTTCGGATATCAGGATCAATCCTCATCTGACATTCCAACCTACAATGGTCATAATCAAGATGCTATTGACTTCCATTCCCAGAAACATCATTGACCTCAGACCTTGCTTCAGCTCCCTAGTATCTATGCAAACTCTTGCCTCAATTATACAGAGTTGTTCTGGCTGGCCTTCCACCCTTCATCCTCTCCAAAGTTAAAGTGAAATTAATCTCTGCCACCTGTCGCTTGCCAAGTCCTGCTTGCCCATTACAACGTTCTTCTGGGTGTCCTTTGCAACATGTTTATAATGTCATCTTTATGTTGACAATCCTTCATATCCACACCCTTCCCTTTCTCTGTGACCTGCTGCAGTCAGGCTGCACTATGTTCCCATATTGCAAATTCTGATGGATCTTTCCACACCATAACCATGCCTTCAGCTACCAAAGCTACTATTCTGGAATTATGTTCTGAACTGCCTCTCCTCACTAAAAGTCTTGACTTAAACATCACTGATTTCTTAATATCTCTTCTGTTAGTTCACGTTACTATTTTTCCCCTTTGTCCTTGAAGCACTGTGGAAAATATTGTTACTGCATCATAGAAATGAGCAGGAACAGGCTCTGTTCAAGGTGCCAATTTAATCTGCCTGCACCTGGTTGATATCCTTCAATTCCCTGCCTGTTCAAGTGTCTGTTGAAATGCCTCTTAAACAATGCTATCTTATCTGCTTTCATTCCAGGCACCTACCACTCTCTGTTTAAAAAAAATGTTGCCATGTAAATCTCCTTTAAACTTTCCCTCTCTCACCTTAAAGTTATGCCTTCTAGAATATGACATTTCCATCCTGGGGAAAAAGGACTCTGAATATCTACTGCATCTATGCCTCTGATAATTTTTTATGATTCTTTCAGTTCAATCCTCAGCCTCTGGCACGCTAGAGAAAACGATCCAAGTTTGTCCAACCTCAGAGTTAATACTCTCTAATCCAGGCAACGTCCTGGTGAACATTTTGTGCACCCTCTCCAAAGCCTCCACATTTTTCCAGAACTGCATACGATACTTGAAAGGTGGCATAACCAAAGTTTTAATGAGCTGCAACATGACTTCCTGACTTTTATACTGAACACAAGTAGATAGGGTGTATAAAAGGCATGAGGCAAATGTGCAGTACAGCTTCTTTACACCTTAATACACTTGTGTTGTCACTGTCAGAGAGCTATGGACTTGCACCCCAAAATTAATGCTCCAAAGGGTCCTGCCATTTACTGTATACTTTCCACGTACATCTGACCTCCCAAAATGCAACACCTCATACTTGTCTGCACTAAACTCCATCTGCCATTTCTCTGCACAAATTTCAAACTGGTCTATATCCTGCTGAATCCTTTAACAACCTTCCTCACTATACGCAACTCTGCCAATTTTTGTGTCATCTGCAAACTTATGAATTCATCCACCTACATTTTCATCCAAACCACTTAATGTATATCAGAAGGAATGAGGTTCCAGTACTGATCCCTGTGGGACATGAATGATAACAGACTTCCAATCAGAATAATACCCCTCCACCGCTACCCTCTATCTTCTCTGGCCAAGCCAATTTTGAATCCCATCTACTGTTTCCATGGCTTATTTGTGCTTTAATCCTCTGAATCAGTCTACCATGGGGGACTTTGTCAAATGCTTTACTGAAGTCCATGTTGACAGTACCCTTATTAATTATCTTAGTTGCCTCCACAAAACACTCAATCAAGTTTGTGAGACATGACCTCCCCCCCGCCACACTGTCAGAACCATGCTGAATATTCCTCATAAAGTTTATGCTTTTCCAGATGTGAACAGATCCTATCCCTCAGAATTTTCTCCAATATTGTCCCTACCACTGATCTCAGGCTCACTGGCTTGTAATTTCCTGGTTTGTCTCTCTTGCCCTTCTCCTGTCATCTGGACCTCACCTATGGCTAAAGAGGATTCTCAAGGCCCGAGCAATCTCCTGTCTTGCCTCGTTCGGTAATCTGGAATACATCCCATCTGGCCCTGGGGACTTTGCTACCTTAATTCGCTTCAAGTGACCCAACACTACCTCCTCCTTGATATCAACATGCCCCAGAATATCAGCATACCCCACCCTGATCTTGCTACCCTCCATTGCTTTCTCCTTGGTGAATGCCGATGTGAAGTAGTCGTTTTGTACCTGACCTACTTCCTGTGGCTCCAGGCGTAAATTCCCTCTTTCGTCCTTGAGTGGTCCTTCCCTCTCCCTAATTACCCTCTTGTTTTTAATGTATGTCTAAAATGCATTGGGATTCTTTTGAATCCTGTTTGCCAAAGACATTTCGTGGGCCATTTTAGCCCTCCTCATTCCCTGTACAAGTTCTTTCCTGCTTCCTTTATTTTCCTCAAAGGGCCTGTCTGATTTCAGCTTCTTAAACCTTACATATGCCAATTAAAATGACTATTATTTAACTTTAAACAAGCAGTATTCATCAGGAAGTAATTCACCTGAACAGTATCAAACTTCTCTTTTTAAAGGGAGGAGAGTACCAATAAGACCACAAAATCTGCACATGGGATCTTCTGATGATAAGCTTTCACGTCAGTTGAGATCACCCCATAACCCTCGAGTGAGAAGCTATTCGCCTGGTTACAGGGGCAGTGGCAGGAGAATGAAATATGCGCCATATCCACAAGAACAAAGAAGACATGAAATACAGAGACTTGGTGGGTCTTCAATTTATTGTTTTCATTCATGAAATGTTGTAACTGCTAGGAAGATCTAACAAAATAGCCTGGACAATTTAACAAAATAGCCTCGACATTGTTACTTTGCATCTTGGAGTAGAAATTCAGCCACAATGTTGGAAAAGTTGCTAAAGTATGTGCTTGTAGTAATGAAATTCAGTTTTGAAAATTCAGTTCAAAATGTGAAGCCATTGTACTTAAAAAAAAAATCAAATGAAGTTCCTGCTTGGCCATGGAATTTATTGAATGTCCTTTCATGCCTATCTCTCAACAGTTCCTGATCCATTGTCTAGAATATCTTCACGTGCAAGGAGTGCCCTAGGGCAGCGGGAATCTGTTTACAGAGCAGCCCCAGCAAAACGCAAACTACCAGGTAGGTTTGGTTAGTCTTGAAATTGGGAAAATAAGTAGCATTGTAATTAAGAACTGTAATAGTAGAAGTGATTTGTGAAAGTAGACAGGTACATTGGTTTCAATGGGAGGAAGGGAAGAAGAAGCATGTATTTGATTGAAATGTTAATATGTTGCTCTGCAATTGCAATGATTATTACAAAACTGATTATATATTGCTGATGTAGAAAGCAATTGAGCCTTTTCTGCCGTTGGTTGGGTCCTTCCACATGGAGACAGATTTCAAAATGTGATTTCTTTTTTTTCAAGCAGTTTTTCATGCTGTGAAATTAGCCCAGGATTTTTCTGTTCATTTTCTGTTCACGTTCAGTGGCACACTGTAGAGGCTGGTTACTTGCTCTGTGAACCACATAGATTAACTGGGCGCTGTCTGGACAATCTCAGAAAGAAACTGAATTAACATTTCATGTCACTGATCTGTAATCAGAATTGGGAGGTGAGCAGTTTAACAGTTTTAAACAAAGAAAAGCCTGGGCAAACTGTGAAGACTTGTGGTGGTGTCAGTTGGGAAGAGAAGGGCTGGTGTGATTCCAGATGGATGCAGGTGCAGTGTAAAGTGATGTAGTGCAGTGATAAAGAAATAAAGATGAAAGCAGCGGCAGCAGCAGCAG
>JARFYF010000063.1:92093357-92117409 GCA_030265395.1 Rhina ancylostomus
GAGGAAATAGCGGGGTTAATTATGGGGTGCATGGGCTGACAGGTGATAGTTGGATCCAATTGCGGGGGGTGATAGGCAGATGAGGGAGGGGGAGAAGGGGATGATGTCAGAAGCTGGAAGTGACAAAGGGCTGAAGATGATGGAATCGGAGCAGAGGATAGAATAAGGAGAGGGAGGTGGGGAGAGGAAGTGGTGGATGATGGTGGCCAGTTGGATCAGGAGGCGAAAGGAAAAAAATAGAGGATGAAGGGACACAGGGAGAATGGTTTCCAGAACTTTGAGAATCCGATGTTCATGTCATTGGGTTGGAGATTGCTCAGGCAGAATATGAGGCACTGCTCCTTTAATTTGCATTTAGCCTCGGCCTGGTATTGGAGAAGGCCATGGACAGACGTGTGGGGGGGAAGTGGAATTAAATTGCCAGGCTGGCATAGTGGACAGAGAGAAGGTGCTTGACAAAGCAGTCGAAGAAACTGAGCATTGTTCCCACATGTTAATTAGGATAACCTTTACATTCATCTCCCTTCTAGATGAAGAACTGTATCTACACATTCATGTATACATTCTCACATATCCATACACTCAAATACATACACTTGTGCAGTCTGTTATGCTTTTTTATATATACTCTTATTTAGATATACACTTGGACATACTTTCTTGTCGAAATCCATACACTATGTCTCACACATACTTTCTTGCTCCCACTCTTACAAATCAATTCCTGATTATTTACCTTGCATACTTAACGATAACAAAAGTTCAAGTGTTGCATTTCACTTTTTATATCATTGAGCCAACTTCAGTCCTGACAGCAAATTCCAATATTTTTTTTAAAAACTTCACTTTGAGAACTTCACTGAGCTGATCCTGGAATATAGGCCACTTTGTTAAATAACATTAAGCTTCATGCTTAAAATATAAAGTTATTTCAGTCAAAATTATTTTTAAAAATTAAGAACTAGAACAGTCTTAAAAATATCAAAGTTGGCTCAATATAAAGAAATCAGCACTTACACTTTCTGTTGTTGAGAACAAACTTCACTCTGGTTGTTCTGATGATCCATTGTTCATTACTGCGTCGTCTCAACATCTGAGAGAGATTTCATGGCTTCCTTTTTATATGACTGATCTGGTTTGAGCCAGTACTGATGTCATCTGATTTCCTCTTACAAAACAAGGAATGTTCACTCACTTCCCACTGAGAGAGTGATTCTGGCCTTTTTTTGCTACATTAGCAACACAATTAGCAGTTCTTTTTACTATCCTTTGTAAAAGTAAAGGAATTAAAAGTAAAAGAATATCATTGAGCTAGTTATTGGCTCAGAGGAAAAATAAACCTGATTGAAAGTTTCTTATGGAAAGAGAACTGACAAAATTTACTGGCTTAAAAAAAATTGTCCAACTCCGACTCAGTGTCTCCAACGCCACAGTGAAGGATTTCAAGTAATCCTTATGAAACCTTGTTCATAAAAGGGCTTCAGAAAGACTTAACTATATCAATGCTTTGAGGAGCAATTCAATCTTGAACAGATTTCTGTAAAATGTTTGAGGAACTTTCACCATTAAAGTCAATTACCTCTACAGAACTGATAAACATTTAGCATTTGGTTTTTATTAATGTTATGTTGGAGTAATAATCCACAAGAATGCAAAGTGTGAGGAATGTTCCAACATTTTAGTTCATGCATTGAAATGAATCAAAAGATTAGCTGTTTTATAAATATGGCAACATAGTTTTTGATCAGTTTCCAGGAGCATCATTGTTCATTAGTGAACAATATCCAATTTAGATGGTCCTTAAAACTAATTAATTGCATGAGTTAATACACATTATCAGGATACAAGTCCCTTGCTGGTTGCTAAGGCAAACCAAGGCAATCACAGCATCACTTCTTTATCCATTAACCCCAGGTACAACAGCTAAAGTACAGTTCTTTGGGAATGTAAGATGCAGAGTCAATAAAGGGAACCTGCAGATATACTGTATTTGGATTTTCAGAAGGCATTTAACAAGGTGCCACATAAAAGTCTGGTGCACAAGGCAAGAGTTCTTGATATTAGGGGAAGTATGTTAACATGAACTGAAGATTGGTCAGAGCTGGAATAAGTGGGGCTATTTCAGGCTGGAATGATATACCTATGGAGTGTTCCAAGGATAAGTTCTTGGTCTCCAATTATTTATGATTTTCATCAATGACCTGGAGGAAGCAGAATGCAAAATATCTAAGTTTGCTGGTGTAGCAGCTGCTACCGTGATGTGAGGATAAAGACAAGTCTGTAAGTTGTGGAACAAGACTGATTTACTTACCCACATTGCGTGGCCCTTTTAAGCAACATGGTTCCTGCCGTCTGAAAACAGAAGTGACGTGCACACTAGGTCATCAAAACTATTCGCGCGCACTGGTTCTCTCCCGTCACATGGGGAAGATGAAGGCCCAGTGCCACCTTGGGCCTTGCCACTCCTATGAAGCACACCAACTGCTGAGCCAGTTCACTTGTGCAGATGGTGAGTCGCCATACAACTCCCCCTAGAACTGGCGATACGGTCCCCAAAGTTAGCAGGCTGTGCTAGCCGTTGCTTGGGTGGTCAGCCGCTGTGTTGGGACCTCTATTGGTTGTTGTAGACCTAAATGGGCTGGTTTAAGGCAGTCCATCGTGAAGACTTCTTCCTTGCCCCCAATGTCCAAAATAAAGGAGGACCCATTATTTCTGATGACCCGGAACAGCCCCTCGTATGGTTGTTGCAATGGCACCCCGGGTGTGCCCCTGCAAACAAAAACAAACTTACAGTCTTGTAGTTCCTTGGACTCACAGGATGGGGACTGACCATGTCGCGAAGTGGGAATTGGTGCCAAGCTGTCGAGTCTCTTGCACAGTCTTCCTTGGACTGCTGCGGGTTGTTCCTCTTGCCCCCTAAGGGCGTATGAACTCCCCTGGGATGACCAGGGGCACACCATACACGAGTTCAGCTGATGAAGCATGGAGATCCTCCTTGGAAACAATGCGTATGCCAAGCAGGACCAAGGAAGTTCATCGACCCAGTTAGGACCTTTCAGGCAGGCCATCCAGGCTGATTTCAGTTGGCGGTGGAAGTGTTCTACCTTGGTGGATAGGGGGAGTTGCTCCCTCACTGGTGATTCTGTGGCCAAGAAAATGGATAGAGTCGAGGCCAAATTGGCACTTGGCCGGGTTGATAGTGAGGCTGAAATCACCGAGGTGGGATTCAGTCAGAGGAGGTTGGAAAGGTGTTCTTGGCAGTTACAGCTGGCAATGAGGATGTCATCTAAATAAATGATGAAGTCCAGGTCACAACCTACCACATCCATCAGCCACTGGAAGGTCTGCACGGCATTCAAAGAGGCTGAATGGAGTGATGAGTGCAGTTTTGGGGATGTTGTCAGGGTGGATTGGGATTTGGTTGTATCCCTGGATGAGGTCCACCTTGGAGAAGATGTGGGCCCCATGTAGGTTTGCTGCGAAGTCCTGGATATGAGGGATGGGGTAGCAGTCTGAGGTGGTGGTGGTGTTCAGCCTGCAGTAGTCACCAGAGGGCCTCCACCCCCCCAGTGGCTTTGGGGACCATGAGCAGGGGGATGCCCAGGGGCTGCCTGACCTGCAAGCAATCCCCAGCTCCTCCATGCAGCAGAACCCCTCCTTCACCTGGCAAATAGGAGGCTGTGTTGGTGGCCAGCCTCCAGAGCCATCAGCAGCAGCTGGCCCTGGCACTTCCCTGAAACTTGCAGGGTGGGTGGCATTGATGGTCCTCCATGCCTCACTGCTGATGGTAGAAACACAGCTGGTTGTCAGTGTCATCATCTGTTTCTGGGGTGCGGTCTCTCAGCTGCTGGGACTTACTTGGGTGGACACTGGGCATGCAGTCTGGTGATTTGGCCGACAGACGAACCACTCTCCTGTTTGGCCTTCCGCAGGACATCTGCCCAGGCGGCTACCTCACACAGGTTGCTGAAGTTGACATTGGCCAACAGCAGGTGAATGTCATTGGGCAGCTGTTCGAGGAAGGCCTGTTCGAACATCAGACAGGGCTTGTGTCCCTCGGCCAAGGCCAGCATTTCATTCATCAGGGCCGATGGGGATCTGTCCCCCAGGCCGTCGAGATGAAGCAGGCAGGCGGCACGTTCACAATGGGAGAGGCTGAAGGTCCAAATGAGAAGGGCCTTGAAATCTGGGTACTTGCCTTCCTGCGTAGGAGGCTGGATGAAGTCTCAACCTGGGCGGCTGTCTCCTGGTCCAGGGAGCTGACCACGTGGTAGTACCACATGGAGTCAGAGGTAATCTGTTGAAGCTGGAAATGGGTTTCGGCCTGGTCAAACTATACGCGGGGCCGAAGTGACCATAAGGTGGGCAGCTGCGTTGTCGTCCATTGTGTGGGTCCAAAATCCGTTTGGACCATCAGGGTCACCAATGTAGCGGCTGCTACTGCGAATGCAAGAATAAAGACACAAGTCTGCAAGTTGTGGAACAAGACTGACTTATTTACCCGCCTTGTACAGGCCTTTTAAGAGGTGCGGTTCCTGCCCTGAAAATAGAAATGCCGTACAAGCCAAGTCATCAAAACTTTTCATGTGTGCGGGTTCTCCCCCGTCACTTGGAAAAGACGGATGCCCAACGCCATCTTGGGCCTCTGCTCTGATGACACATGCCCCGAACCGGTTCACTTGTGTGGACGGTGAGTCACCACACTGGTACATAAAAATAGGTGAGAGTTTGTTAATTTAAGTGTGTGTTCATTTATATTTGCCATGTTAGTGATGTACAGTGCTGCTGCAAACAGCTAATTTTCATAGCATTTATACCCTGGATATGTATGCCTATGACAAACTTGAACTTGAATTTGAGAGCATGCTGTGATTAGAATATTAGGACTGCAACAGAGTATAGATAGGTTAAATGAGTGAAAATTTGATAAATGAAAGACTGAAGTTATGAACTATGGCAAGAGGAATCTGAAGGTCTATTAGTTAAAGAGAAAGATTGCAGATAAGAGAAGTAGAGGGAGCGAGATGTTCTTGTGCACAAACCACTAAAAGTTAACAGACAGGTCCAGCAAGTGGTTAGGAAGGGAAGTGACCTATTTGCCTTCATTGCAAGAATGAAATTTAGAAATAAGGAAGTATTGTAACAATTGAAGGGAAGTATTGTTACAATTGTACAGGGTCCTGTGAGGTCACACCTGAAGTACTGCACAATTTTGGTCTCCTTCTTTAAGAAAGGATACACCGACATTGGAGGCAGTCCAACAGGAATTCAGTAGACTAATTAAAGTACAAAGAAAAATGACAGACAGCAGATGCTGGAACCTGGAGCAACAAACAATCTGCTGGAGGAACTAAGCAGATTGAGCAGCATCTGTGGGAGGAAAGAAATTGTTGACTTTGTTTGCTTATCTCCTGCCCCTGCATTTACCTATCCAAATGCCCTTAAATGACACTATTGTACCTGCCTCAACCACTTTCTCTGGAAGCTCATTCCACATACTCACCATGTCACAATGTTGATCAAGAGCAAGCTCAGATAACCCAAATGCAGCACACAGATACAAGACTGGAGTCAGGATACTTCCTCAGGACAAACACAGGCAGCAACTGGAAGGAATCTTGTCCCAGAGATCTAAAGAAGAATCCCAACATGAACTAGATCTTCAAAAAGGAATAGAGTACACAAGACTGCTCTAGACTCTAGAGTAGACCAGCCTAAGCTACAAGGAGACAAAGTACCCAAAGGCAGACCAATACTCTGGCAACTAGTGCTAAAGAAACACAGGTACTTATGCTAGGCCCCTGATGGGTGTGTGTCGTAATGTAGTCAGTCCAGCATGGAATCCATGTGCTGGACAACAAGGCATCATTAAAGGAGCCAAATTGAGGGCCAGAACTCAGAACCATGACAGGAGCCCCCACCTAACAGCACTGTGGATGTACCTTCACTTGAAGGATAGTAGTGGTTCAAGAAGGCAGCTCGTCACCATCTCATCCAGGTCAATTATCAACGGGCAAAATATTTATTACTTGCCACTGATGCCCACATTGTGAGGAAAAAGGTAAAGAAAAATGTGACAAAGCATGGTATTTAAAGATTGTAAATTACCAAAAAAACCCACCATACATATTCTCCAATTTGCCATTCAAAGAGGTTATCAAAGTGGGTTCAACAGGAAGAGGTGAGTTTACAGTACTACGATTACAATAAAATGTCTGGGATTTACTCTAGGAAAGGATCAGTGAAGACTATGTTACAGACTATTTTTATCCAGGAACAGAAACAGATATTAAGGAGCTTCTACCAAATAAAAAATTTCTCCCGGAAATTATTGCATAAAAATGTGAAAACTTCCAGTCAACAAATTGCAAATAATTCATACCACATTTCCCTTGATCTCTCATTACTGTTTTATCAGAAGAGACCATCTGCAGCAAATGTTCCTCTCAAACAACCAATATAAATATAATCCATGTGAAAAATGTTGCACAGACTGACGAGAATAGAATATATTTATATTGATCCTAACGCATTGTCTAATTCTCATCTATGTGCTGTGCCTCGATGACATCATCCAAAATCTCACTGTCTGTTTCCACGTTAATATTGACAGTAACCAGTTCCATCTCATCACCCCCACTTTTACTGCTGTGCAACATCAAACACTGCTGATGAAAATAATTTGATCTTCCATTAAATACCCACTTAACTGGGCAGAAGATTGGAACTCTTGATCATTGCTTGGTCCATCCATCTGCTCTAAGTAAGTGCTCTTTTCATGACACCAGTGATATTCAAGGGGACTCTTTTTGGATTCCAAGGAGAGGCACCACAAACTCTTCGGAACTTTTGGGGCTTAGACTGGAAAGTCTTCCCAATGAACCTAAACTTTCAGTGTGCTCACTGAAATCAATAGAAAGAAGTGGCTGTGGAGAATGATCAGTGCATTCAGTTTTATTTGATTTAATTTGGTTGGATTGCACAGAGATAATTGTTTTAGTTTTGTGCTTTTCAGTAGTTTTGCTTATTTTTTGAAAGCATGTATTTTTGAATGCTTTTGAATACTTGTGAAGGCAAAATGATATTCATCAACTTAACTCAGTCTGTCTGGACACGACAAGGTGGAGTCTACCCCTTTTTCTTGAACTGTCCTGTTCAGGTATAAAATTATACTCGACCCAAACCTGACCCAGCAATGGCCAATCCAAACCTGACACATGCCCAATATTCTTTTCCATACATGATCCGACCCCAGTATTGCCATAAGTATCAAGCATATAATTAAGCTGTTTGAGAATGAAGCAACAAATATTAATAAAGGGTAGATGACACATAAGGATATGTTAGAAATGCCTTTCTGACTGGATAGACCAGAGAGTTAAGCTGGCATGGCACAGCTTGGTCTGACCTAACCTAAAACTGAACGTTTGATCAGCATATAAGCCTGACCTAGGTGATAGGTAGAGTGGCTACTGATAGGTATCTGATCAGCTGGGAACTGGATTACTAGTAGAAGATGAAATCCCTGTGTTGAAGTATGTGCTCTAAGGTCTCGCACCTCAAATTCAGGTCACTCACTGGTCAGTGGAAATCCCTTGCTCCTGAGTATTTTCTTCAATCCTCACTACAGATTCTTGTCATTGACCACCTCTTACCCTGGCAACCAAATCACACTGTTGGTGGGCTTGGAATCTTCCCTGATCCCATTCTACCATGACCACCACCACCTCTCACTGCTGTTACATGCCAGCCTCCATTCCTTCTGCTAAAATCTAAGGCTTTGTTACTCAAGTCTAGAGTAACTATTCCATTTCCTTTGTATCTGGCTTCCCATTGTCTATCCTCAATTCTTACAAACTTTGATCTCCATAACTTACACCAAGTCCATGCAACCATCACCTCTGTGATTGCTGACCTCAGCTTTAAAATCCCCACTTCCTTTGGTTCAGAATTGGTGGGTGTGTCATCAGCTGCTTAGCTCCCAAGATCAGCAATTTGGCCTCGAAATCTTCCTAATTTAAGTTTTCTCACTCTGTATCTTTAAGGATCTTTGATCATACATATTGTTCAGTATCAAAATTCTTCACTGGTAAATGTTCCCGTAAAGCACCTTGGGACATCTTGCGATATTAAAAGCCTTACATAAAGGCAAGTTCTTACTATGATGATTATACTAGTCCATTGAGAACACTTGGCAGAGGGAATCATTCTTGGCTTTGGTCAATTCTACTTTTTTTCTCTTCTAAGAGACAGGTAGAGGTTCTACAACCTAAAACAGTAAATCAGAAAGATCAGAGACTTCATCCAATTGGAACTGTGCTGTTTCCCTGGAGGATTTCTAGTGGTCTGACGCTATAGCTTCAGTGAGAGTCTGGGAGAATTTCTGAGGCATCTCTTGAGCAATGAGCTCTTTCAATCTGTGTAATTATTAATAAGCCATCATCTATCAATGTGAAAGTTTGTTTGAAATCTTCAGCATTCCACTTCACCAGGAAACAGAGCAGCAAGGGCTTGGGGCCAATCCAGGCAGATAAGGGGATATACTTTCATATGGGAATTGAAAATCAAACAATTTCAGCAACAGGCAACCTATCCACAATAGAAGATATAAACTTTTGAAAGCTGGAATTCTGTCCATAATCTATGTAGACCCTGAATGGCAATGGATCAAACAGAATGTTCTTAATCTTTAGTAAAAGGGGGAAGATTTATATGATCTGAAGAGAAACCAGTGTCCTCAATCTTTTTGTTTTTGTTCTTTGTACCACTTTAGCTGTCAGTTGTTAGTCAGGCCCTTTCTTTATTGAGGCTCAGGTTCAATTCCAGCTCTTATAAATTAGAAGAAAATCCCAATTTATTGGCTGCAAATAAAGACCTTAGAGTTATAGAGTCCTGGAGAGATACCGTTTGGAAACAGGCCTTTTAGCCCAGCGAGATCACACTGACCATAAACCACCCATTTTTACACTCATCCTACACTTACTCATTTTATTCTCTCCACATTCCCATCAACTCCCCTCCAAATTCTTACACCCACCACACACTAGGGGCAATTTACAGTGGCCAATTAACCTATCAACCGGCAGAATGGGGGATGAACTTATTGAAACATATCAGGTCCTGGGACATGACAGGGGTGTTGAGATATTACTACCAGCAAGGGAGTATTGAACGAGGGGACAGTTATAAAATAAGGAGGCAGATAATACCTTTTGTTATTTAAAATTGAGAAATTGCTTCTTACAGAGGGTGGGGAATCTCTAGAATTCTCTATCTGGGAGGGTTGTGAAGGATAGATCATTGAAGGTACTTAAGGAGGAGGTGGAATTTTTGTTTTAACAGATCAGGGAATTGAAGCTGTGGGGAGCTCAATGACTCTGGATCCGACTCCTGACATGAGATATTCTTATAGTTTTATGTCTGAGTGGTAAATGCAAAGCCCAGAAAATCTTGGAAGGTCAGTTAGTCAACATCCAAAAGTGAAAAGTAAATTAATGGTTTCGAATAGGACCTTTAAATAGTTTGTTTAATCACTGAAGGTAAGGCTAGTCATCAGATAAGTTTATAAAAGTGGTAGATGGGAAATTACTCCCTGACTCTGAGAGTATTTGAGTGTAGATAATAGAAAATATCTCCAACGGTTAAGATGGAAATCAACTGTGTTCTAACTGAATGGCAGAACAGGCTTAAAGGACAGAATGACCTACTTCTGTTTCCATTTTCCTAAGTTTCATCAGAGCCTATGTTTCTGTATCCAACTCTGAACTGTTGCATTCCACAGATGACATTCCCATGGTTCTAATAGGACTAGAGTCATACAACTGGAAGAGCTACTGATCATCAGCTTTGATATTTATTCTCAAAAACCTCAATGTCTACCAAGGCTATGCTTTCATTACAGCTCTATTTTAAAAGATTTAGTAAGCTTGGTCATTACATTTAATTCCACATAAGAACCAACCTGTGGGAAAAGAAGAATCTTTTGCTCTATAGTCCCACTCGAGGCTTGCTAATTTTGTACTTTAGTCCTGTGACTGTAGTTTTAAGTTAAACTATCTGTTTATACTGCATTATCAGCATCTTAAGGAAAAGGATCAAGACCTCTTCTAATGATATCACATTCTATTTTGGATGCCTGCCTACTTGATACTTTCAGGCACCAAAAACTCTTCAGCACATCTGCTGCTTGCTCTGATGGATTATACATAAAATGCACAGAATTAGATATAACGCAGTTGCAAGTTCATATTTTGAGGGTATGCTATTTTATAAAAGCCCATTCACAAGGAAATAAAACACATGAAAAAATATCTTTTAACGTCAGTGAGCCAGTTTGGATTTTATACTGCACATAATCATTGTCTCATTTTTTTTTGAACTCTTCACATTTGCTGCTCACATCTCTCTATTTCTTATGTACATCCTACCTTCACTCACCAGTACCACCTGCTTCAAGCACTTTAGGTGGCATTGAACTCCACATTCTCAGTATTCTCTCTGTGAAGATGGTTCTGCAAAATTTCTTGTTTGGTCAGTTAGCGGCTTCCATAAAGTTGTACCAGAGTCATCCAGATGTGAAATGACCTCCACATCTGGCTTTTGAAATCTATTTATAATTTTAATGAGTTTCAAATATGTTCCTCTGTGGTCTTCCCTGTGGCCTGGGGCCAGCTTATTCAATCCTTTCTAAAACATCCATTCTGTCAATTCAGCTCTTTTTCCAGTATTTTAATATTCTTTCTGTATTTTTAATTCCAGAATTATATGCAATGCTCCAAGTGCAGCTTAAAAAAGGTTCTGGATGAATTTTATATTTCACCCCTGATTTGGTTTTCTGCTTAGCTACATGCAAATCCCAGCAACTTTTCCCATTCTAAATGCATGTTATGTATTTCTGTATCTTGGGGTTTATATTTCCTCATTATGGAATATGGGAACAAGCAGAGACCATTTAATTCTCAGCCCTGGTCCTCCATTCAATAAATCCATGTTTGGTCTGTGGTTTGACTCTCTGTAGTCACTTTTCTCCATTTCCTTTAATATCCATCACTGTGAAGAGTTTGTTGATCTTACAGTTAAAATTAACAATTGACAGGTTTAATTACGGTTAGTGGCAGAGAATTCCAAATATCTACAATTGTCTATTTCTATGTGTTTCTGAACTTCACTCCTGAAGGGAGTGACTCTAATCAATCTCCGCTCATCCTAAACTCCAGGAACAGCAGAAATAGTTTTTCATTATCTATGCATCAACTCCCCTTGATATCTCAAAAAATTCAACTGAAACATTCCCAGGTCCACTAAATTACAAGGAATATAATTCCAGCTTGTGTAAACTCTCATGTAATTTCACCGTTATCTTCTAGTAAATCTAATATCTGATCCTTCCATGGTTATTTTTACCTTGGGTACCCACAACTACTACTCGTCTCCAATTAGGGTAAAACTAAGGTAAGTAGAATACCCTTTATATCTACTGGAGATGTGCATTTCTTCGTACTTTTTACTTCTTGCTATCTATGAAGGCCAGCATGTTGTACAGTACATCTTCTTGCTTATTTTCTTCAGCTATCGAGAAACATTTTAATGTTTAAGTGCAAGGAAACTCACTTCTCTTTGGATCTCCGTGACTCCAAACATTCCTGCATTTATAATATTTCCTGTTCTGTGCTTTATAGGCTCAAAGGTGGATGCTAAACTCCATTATTTAGTATTTTCTGCGAGTCCAATCCATTGAAGTATATGGTGAACAGCAGTCTCACCAGAGATCCTTGCAAGAGACTCTAGACTAATCTGAAAATTGTATCGATTCCCAGCATTAACTGCTTCACATTTCATCATAGATTAAGAAGAATGTAATATGATTTCCTTTTGTTCTTTTTTCTGGTTTTGTTTCCTTTGTCTTTTAAATCCATGAATGGTGTCAGATTCCCCTCCAAGCCACACCCACCTTGGCTTGGAAGTATATCAGTAGTCCTTTAAAAAATGGCATGGTATAAATCCTGGAAATCGATATTCAACAGTACAGTGGGGGCATTTTCACCAGAAGGACAGCAACAGTTCAAGAAGGTGATTCACCACCATCCACTCAAGGGCAAATGGAGATTGACAATGCATACTTGTTTTACCAGTGACATTCACTTTAATCAAATTATGTATTCATGGTTTATAGTTTCTGAAATGCAAAATGAACCACATTAATAATATGTATTTTCTGACGCCTTGGAAATATATCTTGCTGATGAAATCTATGTACATAACACAAAGCTGAATTAAATTCAAAAACTGCCTACGTGACACCGTAATAAAGCATGCTAATGTTCTGTGAATGACTTTAACCACAACATGCCCACAGAAACCGATCGGCATACAGAAAGAACATGTGCCCTACATCTCTGTTGTAAGCTGGAAGAACCATGCTATGTGGTGTGTTTATTTGGAGTAAAAGACTTCCTTCAGTTTCAATGAGTGCTTTCTAACATTGAAACATCAGAAACCACAGCAAACTCATACAAACAATCAAAGACCTCCTCTGGATGAGAGGAAAAGGTCTGCTTTGACTATGATGTGTTTATTTGCTGGGCTTTAACTAATTTCTATGTACGTCTGAAGACTGAAACCTGCTGAGCAACAGAAACGTTCTGGTGTAAAGATGGCCCAAGTGTTTTAAATGAACACAGGATATTGCTGTTATTTTTTATATTGTTATTTTATGAATAGTTCAAATGGACTATGTTTCTTAAAGTCAAACATTTTAGATCCTGATTAATTTTCAGTGGAAAGTACCAGTTATCCACTGTAATGGCCTGGTCAACATTTATCCCTCAATCAATATCATTAAGTGACAAACTGGATGCTACATTTCCCACCTTAAACAGTGTCCCAAAGCTGTGTATGCCTTTCTTCTTTTTATTGATAATTATTCTATCCGTTTATCTTTCAGCACACTCATACTGTTTAATTTCGCTAGAAGTGGTGATAACAGAAGTGGTGATAACACCAGAATACTCAGCTCAAACTTAGTAAAGACTATACAGCTGTAATAATTATAAATGCAACAAATCCAACATTGAACTATATTGGAAAAAGCACCAGTCATTTGGGTTTAATGATTTGGAAATTCTATGTACAAATTCTTTAGATATCAGATTATGGAATTATGGCAATGGGTGTTGTTGCAATTATACCTGGATAGGTAAATGAAATATCTTGTAAAAGCATGACTAAAAGTAAGCACAAAACATTTCATATCTGGCCCAACATACTTCTCATTTGGGTTTCCACAAAATGACTTTAGGAATATTTCCATTTAAGAATGAGAGCAGGTTGGGCAAATTTCTGGATTAACGCAATGACTTTAAATAGTAGCCCATGGACTTGTCTCTGCAGTAATTCACCGATGGTCACTCTAGTTGATATGAGTGCAACAGCAGCAGAAACCAGTTGTGGACACCAAATAGCATGGAGACAGGCCCTACACTGAGATATATCAGTTGTGTGGAACACAGAACCACTTTGGGTAGGCTCAGGAAGAAAATGCATGCATTTCTGTAGCAAATTTCAAGTCATCAGGATGTATCAAGATGGTTCACAGCCAATGAAGTACCATTGAAGGTTTATCACTGTTGTAAAGCAAGAAATATGGATGTCAATCTGTGCAGAGACAGCTCCCATAGACAACCATGAAATGAATATCCAGATATACCTTTTTTTTCAAACATATCAGAAATAAACCTGCACTGTCAACTTTTGATAGAAAGTGTGGAGGAGAAAATAGATGAGAGAAAAAAATACAATCTTATGGGATGTGTACACATGCATTGTTTTTCAGAAAGTAAACAACTTTCTGTGATCTATGGGCCTTTTGCTTTGTGTCTTCAAACCATCATGCCGATAATAATTTGAATTACTCTTACAAAATTATTATGAAAATTATTGCCACACTTACTAGTCACAACATAGTATAGTGATAAATGCTTTTTTTGCATTATTATCATAATGTTGTTTTAATTAGTTTCTTCCGGCAGGGAAATTTAGAACCAAGGCCTGAATCTCAGCATAAAGAGGCAGCTAATTATGACTAAGATGAGGAGGAATCTTCTCTCCTGGTGTTGTGAAATTTTGGAATTTTCCACCACAGAATATTTTGGATTCTGAGTCATTGTATAATCAAGGTTAAGATAGGCTTATCATTGGGGAATCAAAAGTAATAGACCAACAGGAAAGCTCAGTCTAAGATGACTTAAGGACAGCTTCTACTCCACTGTGATAAGACTATTGAATGGTTCTTTTATAGGATGAGATGGACTATGACTTCACGACCTACCTTGTTGTGACCTTGCACCTCATTGCACTGCACTTTCTCTGTATCTGTGACACTTTACTCTGTACTGTCATTGTTTCTACCTGTACGACATCAATGCATTCTGTACTGACTCAATGTAACTGCACTGTGTAATGAATTGACCTCTACGATCGGTTTGTAAGACAAGCTTTTCACTGTACCTCGGTACAAGTGACAATAATAAACCAATACCAATTATCAACACTGTTGGAGAAACTGGAAGGGCTGTTTATGATGCGTTGCTTTTATCGAAGTTAAAGCCTCCAGCTTGCCCCAGGTGACTGCTGTTTTGCTAATCCCGTTTACTCATCTTTTTTGCCCACTTAAATCTCCCATTCAGTTTTGTGAGGAGCAAAGCAGCCCCACTCTCTAGCTATATGTGCTGAGTAGTGCCACACATACTTCCCTGTCCTCACTGAGACCTGATGGTTGAGGAAGCACTTCAGCTCGCTCTTTACTGGAGCCATAAGATGAGGACTGAACAGTAGAGTAGTGGCAGAGCTGCTTCCTTGCAGCTCCAGCAAAGCAGGTTCAATTCCCGTCTCAAAAGTATGGAGTTTGCATGTTCTCTTTGTGACTCTGTGGGTTTGCACTGGTTTCCACCCACATACCAAGGACATGTTGGGTTGGTACATTAATCACTAAATTTCCTCTCCTATGTAGGTGAGTGGTAGCACATCTGGGGAAATTGGGCATGAGGGGAGAATAAAATGGGATTAATCTTGGATTGTTGTAAATCTTCAACGTGGATATGGTGGACTGAAGGGCCTGTTTCCATATTGTGTACACAGTAATTTTTTAAAGAATTAAACACATACTCATGTAATTAAATCTGCTTTCCCCCAGCCCCCTGCAGAAATCAATGCACCTGCTTAATTTCACAAATCACTGCTGGTAATAAAAAGATCAATATTATTTCAACACAGTTTTGCCTTTTGTGTCCATAACTCGAAAGCACATTTTTGAAGTTCATTCTACAATTTAGGCAGGGCCTTAATTCCCAAGTAGTTGTAGTGGTGTAATTTTCTTTGTTACTTGCGCTATCCTTTCTTTCATAGACTTTGATTTGACTGCACCTTCTCGATAGCTTGAAGTATTGAGGGGGCTCTGTATTGACTGGGTGATTCTTACTGTTCCTGTTTTAGAGACAAGTGAGTTGTATGAGCCCAAAGACATAACAGTTCGAGTTATGAGTCCACAGTCTGTGCTTGTTATGTGGGTTGATCCTGCATTTGAAAATGGAAAGAACCCTGGCGCAGCCTCGGACAGGTATGTGTATGCATAACAAACTGCAATATGTAGTATGATTGAATTATGTGGATTTACTGTTGGCTTCTCTGTGCTAGATGCAAGATCATACTTAAGACATGCATTTGTCCAACTCACAGCTGTTTTAAAAACTATTCAAATAAACATCCAAATAAATTCTTTCAGTTATTATGTGTGAGTTTTTGATGATCAAGGTGACTCTTAAAACCCAAGTCTAGAAAACCCACAAATTGTTTTTTTTTGCATCCTTGACAGTCTGTGCAGTGCTGTATTGATCTTCTGAGCCCCTGTGGCTGCTTTCTAAGATCAGTCTATTTGCCACCTTGATAACCTCTCCTTCCCTGCTTTTAAATGAGCGAAGCTAATGCCGGAGCCTTCATCTGTGCTTCTGTTACTCCCAGGCTCAGTCACTCTACTGTTGTTGTCACTTTGTCACATTCTTATAGTAAAGTGGCCGACCACACCGTCATATCATTTTGATGCTGCTGTGTATGCATGCTGTGCCACATTAAGAGCATAGATAAATACCTTTCCTTTTGAGTCATTCTTTTTTTTTAAACACACTTTCACTTTTAGTGGTTTATTTTCATATATTTTTCAACTTAAAAATAAAAATTAATTCAAATGCGTAAAATAGAATTTGATATGAGATTTTCTGCTCTATTGTTTGTTAATCCTTGACTCTTTGTTCACAGTAAATTAATCCATGTAAAACTCTGCCAATTAAAGATCATAGACCTGGGTGTGATCTCTGTTTCTCTCTTCAGTAGCTGCTTACTGATTATTTCTAGAACAAGGCTGGATCTAACTTTGCCATCTTGACCTCATCCTCCTGTGAATAAAGTGCAAGGACAGAATGATTCTCATGCATGGCATACATGGGAACCTATGTATTTAACTGACCCTAGAGCTTCTGTGCCACAGGAACACTTCAAAAGCATTGGGAATGTTCAAAGTGACTTGTGCATTGCAAACTAAAATACCATGAACAAATGCAGTAAACAAAAGTTCATAGGAGGCTGGTCTTTGTATCTCGAGGACTAGAGTAAGGGGTGGATAAAATTTATATTGTAGCTTTGAGGCTCTGGTTGGACTAAACCTAAAATTATGTTCAGTTTTCAATACCACATTTTGGGAACGATCTATTAATCTTGAAAGGAGATTCGCCAAAAGTTAAATTTCCAGCACAATGAGGTTGAGTGATGATTTGATCAAGACTGTCCAGGAGATGAATGACAATGATCACATAGCTGGTGAGAAACTAGTTTCAATGGTAATGAAATCACGGACTTGGGCATGTGGTCTGAAAGATGAGAGCTAGCTTTTTCAAGAGTGAAGCTGCATGCTTCTACATTCATATGGTGATGGAAAGTTGGGATTCTGTATCTCAGCAATGAATGTTGATTTTAAATGTGAAACTGATATTGGTGTTGGTTTATCATTGTCACATGTACCGAGAAACAATGAAAATCTTTGTTTTGCGTGCCATCTGCACAGATCATGCCATACACAATTACATCGAGGTAGTTAAAAAGAAAGCAATACAGAATATAGTATTGCAGTCACAGAGAAAGTGCAGTGCAGGTAGACAAATAAAGATCGATAAATTCCATTTTGTCAAGGTGATAAGGGATATGGAGGAAAGACACGTACACAGCTGCTGGTAAGTTATGATCATATTGAAAGCTGAAATGGATCTAAAGGGCAAAATAACCTACTACTATTTCTCTGCTTTTGAACACAGCTGTGATGTTGAGTGTTTACTCATGACTCTGGTGAGGGTGCATTTTGGCATGTTTGCATGGTGGCAGTTTTCATAAACCACCAAAGATTCTGGGCAGCTGCAATGGTGTCTTTTCTTGCTGGTCATCTCATTGTAACAAATTAAATTGATTACCTTAATGGAAAGAACATAGTGGTGGTGTAGAATTAGTAAGCACAGAAGTTGCTTAAATTTTCATTATTCCTTTGTGATGTTCATAGTGTTTATAGGAGCAGTGGCATGTGTTTTAATGGCACTTAACAATTTTCATTGCAGATTTGGTATTTATGCATGTCTATATGCATGTCATTACATATTTCTCAATGAGAAATATGTATTGATTTATTACAAATTTGTAGTGAAGATGTAGCAACAGAAAGTGCAACATTGCACAGTTAAGCCAATTCTGCATAAAAGCAAGAATATTTTGACTGAACCAGGGGAATAAAAGGAAATGTATTAAATCTTGAAAAATAAAAATCACAAGCGAAAACAGAAGTAGATCCAGAACTTTATGCACATTTTTGTAACTGGATGCACTCTAAGAAATGTGGTAAATTTCTGTGAACTTTGATGATCCAGTTTGCCAGAATAGAATACTTATAGGAATTCTTGATAATGTCAAATCTTTAAAGCCTTTAACTTCTTGCTAATCATTCATATTGCTATCAGGCCTCAAATTCCCCATGGAGCAATCTTTTGGTGGACTATTAAAGCAGAAATGATCTATAAATACGTCTCTGTCATGCATGAAATTATGTATTGTTTAACATTAAACCAATGGAACAAGATGATTTTTGTACTTGTAGTTCATTCAATTGATGTCAACTCAGAAAGCAGTCATTAATTGATGATCCCTATTAATGCTAGGAATGGTAGTGGTAAACAAACAACTTAAACAACTTCAATCTTTGCAGTGGAAGTATTCCATAGTGCATTAGAAGGAGGTTCCAGGCTTTTGACCCAGTGACAATGAAGGATACTGTATGTCTTGGGGCGGCTATCTTGGCAATGTAACTGTGCCCTTCTTCTTGTTTGTTGAGGTTGCAGCTTAAGGTACACCCATTTTAAAAAAAGTCCTGGCAGGTTATAGCAATTCACCCCGTGGTGGTGCATTTGTGCTGCTGATGTGGTGTGATAATGAAGGAAGTGAATGTGTACTCTGCTTAATGAAGGCATCTTTGTCCTGTGTCAGATTGTAGATAACATTGGGCCATTTTTTTTCTGCTTTGATTCTGCAGACTGCTTCATGCCTGAACAGTTTTTTTATCTGCTCGCTCTGTTCTACATCTATCTTATATAGATTGCATGGTGGTAGTGTCACACATCCATGGTCTCAGTGAATGGCAGGGCAGGCTTGAAGGGCTAAATGGTCTTCTCCTGCTCCTATTTGTGTTGTTATGTAGCAAGCCCCACTTGATGATGGATACTGACATCTTCTACCCACAGTATATTTTGCTTCCCTTATTGCTGCTTCCAAAATGTTGTTTAGTGTGGAGGATTATCAATTCTTCTGATGCAGTGTGTGAAACAAGAAGAGGTTTTCTTTTCTGAAAAAGAATAGATTTTGTTTTTACAACAACTAGTCAACTTTCCAGTCAACTATCCAGCTACAGTTGACCAGATTTGTTGATTGGTCCCCAATCCTTGTTTGCAATATCCTTTCCCACCACTACCAACATAAACTGGGTGGTACTATGTATAATTTACTATGGACAGTCATTAAGTTTGTTCTGAAATAAAAACAGAACAGGCTGGACACAGACAAAAAGAAATCACGTGAAACATTCAAATATGCATTTAATATTATTTATCATGCATCTTAATTACTGTTCTTGAAATGATATTTCTGTGAACTTTACAGCTTTTATACTTGTGTAATCATTCCTATCACAAAAATAATTTTTAAAGGGCATTAAGTTTTTAATCTAAGAGTGTGATCTGCAATTCTAAAGTCCTGCTCTGTGCCTTTCAATTTTATTTTTGGCAGTGTTAGCTTTTTCCAAGTCGTTCCTCTATTTAGTCCTGTCCAAAATTTTTTTTCAGAAAATTGGAAATATAACTGCAGATGCTGAAATCTTCAAAAGAAAATGAGAATGCTAGGAAAACTCAGCAGGTCAGGCAGCATTCATGGAAGAAGAAACAGAGTTAACATTTCAGGTCCAACATCCTGCTCTGATCAAAGTTCTGACAAAGGAATATTGAAGCATTAAGCTCTCTTCACACAGATGCTGCCAGACCTGATGAGTGTTTCTAGCATTTCCTGTTTATATATTTTTAAAAAAATTATTTTTGTGTTGCTGCCCTCATAACTTGGAGCCGTATGTCACAGTATATTCCTTAACAATGTACTGCAGATCCATTGTATTGATCAATGGGTTTTTAATGTTCGGCCCTCAAAATCGCCTAGTATGCTGAATATGCACAAATATTGGGAGTTTACAAAGTTGTGGAAACCTGCTGTGTAGTGGCATCATTTGATCCCATTTATTGTGCTTCTCAAAGATTATCATTGAATTTTCATGGTTGCAAATGTCAAGATGGTGTTGACACTTCAGTCCAAGCTGTGATATATTAAGCCTAAATTATCAAATCACTTCTTTAGGCACTGAAAATAAAGTTATGGAATTTGAAAGATGAGATAGCAGGCCATAATTTAGATAGTGATTCTATTATTCGAGGGTTCATAATCTCAGATATGCAATCTGGATACACACAGACGTAACCTGTTGCTTTATTTGTATCAGTTCAAGAATAGTTGCATTGAGAGGAATCACATTTTTGATTGAGAATTGTCATGTGGTATTGACGAAAAGTAATAGTAGTTACGGATGATGGAAGAGCATCCAGAAAGATTGTAATAAACTGGGCTGAGATTACTGTTTAATCTTCTACATGCATCTACCATGGATCATCTATAAGTGTTGCTTGATCAAAATGTATATTTAATGTGATTTGCTTTATCTGGTCTTTCAGATATTACACTGTTAGATACAGAGAGAGAGGAGAATCTGCTAAATGGGAATACAAGATATCCAAGACATACAGGCGAGTTCTGATTGACAAGCTGACATCAGATTCCATACATGAATTCTCTGTTCGCACTTCTCAAGGAGACAGAGATGGCAAATGGAGTGTTTCAGTTTTCCAGAGAACCCCTGAGTCTGGTATGCTTTTCCTGCTCAGTACCACAAGAGCACTCTGAATTCAGCAATATACTGTGATTATCTGTACTGTCTAATTGTTGAATACTGTTTTCTTAATAAAATACTAAATTAAACAGTAATTGAAACTACCCAAATGATGTTTTAGGAAGAGACCGTTGTTCCAAAATGGCAAAGCTATGGGATTCAAATATATTTCAACTTTAGAATAAAAATTATTTTATTATTTATTCAACGTGGCATCTAATTTTTAAGCCTGTAGACTTGGCCACTTGCTTTTTCCATGTTCCCTAGGGAGCTCTGTTATTATTCTTTACTATTAAGGGTGTTAATTACCAACTTTGGGATGTCATTTGGTTACTTCAAGAACCTGTGAATGGCAAAACTCTCTGCACCTCTGTACATGTTAAGTTGTATCAAAGCAACTATTTGCTCAGTTGTGATGTTGTGAACTGCACAACAAATCTACATACTTCCAGCTGTTTGGAAGGTACAGGTCGTCCAATGATTCAGATAATTAATACCTTTAAGTTAATTATTATGAAGAAAGCAGAATTCCAGGGATTGTCCAGTGTGTAAGGTGAAAAGAATAGTATTCTAGGGTCCACACTCTTCATGTTAAAATTTACCAATTGATTTAACATTGAAATCTGGGTACAGGAGCAGGCTTGTCAGTCTTTTGAGCATTCACCATTCAATATGATCATGGCTGATTCCCTGTCTTGTTCCTGTGCTCTCTCCATACCACTTGTTGCCTTTTATGTCTAGAAATGCATCTATTTCCTCAAATATATTCACCTATGGAAGGTTGTGAAGGCCGAGTTGCTGAATATATTGAAGGAGATTGATAGGTTTCTGCACACCAAAGACTTCAAGAGTATGAGGAGAATGATCTTGAGGTAGAGGATCAGCAACAATCATATTGAATGGCAAAGCTAGCTTTGAAGGGCTGAATGGCCTTCTACTTTTTTTTCTATATTCCTATGTTAATTCAGATGATGATCTTTAACATCTAGAGTGTGTAGACCCATGTTTCCGGTTCTATATGACTATGCCTTGAATCCTACTTCATTGCAAAAGTTAAATTCATGGTGGTCATTATCTGAATTATTGAACAATTTTCACCTCCCTAAAGGATGGAAGTACATGCATCGCTTCCAGCAGTTAAGCTGTTTGTATGGCACAAAGCATTTAAAACATTAAATAAAAGTAAATCCAGGCATAACATAAATAATGCAAATCCAAGAATAAAAGTTAGAAGAAATATTTGACTTAATAGATCCAGTGTGTTCAGCTGATTCTGTCTTCAGTTTAATATCAAGATTTCCAGTCTGTAATTGTATCTGTTGCTAAAGTTAGTTAATTTACCCATATAAATGGAAGATGAATTATTGATCAGATTTCCAGAGTTGAAATTAAGAAGTAGTCAACTGAAAATGTTTGTGATTGTGGACCCAATAAACAGGACGTGAGAATCCCTCACAACATTGCGTACAATTAATAGAGGAATGCAGATAGGGTGGGTCAAATAGTCAGAATGGGTCTGAATTTTCCCTCCACTCTAGTGTAGCTATTCCAGAAGAAATCATGTAAGTGGAAGAGGCCTTAACTCAGTCAAGTTGAGAAAAACTCTGAATAGGGATTGTACTAAGTTACAAATTGAGTATTAATTTGTGAGCCCCATTCTTTTAATAAATGAAGTTTTCTCCCTTGCCCTTTGTGGAAATTATGAATCCTGTTGACTTGCAAATACAGTTCCTTCTTCCAGTCCTGAGAACTTTGAGGTGAAGCCACTGGGTGAAAAAGGAACAGCTGTGACTGCATCCTGGGACCCTCCAAATGATCGCAAGGGGAAGGTCACAGGTAGGAGATTATCATTGCTGGTGTTAAATTCTGTGAATAGCATATTATTCCTTTTTTGCTTTACAATATGAGATCCAAAATCTGCAGTTAAACTTTTTTCTTAGAAAGTTAAGCTAAATATGAAACTGAAGACCATAGTGGTGAACATTCCAGAAACTTCACCTGAATAGTCTAATTTAAAGTAGTGTAAGTGAGTACCAAAGCTAAAATGGTTTTGTTTTCATTGACATCTCAGATGTCATTTCATCCAAGCCCTTGACTGTGTCAATATATTTTAGCTTTTGTAAAGCAAATTGACAGACTGGGAAGCCAAGCTTTTACAGCAAACCTGTAATCAACAGATCAAATTATGGTTTAAAATCCATCCAAACATCAGTTGAAGCGAGGGCTAGAACCCAAGACGAGATGCAAAGTACAAAGGTACCTTATTCTGTCATGATTATGTTGGTTGGTCTCAACTGGTTGTTTGATCTCAGTCTGACACGGTTTAAGCCACTGGTCAATATTCATGACTTCTGTATGTATTAGTGAGGTAAAGGTAGGTCTGAGCCTAGGATGAGGTCCTTTTCCCTCCTCTGATGGTCTTGTAGTCTGCCAACCATCTCTACCAATGTGTGTGCATCAATAATTGCCACATAGGAAGCGTGACATTATTTGCCTGTGGTCTTGAAGGATCATACCACCAAAGCTTGAAGAAAATGAAGCGAGGGGAGAAAATTTTAGAAAACAATTTGCAGGATGAAGATTAAAAAAAGATATAGCCATTATTGTTTATTTGGATAATTTGAATTTACTTGCATTTAATCCATACTTTGCTCTGAATCCATTGAACTACAAGCCATTATGTGTTAACGTTTTTATCACCGTCTAATTAAATTAATTTACTTTAATGGCAACACAAAAATGACAAGCTTGTGTAGCTAAGGGCAAAATCCAGATTTCAACAAAATATTCAGCAGAAGTTTGATTGATAGTTTTAATTAATTGGCTTATGATGTTAATTATGCATTCATGTATTATTAGCTTTAATATTATGTTTGTATATTATGTGTGTTGCCTGCCTTGATGCTTGTGGGTTACACAGATTAGAGAGTCTGTTTATCATTTCACTTTGTAATAGGCTTATTGTTATTCAGTGCACTGCTAATTAGTAAACGTTAGCAATGCACTTTGTGATCATTCTTCCCACACAGTCACTCCAAAGGAAAAGCAGAATTGTTTTCACTTTCCTCCTTCCAACCATCTGCCAAATCATTTCAGAATACATTGTTTCATACGCCCCGGCTCTCAAACCATTCGGAGCAAAGACGGTTACTTTTACTGGGGATGTTACAACCGCAATAATTGACGATCTGCAGCCTGGGGAGCGCTATGTTTTCAAAATTCGAGCAGCAAACCGGAAAGGGCAAGGTCCTCAGTCTAAGACCCTCAGTGTTGTTCTGCCAAAATGTAAGTTTTGTGATGAATCATTTTATTTTTCTTATGTTTGTCACCAGCCATGTTAGGCTGCTTTCATAAGTTCTATCTGTACACAGGCAATCACAACTAATGTTGCATGAAAGATAATTGGCCCCATTCCCAATTGCAGTACATTTGAGCTATTGATTTATGCCATGGATTGTACTTTATGAATGATAAATGTATTTGTTA
>JARFYF010000063.1:92117419-92130520 GCA_030265395.1 Rhina ancylostomus
TTGTGCCTCCACTGAGGACAAAGACATTCCCGACAAAAGTCCTGGGTGAACACGCTAGAATTACTCATTTCTGGACCATGAATCAGACTTTGATACAAGATGGAGTTTAAGCAACGGAAATGAGATTGACAGCTTGTCACTTGCATTTCAAGTGGTGTAAATACTTGATCTGTTGTTTAAAATATGCAGTGAGACACAACTGAAAACAGATAGCAGTTTACCCAATTTCTGTAAAGAGAGCAAATTAATGTTGATATTCATGTATGTTGTTAGGAACTTGCACTTTCCTTTGTAGACTTTACAAGACATCTAGTAGATTTGATATGCATTAGATTGAATACTATTTCAGAAACCAGAGGGCAGGTTTTATGAATTACCAAGTGCAGGAACACTTGTTCGACTAGTAATCCAAAGAAAATAAGTTTTAATCTCACCAGAACACAGGGATCAAAGAGTCTTA
Organism: Rhina ancylostomus; assembly: GCA_030265395.1. Taxonomy (NCBI): domain Eukaryota; kingdom Metazoa; phylum Chordata; class Chondrichthyes; order Rhinopristiformes; family Rhinidae; genus Rhina; species Rhina ancylostomus. Next base: position 92,117,880 of record JARFYF010000063.1, read on the forward strand.
TGATGTGGAAGCAGCCCCTTTGGTCCATCTTGTTCTCCATCAAGCATCTATCTACACGAATCAGATTTTACAGCATCTGGCCTGTAGCCTTCTATGCTATGCATTTTAAGTACTCATCTAAATACTTTTTAAATGTTGTGAGTGTACATGCCTCCAGCCACACCTCTGGGCAGTGCATTCCAGATTTTAACCACCTTCTGGATGAATAAATTCTTCAAATCATCCTACCCCTTACTTTAAGCCTTTTGATATAGACACCTCACATATGGGGAAAAGCTTCTCACTGTTTACACTAGCTATGTTCCTGATAATTTTGTATCCCTCATTCGGGTCCCTCTCAGCCTTCTTCACGCCATGGAAAACTGACTCAGCCTACTCAGTTTCTGCTCATAACTGAAAACTCTTTGCGCCAGGTAAAGTCCTGGTGATTCTCCTCTTCACCCTCTCCAGTGCAGTCACATCCTTCCTCAAGTGTGCTGCAGAGAACTGTCCATAGTGATGTAACCAGTGTGCCTCCCTACTGTAATGTTCCATGCCCCAGCAAATGAAAGCATCACTTTGAGAATGTGTGTTCTGCCCATTTTTTCCAAAAAGATAAGTGAAATTAAAGAACTGTTGCAGGAAAATAGGCAATAGGATTGGTCTAAGTGTACAATAAGTCCACTTATATTCCTTATATAAGCAAACCTACTGTGCAAATATATGAAAGGGAGTCACCATGTTAAATGTCCACAAGTAGTTGACTGCAAAACAGCACTTTCCCTTTAGGAAGTAAGAGGAGGGTGGCAAGAAATTATTGAGCAATCCCACTTTGATCTCCTCAAGTTTTAATAGGTCTTTGAGGTGAAATGATATTTGAAAGATGCTGAATTTTTTTGATAGAAATTATAGAAATCATCATTGCTCCAATATCCGATACTACTTGTAACCAAATAATTTAAAATACAGCATAACAACTGCATTTTTCCTTGAACTTTAAATTGGCCCTGACATTTCAAATAGCGGTTTTAAATAAGCCAGGGTGATACTAAGATGCAGAAGGATCAGTAATTATCCCTGAAACATAATTTATAACACATGATTGGAGCTGAATTTTTGCTTTGATTCTATTAAAATGTTGGGCAAACCTACAAATCTTTGGAACTGCATGAAATGGCAAAGAAGAGTTCAAGAGTTGCAGGACACACATGGCTTTGATACGTGCCTTTTTATTGCTAATATTCCACCTTATAAAATGCATATAAAAGCACTGATGCACCACTTGCTGCATGACCATTAACTGTTGGATCTTAGAGACTCTTAGAGACCTTGGGGCTCCATTCTTGGTTGTAGGTCTTTGTTGCCAGAGTGATGTGGAGGAGCACAGTCAGATGTTGATTTGCAGGGCTACTCAATATCTTGATTGTATAAACTTCTTGAACAATTCAAAGAAAATTGAAATGAGCCAATTGAATCAAAGATACTATATTCCTGGCACTTCCAGAATTAAGTTGTGGACTGTAATTTATGTACCATCTTGAAAGAATGGTTTCTGTAACAATGATTTTAGGAATCACCCTTCATTGATCACATTGATCATGAATGGATTTACAAGAAAGGTGAAACAGGATCACCACACTGCAAGTCTCTCAACTGATCCAAAAGTCATCAAGCATTCCTTGTAATTTACCACTTTTACTCAAGTTTGTGTGGTTCTACTTGTGTTTCTGGTGTTTGCCCTAATATTAAGATGGAGAAAGTGAATGAAGATCCTTGACATGGCCTTCTTGCAGAAGCTTTAACGTGCTCTGAAAGCTGAAGACTGAGGTGAAATATACTCTTATCCATCCATTGGAGTGGCAGATTGAGAGTTTGCAGATGCCAGCTCATCTTCAAGTTGGGGATAGGACTTTTGCTTTGCTCTTGGAAAGCAATAATAGGCTTCAGTCATTCCTCAGGCCTACTGAAGACATAGCTGATAGATAACCACTTCACAGGACAGTGATTTACGATGTCATTTAGGTTGTCTTTATATTTCAACTCTGAATTTTTTTGAACTACTGAGTTGTCCCATTTGAGGGTATAAAGTAAACAATTTATATTTGTTCATAACATTTTCGTATTTCCAGCATCTACTTTCAGGATGATCCCAACAGACGAACAGCAATGAACAGGGAGAAATTCTGGAATTTAGGATAGCATTTCAAGAATCCAATGAGGTCTAGATTTTTTTCTTCCATTCCAGGTATTTTACAGATGCAATAGTGACAAGTTTATACAGTGGTGCATTGGCATTTTCCAAAGCTGCATGAGATGTGTTCTTGATGCCAAGACAGTAGATTATTTCTTTTAATCTTACCAAGTGCAATGTTTTTTTCTTTCTAGTTTCATCCATGGAAACATAGTAAACACACATTGCTCTGGTTTATCTTGAGTGCCTGCAGATTAATGGAGAGTGAAACTAAATGTTAGAGAATCCTTGATGATGTTGTATTCTGTCTGTAACATCACTGATCTTGGACATGTACCCCTCTCAAGTGCAGTGCAAAACTGGAATCTGCTTCATTAGTTGCTGTAGTTTTGTGTTATCTTTACATAGACATTTTGTAATGAAAGTTATCCAAACCTCCATCAGAATATGGACATATAGTGCATGAAAGAACAAATCAAACTCTAGCTGTTCTGTCAGCTCCTTTACTAAACACCAACATTTGTGCATGTTGATCACTTTCTAGTTTTGCCTTGATTCTGATCCAGGAGGGTATTTAGCTGAAAACTTCATAAGTTTTGTTGTGTGTGAGAAATGCTTTGCAGCAAAGTCAAAATGGTTGGCTATCTTTTACAGTAAATGCAAGTACTGGCTTATAAGATTGATTTCGCTTCTTTTTCATACCCATTTCTTAGAAGTTAGTGATAACATTCCTCACAAAATAAATGTAGGGCTTGCATCTAAATCTCATCCTATAATCTTGTATTCTGCAAAATCGTGGGGTGGGGGTGACAAGTCACAAATATGCCACATAGAGTGGTTATATACTGATTATGGGCCATGCGTCATCATAGCCCCATAATACTAGGCACAGTGTACGCAGCCATGTGTGTTTTATGGTCAGTCATTGATGTACACTACCAGGTGTGTTTACAAAGGTTCGAGCTATAACCAATGCTGGGTGTCATAGTCCTGTGGCAAAAGATATATCTACAAAACTTAATAATGCAGATGATTTTTTTTTTGAGCCAGCTTGAACTATAAGGGAGCTTCATGTGGCTTGTGAATTGCAATTTGGCCACATCTGTTCCATTGGATAATTTTCTGAGCTAAAGTTGGTCGGATAGGGTAAAAGATAACCCTCGATGTGGCTTTTGTATCATTGAGCAAATACTGGTGTCAAATACTGACTGCTGCTGATATCTAACAAGACTACGGAAAGATCGCCAATGATCTAATCAGTTGTAGTAGATAAGGCTTTCCTGTTTTCCCATCTAAATAGTTTGTCAGAATACAGTGACCTAACAATCAAACTATTTCACTTAATGATTCAACAAGCAGTATTGTGAAGAAACTTCACAATGTTGTAGATTAAAATATCAACAGTTCACTTTTCCACTTCAGCCACAAGCACAGTTTTCTAAACTACAGCCCAGATGTCAAAATATGCTTTCAATAAAACATTCCTTTTGTAAGGTGTTGTTACATGAAGCCAAAGCATTTTTGTTGTATCAATTAGAGAGCGTCCATGAAACCACTTTGCTTCAGCACTTTTTCCTGGGCATGCTGAGATGTGCTAGTCCTTGTTGCAGCATTTTCAGCCACACCTGAAAAATAATGCAATCATGTTCATAAAACAAGATTATTCCCTGCAAAAAAAATTGCAGAAAAATCCAGAAGACTCTACTGCCTTGTTCCTCCTGCCACTGCCAACATTACATGTTCCTTCCACAGTTGTCTTCAGCCCACAGAACTGTGGGACAGATGCTAGACTGCAGTCATGCAATGAAGGACCATGACTGGATTTTTATTGATAGGAGCTGTCCAAAATATTATGATTTAAGATAAAAGCTCCTTCAGTTGCAAGGGACTGCACATTAGCATTTGGATGGGTGAAATCTATGCTTTTGAATGATTCCCACCCATAAACTCTGTTCAGCAAGTACTAATTTGGAACATCTGACTCACCAAGCCAGTCTGTAACTTTAACAACATGTGATTGCTTTGTCATGCCAGATTTTTAGTTTGATTACAAACATAAGCCAGAAAACCGCAGAACGGTAAGAACAGAATCAGATTTTCTACCCTGTTGTGTTGTCTATAATACCCGTACAATTTGAAATGTTCATTGAGTTTTACAGCAGCTGGGTTCTATTGTAAATATTTGTGCAAAGCAAGCTTAATCTATGATCACCTGGCATTTTGTCACATTGTAAAATGTATCAAAGGAATAAAATATCTAAAAAATTGAATGTTAAGTATTAGAAATTTAAAATGTAAGCTTTTGAATTTTGGATCATTCATTTGGAAAAGAGCAACTGATTGAATTTTCAGTAGATGATTTCAACAAATTTCAGCTAATGAAATTGTCCTCAAAATCGTGTTTAAAATCTGTTATGTTTTACATTCAATGGGTGTGACATAAACACATATCTTTTTATGTTATGGGAAGCTTGCTGGCAGATCCAAGGCTCATTATCATGACTGTCACTAATGAGATGACTGGTGTCTTGAGCATTAAGCAGAAACTATAGTGGGATTCTAAATTTCATTCCATACCATTTGCCTCATTCACTCCTTCCTGCAACAGCTAATCTATAAAGGGTAATTTCTCCCTGACCCTTTTGTACTAAATAATGGGAGCCCTATCAGAGCATCTGGTAGCTCTTTCATTGCTGGTCCCTGAAATTCCAGCTCACCTCACCTGCTCTTCGTTCCTTGGGAGATCCCAACATAAAAACTGCAGATGCTGGAAATCTGAAATAAAAACAGGAAATAATGACAAGCTCATCTCATTGAGACAGGTTGAAATTAAATAAGATTTGCCTGTGCTTAGTGGAATTTTGAAGAATTAAAGGTGATCTCATTGGACCAGAGAAGAATCCGGGAGGGATTTGACAGGTTAAATCAAGAGTCTGTTTTCTCATATTGGAGAATTTAGAACAAGAAGACATTGTCTCAGTAAAAGGAGTCAGCCATTTCAGCCTGAACTAAAGAAGCCTCTTTCCATAAAGGTTTGTAAAACTTAGGTATTTCCTACCTCGGGGCTATGGATGGACATTGTTGGAGTATATTTAAGATTCAGGTCACTAATCGTTCAGACATGAAGGAATCGAAGGATATGGAGTTCATGTGGCAAGTCACAAGCTTATTTAGTGGAGCATGTTTGAGAATTGTATGGTCTACTACTGCTTCAGACTTCTTATATTTCCAGCACTTTTGGAGAATGACATGATTTTTTCCCCCAGTGGAAGTGGTGTATGTTATGAATCATTCAACACATGTAAGTGTTGAATAGATTAAGAAAGCAGGAGAATTTGATCCATCAGAAATGGTCTAGCTTATTTAATATAACAATTTAAATTGTTTTACTTGCTGTTTCCATGATAGTCAAGCTTGTTAAAGAAACAAAAATGTATTGAGTGGACAGGAATTGAGTGGAAAGCAAAGTGTTGGGAGTCCTTTGTCTACAGTTTGCTCAGAGGCACAATCTGCACTTTGCAAATAAATCATTGACCATATTTGTAGCTGATTGAATTATTTGTTTGAACAAAAACGAAATCATTTTGTAATATACTTTAAATTGGCTGTTCTATGCAACATTAGTTGTAATTTTTATATATATATATTACTTGCTGCATTACTTCACACAGCTTCCAGCTGCTTCTATTTAAATGTTCGCTTGGCATTTTAGTTTTAAAAAATGATGTAAGTTTTTTTGATTTAATGACAGATATTTTATACTGACAAAAGTAATTGGATTCTTTTATGTAATTATCTGTGCTTAATGTATTTCCTCTTATGAAAATATTGCATTTCAACTAAACAATTTGCTCTGGTTTTCTTGGTAGCTGACAACGTTGCTGCAACTTCACCTCGTAGGACCCAAAGCAAATTTCACATTTCTCTCGTGTCTGAGTCGTCTTCAGCTTCGAAATCCCTATCCAAAATGCCTTCATCGTACGTGCCAGCTTCTAAGCCCATCTCTGTTTTCAGATCGAACATGAGAAAATCTTCTGATCCTCCTCCTGACTCTAAATCATCTTCACAGTCATCTGGTGCTGGTACTAAAGCAGTTCAAAACATGCATTTGGCTTCCTCATTAATTCCTCCTTCTCCCCCCTCAACACCATTGAAATATTCAACAACAAACCTGAGAAGAAACAGTCAAACGTTAAGCAGAGTAAGGTCTATCTCTTCTGCATCTTCATCCAACAGAAGTCCAATTCAGCTAAGAATACCGAATTCTGAAGCAGGTCCCAAAAAACAAATTGTTTCTGGCTCTTCACCTGCCCTGATACAAAATGAAGCAAAAGAGCCAAGTCACGATGAGTCCAAACTTCGGACTTCATCCACTCTTCCCTCTTCTGTGTATCCAGAGGAAGAGGAAGAAGAGTTCAGTGTAGAAGAGGAAGAAAGAGCTGAAGAGGAAAACAAAAAAGAGGAGAATCCCATTTTAACCAAGTTGAAGCAATCTTACCATAATTCCATGCTGAACAGACAACCTTTAAATTTACAGTCACCAAAGTCATTCTCTGTAGCTGATGCTACTCTGAAACGGCCAACATCAAGAACAAGTTCAAGTTCAAGTTCACGTCCATCTCGCACAAATTCACCAACAATCTCCTTGACATGGCCTACTCTACCTAGAAGAAAAGTTACTCCTGATCCAGATAAAAAGCCAGTTTCCACAGCATCTTCACATTCATCCACACAGAGAAATCTTGTCTCTGGATCCGGTTTTCTCAATACCAGACGTACTTCTGGGTCTAATAAAAGCACCCTTGTTCCTTCTGTTTCTCCTGTCATATCCTCCACTTTTACATCCTCAGAAAGTAATCACAGATCTTCATGGACAAATCCTGTGGCCCATTCCAGTTATAGCAAAGTACTGTCTGGTGGTGATAGAAAACAAATTTCCAATTCTGCTACTTCTGAATTAAAACCCATCACATCCAGCAGTTCCTCTCAGCGTTTTCCATCTTCATCAACTAAGTTATCTTCAGGAAATTCAGGTCAATTTTCACTGTTGGATTCTAATTTCCCTACTCCCAAATTGTCATCTGGGACCGAGAGAAAACCATTTTCCTCTTGGGCTTCTTCCCAGTCCCAAACTTCTTCAGCACTCCAGTCCTCCACTTCAGAAGGCTCACGGTCAGTTTTGCCAACAAATCGGCTTTCTGCCTCCCCATTTACTAATGCTAGAACGCCTGATGGTAAAAGTAGGGCACTTTCCTCTTTAGCACAATCACGATCTCCCTCTTCATCGTCACAATCATCTTCCTCTTTACAAGGACGTTCGCATTCAGTTGAACGAACACATTCCTCGATTCCCAATGGGAAAATTGTAGCAATTCCTCCGACGCAATCAGTTACACCTTTAATATCTCAGTTTATCCCTTCATTGTCATCTTCAAGACACTCCAGACAACGATTATCTTCACTTCCATCAGGGTCCAAAAGAACAGGAGTACGACAATCTGTACCTCCATCCTCACCACATGTTTCAGTATCACATTCCCCATCTTCAACATCTTCAAATCGACAGCTTTTCCCTGGGACACGAACACGGTTTCCTTTGAGAACAAATAACATCGGAGAACTTGTACGTGCAGGAAGGTTTCGGCAGTTTGGGAAGACCAGCCCCGACCAATGTAAGTGTTAGCAAATTAAAGCAAGGAAGCACTGAAGGCATCCAATGGATCAGGCAGTATCAACAGAGGGAGAAGCTGTTGATGCTTCAAATCAATGACCTATTGTCAGAATTGAAAAAAACTTTACAGGTTCTATAGTTGTATGGGAGGGATGAAGATGATTAGGGAGGAAGGGACAAGGTGGAATAATGGAGAACAACACCTTTAAAGACAATGAGGGGCTGAAATAAATTAGCATGTGAAAATAAAGTATTGCAGACATTTATGGGACTGAAAGGCAATTAATCCCCTGGTGGCTCCACATCCTAGAGTTTTGAAGGAGGTGGCTTTGGAGGTAATTGATGCACTGCTTGTCATCTTCTGAGTTCCACGGATTCCAGAATGGTTTCAGATTGGAAGTAGCAAAAGTAACTTCACTACTTAAGAGGGAAGGGAGAAGGAAACAGGAAATTAAAGACCAATTGGGTTGACATGAATATTAGAGAAAATAGTGGAAATGATGATAGAGGAAGTGATAACAAGGTACTTGGAAAATACCAATATGATTTGGCAGGGTCAATATGGATCTTTGAAAAGGAAATCCCATTTGACAAATGTATTGCTTTTTGAGGTTGTAACTTGTAGAATAGATAAAGGGAAACCAGTGGATATGATATATTTGGAATTTTGGAATGCCTCAGGTTAAGTGACTATGCAAGGACATGGCACATGGAGTATAGAATGGCAAAATGTGAGATCATCCAATTTAGGTGAAAAGTACCAAGTTGCTCTATTTTGTAAATTGTGAGAAATTGAAAGCTGCTGGTGTTCAGAGAGACCTGGGTGTCCTTATACACTAATCAGAAAGTTTACAGGTATAGAAAGCAATTAGCAAAGCAAATTGAATGTTGGCATTTATTGCAAAAAGATTTAACTATAATAATAGAGAAGTCTTGTTCCAATTATTTATGACCCTGTTGAGATCAGATTTGAAATATTGAAAACAGGTCTGTTTCTCCTCCCAAGGAATGATACACTTGCAATTGAGGGAGTGCAGTGAAGGTTCACCTGATTTATTCCTGGAATGGCAGGTTTGTTGCGTGAGGAGGGATCAAGCAGACAGGGCCATCAGGTTCTTGAGTTTGAAGAAGGAGAGGTGATCCCATTGAAATGTACAAAATTCTGAAGGGGTTGACAGGCTAATGCATTGATGTTTTTATTGCTGGGTCACAATCTCACAAATAAGGAGTTAGCCTTTCAGGAAACAGATGAGAAGAAATTTCTTTATCCAGGGATTGGTATGAAACTTTGGAATCTCTACCCAAGAAGGCTGTAGAAGCTCTGATACTGAGCATATCCAGAAATGAGATTCACACTTTTTTAAATATTAAGGGAATCACTGTTTATAGGGTTAATGTAGGAAAGTGGCACTGAGATAAATATCAGCACTGACACTGGTGGAGCAGGCACAGAGGACCAAATGCCTTACCTCTGCTATTTCCTGTCTTTATTTTGTTTTAAGATTGTTAAGCTCTGTATTGGAGCCTCAAAGCTGTAAAGAGGCTAGTATTAACTTGCTGGACTTCACACACAGTGTCATTGTCCTCCAATTAGTGAGATAGCCTGGACTAAACTAAGACATTCAGCAGAAGTGATTACTGAATCGTTCTTTCGTTGTTTTGATGTAGAGGAGACGACAACATGGAATACTAACTATTTCTCTTCCCAGAGAAGCTGCCTGATTTGATTTTGCCTTCCGTCTTTAATTAGTATTTCTACTAGTCATAGTATTTTGCTTTTGTTTAGTTACTTGTAAAGATTTTATTGGAATCTCTGTGGTTCAATTTTAAATGGAGTCACTTTTTTTGTTGGGGGAGGCAATTGTAATTTAAAGCATTAGAGCGTGAAGATGGTAAAAGGAGAGTGGATATGAAGTGGAGCTCTTAAATGAGGAAACTTTACAACAGCTTGGAGTGGTAGTTGCTGTGTCTCATGATTAAAATGGCACAACGTTGTCATTTTGGGGACATAAACTGGTGCTAATTAGAATAGCCACACTTAGCATATTGACTGCACCTCCATGTCCTGATAAAATTGCTACACAATTGTCTATGTGAATTTTTTTTAAAAAATGGTGTACTAAGCACTAATGGCAAATAACTAATTATCCCAAGTGTTGACAATTCTCATTGAGCTAATTAAATTGATTAATCTTCTTGCAAAGAAAAATAGAAATGTTTTTATGGACAGCCCAGAAAAAAGGAGTACAGCTAAAAAGTAGAGCAAGACAATTGAAGGATGGTGTGGGATGGGGCACATCTTCATGCAAAGTAGTAGAAATCTGGAATTCAAATCCAAAATAGTCATAGAGTTTTATAGTACTACAGCAGAGAAACAGGCCCTTTGGCCCATCTAGTCCATGCCGACCTGACTTTCTACCTAGTGCCATTTACCTGCACCTAGAGAATATCCCTCCAAACCCCACCCATCCATGTACCTATCCAAACCTCTCTTAAATGTTACAATTTACCGCATCTACCACTTCCGCTGGCAGCTCATTTCACACTTGTACCACCTTCTGAGTGAAGAAGTTCCCCGTCAGATTCCCCTTATGTATTTCACCTTTCACCCTAAACCTATGTCCTCTAGTTCTAGTCTCACCCAAGCTGAGGGGAAAAAGGCCTGTATGCACCCACCCTATCTATACCCCTCATAATTTTGTATACCTCAGATCTCCCCTCATTCTCCTGTGCTCAAGGGAATAAAGTCCTAACCTATTCAACATTTCCCTATAACTCATCCTTAAGTCCCAGCAACATCCTTGCAAATTTTCTCTGCACCCTTTCAAGCTTATTGATATTTTCCTGTAGGTGGGTAACCAGAACTGCACACAATACTCCAAATTCGGCCTCACCAGCATTTTGTACAACTTCAACATAACATCCCAACTCCTGTATCCAATGCATTAATTTATGAAGGCCAAAGTGCCAAAAGCTGTCTTTATGATCCTATCTACCTGTGATGCCACTTTCAAAGAACTATGGATCTCTATTCCCAGGTCCCTTTGTTCTACCGCACAACTCAGAGCCCTGCCATTCACTGGGTAAGTCTTACCCTGGTTTGTCCTCCCAACATGCATTACCTCACACTTGTCTGCATTAAATTCCATCTGCCATTTTTCAGCCCATTTTCCTAGCTGGTCAAGATCACACTGCAAGCTTTGATAGCCTTCCTCACTGTACGATTGTTTAGACGTGACATCCCATGCACAAAGCCAAGCTGACTGTCCAAAATCAGGCCCTGTTTATCCATATACTTGTATATCCTACCCCTTAGAGTACCTTCAAATAATTTACCCACGACTGATGCCAGGCTCACTGACACATAATTTCCCAGTTTATTCTTTGAGCCTTAGAGTCAATAGAAAATTTGCAGACCGAGTTTGATAGATTTTTTCAGAGGCAAACGTGAAGGATTACTGACTTGAGGTTAGTAGATCAAGTTAATATACAGATCAGCCACAATGTAACTGAATGACTTGAGGAGCTGAAAGGCTCAATTCTGTTCCTACTTCATCACAACTTTCCTCAAATGATGAGTTCAATGCAGATAGAACTGGGAACAGTTGCTATTTTTGAGGATGTTCGGTGCACAGTGAGGGTCTAATATTATAGTAAGAGGTATTTTGTATGTTTTTGTTGATAAAATAAGTAAAGTTCTAAATGACTGTTTAACAAAGATTGAATGCATAATAGATAAGATCTTAAAATATGACTTATCATATTTGATTTGGCACAGGGAAAAATAGGAGACCAAACTTGACAGCTGAAAGAGGGAATAAAGTTTCATCAAGCAAAGAAAGTAACGAAAAGGCAGCTGGGCGTCGGGTCATCACTGGTCCTCAGGATACTAAATGGGTTGAGTATTTCTTGCACAATTGATTTTGCAAATGCCAAGTCACCAATGATGTGAGTCCAATACAAGGGCTGATCAATTTATCAAGCATATTCTCATCAGGCTCATTAGGCAAAGGCTGCTACTGTGTCTAACTGGTTAATAACTTTGAAACAGATTGTGGACCTTGATCGTGGAATTCTGATGAATCCTGAAGGACAAGTCCTCCAAGATACAGAGGGAAATCCACTCCGAATACAATTGGGATCAGATGGGCGAACGATATTAGGTTTGTGCAATTTAATTCTGGGTCTTTGGATAAATCTTGCCTTGCAAAAGGTAAAGCAGATCTTAACCTCCATTTGATGTTTAATATGATAATGTTGAATAAAAGCAACAAAAGTTTGCTGATGAACTTTATTGTGGAATTATAAGATTTGGTGCTTGCTGCTGCTTGGCTTTGTGGTAGATTCAAGTCATTTTTCTTGAAAAATATCTCCTCATATCAGAAGATGTTCCATCAGGTGTATTCAATATTGGGATATTGTATGTTTCACATGCAAATATGATCTTGTATTATAATGACAAGCACATTTTCTGTCCACTATTACAGATGAGGAAGGAACCCCGATCTTGAGTCCAGATGGTTTAGCTCTGTTTGGACATGGGCGAGATAGTAAGCCTTTAGATGGCCCAAAAGATAAGCCAATTTTGTCAGTTGGAGGCAAACCTGTCATTGGATTTGTCCGGCAACTGGAAACAACAGTTGTCCCAACTACAACCACCACAACAATGACTACAACCACCACAACAACGACTACAACCACCACACCAGAGCCGACTACAACCACCACACCAGAGCCGACTACAACCACCACACCAGAGCCGACTACAACCACCACACCAGAGCCAACTACAACTGAGCT
>JARFYF010000063.1:92197504-92207909 GCA_030265395.1 Rhina ancylostomus
ATCAGAATAAGGAGGAGTTGTACATTCAAGAAAGAGGTGAGGCATTTCTTTGCATGGATTACGAATCTTTAGAATTTTCCATCCCAGAGTGTTGTGGACATTAAATCATTTAATATATTCATTGACTAGACACAGATTTTTGATGCAAGGACAAATCAAGGGCCTTGGAGATCAGCCAGGAAAATGGAGTTGAAGCCAAAGTTCAGAACTGCTACAAAACTGATGCAAATGGCAGGGCAATCCCTGAAAGCTTTTCTGGCCTTCTATTCCTTTCTCCTGCGTTCTTGTGTTTCATCCTTCCTTCATCAGCTTTATGTGGCTGTTGTCGCAACCTGCTGTGAAATTTGATAGAATTTCTTTTCATCCTCTACTTCACTGGGCCTCCATCAGCCATTGTAAATTACTGGTTCCAGAAAAATCATCAGGCCATGAAGTGTGAGAATTTTGGTAATAAAATTCAGATATGTACCACCAGGCTCAAGGACATCTTCTATCCTACTGTTATAATACTATTGAACGGTTCCCTTGTAGAACAAGATGGACTCTTGACCTCGCAATCTACCTGATGATGACCTTGTACCTTATTGTCTACCTGCACTGCACTTTCTCTGTAGCTGTGACACTTTATTCCGCATTCTGTAATGTTTTACCTTGCACTACCTCAATGCACTGTGTAATGAATTGATCTGTGTCAACGGCATGCAAGACATGTTTTTCACTGTGCCTTGTTGCCTCAGTCATTGCATTTGGTAGTTCAGTTGTTTAACATCCTTTCACTTGATTGGCTTTCAAAGAGGAGATGATTTGGAGGAAAGGGGCATCAATCGATGCCAGAGCTGCAAGGATGACAGACGATATAAGAGGTAAGACTGCTGTGTTTGTTGTGTCAATGGAAGCCAGCTTTCTGGCATGGAAATATCATGGAAATAAGAAAAGTAAGCAAGAATGCCTTGTAAGAAAGCAATATCAAGTAAAGTGCTCTATAAACACAGAATGAATTGTTTTACATGATCTGAGGAGTTATGTGCAGTGAAGGTGTTACTGATCATCCAGTTAACTGTAACAATATGCCTCATTCCTGTTCCAAGTTTGAAAAGTGTTTCAGCAGTTTTCACTGCTCTACTTGCAGCAGAAATAACCTTCCAGGATATCTTTTAAAGTTGCCTGCAGGAATCTGCAAAACTGTTCCTTAAATTACTGTATTCACCCTCGTGAAAATCATTAATATAGGTTAGTTTGAGTGTTTGAGCAAGGTGAATTGGCAACCTGGTGTTGTTATGGAAGGTGTGAACAATACAGAAAGTAGCCATTTGATCATGTGGCTCTGTTGTAATAGTAGATATTCAACTGAAGGTATTTTCTCCAATCCCCTTCCTCTGTATTCATTTACATCTTCCCTTTTCTGATACTCATCCATTTCCCTTTTAACATGGTGTTTTAATCTCTGCCCCAGTAGCCAGTTGTGGTGAAGCATTCCTTTGTGAAAGTATTTCTTCTAACTTCCCACTGTTCGGAGAGTTGGCACATTCATTCATTTTCCTGAAAATCATAGAAGAAAAGTTGGCCTCGAGGGAAATGTGATTTTAGGACCATGCTGGATTTAGTGCACGTGACTCCTTAGCACTTAAAATATAATTGTGTACCTATGGAAGGCACCATGGAAATGGTAGGTAATGTCAAGAGTGTGATGGTCCAGCCAACTGCAAAATATGTAAAAGCTATGCTCAAATACAAAAGCATAAGCCATTCTCTTGGGCCTCCTTAAATTTATGATTCTTGGCTGGCTGCCTCCAGTTCATGATTTTTTTTTGCACCACTTCCAAATTCCACCTCAGCTGAAATATAAGCAGCCACACCATCACATGCTTTCTTGCTGAATATTAGGATGTGCTGTCGAAACAGCGATTTGATTGATCAGGTGCTTTCTTGTATTATGATTCACTCATCCTATAAAACCTGCAAGTCCAGAAAGGCACCCATTTAACCATATTTTAAAAAAAGAGTTTGGCGTCTCAATAATGGGTTGGAACTAAGGGATCAGTTCTTTAGGCTTGAGAAAAGTTCAAACATCATTGAATAATGCTGCAATTAGAATCTCTGATGTCACTGATATGACCAAGGATATCTATTGGTGGAAGCAGAGGGAGGAACAGAGCTATGAAGTGAATGGTTTTTATCTGAAGGGAATTTCACAGTAAAGCAGATGGTGGTGGAGAAACTGCACAGAATAAACATAGATGAGAAGGGAGAATTAAAAGATTGACAGTACTCAAAAAATTTCATGTGGTTTGAATAGGATGAATCCTAAGTTGCTGAGGCTCTAGCCACAATTTCTAACCTTCTTCATGGAAGTGATGCCAGAGACTGAAAGATTGAAAATGTTACACTTCTGCTCAAACGAAGAAAGAAAGGGATGTACTTAGCAGCTATAGCCCAGCCAGCCTTATGTTGATAGAGTAGGGCAGCACAGTAGTGTAGTGGTTAGCGCAATGCTATTACAGTGCTAGCGATCGGTGTTCGATTCCTGTTGCTGTCTGTAAGGAGTTTGTACATTCTCCCGTGTCTGTGTGGGTTTCCTCCAGGTGCTCCGGTTTCCTTCCACATTCTAAAGATGTACGGGTAGGTTAATTTGGGGTTTAAAATGGGCGGCACGGACTTGTTGGGCCGGAAGGGCCTGTTACCACGCTGTAAATAAAAAAACAAATAAAAATAAATAAATAAATTTTAGAGATGCTACCTGAAGCAAAATAAATAAGTGCTTCAGATTCATGAAAGCTTGCTTGGATTTGTTAAAGGAAAATCATCTTTGATCAAACTGATAGAATTCTTGATTGAACAATAAAGAGGGAGTGCATATGATGTTGTGTCCATGGATTTTCAAGTGTCATTTGGTAATATAGCACATTGTGCACCTTAGAAAAATTGAAATCCAAGGACTTAACAGTAGTGGTTGCATTGATATTATATAATATAATGGCCGAGGGATGGAAGACAGGTGGCAATAGTTGCTTTAGCGACTAAACTGAGGTGTCATTTCCCTGGTCAGTGTTGGGAGCAAATTTTAATGTTAATAATTGGAATGCATATCATAATTTCAAAAGTTGCAGATGAAGTCAACTTAGAAATGAACTAAGCAGCAAGAAGGATAAGATTCCAGGAGGATGCAGGCCAGTGGAATTGGCTGACACATGGCAAGTTAACTTTAATGCACTGAAGTGTTCATTTTGGTAGATAGAGGGAGGAGAGGCAATAAATAATCTCTGGAAAAGAAACAAGGGGAAGCACTTTATTGGGACATAATGTTAGTCAAGCAGCCATGGAACACAAAATCTAAGGATTGCACAAGGGTTTATTTTTTGTGTCCCCTCTCCCCCTTCTTCTCCTCCTTTCTCCTTTGTCCACCTCTCTGCCTCTCCAGCTTCTGATAAGTGGGGAGGAGGGCTGTTCCTTCACAATGTCCTGGTTATGCAGCAATTTTGACAACCTACCCAGCTGGGTTGTTGCCCGATTTTCCTTGATACAGAAGAATTACTCGGCACTGGGTAATATATTCTGTGATACGTTTTTTAAGCAGAATTGCTCTCATTCCACACTAGCTGTGCAAGTGAAATTTCAAGATCCAAGTCATGAGAAATAAATGGATAATTTGTCACTCTCCAGCCAATCTTAATTTGTGGTGGGTTGGTACAAAGGACAACTGCAGAATGATGAAGGTCCTCTGGTACTGTCCACTTTCATTTAGTTGCATCATACGTTGCCTGTGGTCACAAGACAAATACATACCCTGAACTGTGGAGAAAATGTATTGGCATTAATTTATTCACTCTACCAAGGTACAGTGAAAAACTTGTCTTGCATACTGTTTGTACAGATCAATTCATTACACAGTGCATTGAAGTAGTAAAGGGTGTGCATTGAGGTAGTAAATGTGCAGCCAGGCAAACCCTTATCCCCTCTAGGAAGAGGAATAAGGTGAAGCCACCTCTCTCTTAAGGGAGATATTGTGTTATCATTTATGCAGCAATGTATTACAAATTACAAGCTGTTGCTCATGTCTCTGGCCTTATCTTTAAAGAGCCAATGCATCCAAAGTTAAGAGCCACAATGACATTGGTGCACTGGCAATGCAAACCTTGCCTTGGTAGAGTCCTTTCTGCTCCTTTATATTAGTGGATGGAGAGTTGCAGATAATGTGGACATTTGGTTTGGCAGAAAGTGTCTTGATCCTATTTACTAAAACTGGTCCCCCTTCTGGGATCTATCAGAGTGCAGGGATAACACCTGGATTCTTCTCAAAAGTCTGTCTCTAATCCTTGGACCCTCATTGTCATCTCCAAATAATCTCCCTTTTCCCTTTAGCCCACAAAACAAGCTTAATATTCCTCCCAGCCCCAGCCATAAAAATAATATCTTTCACCACGTTCTCTCCTCATGTCGTCTTCAAACTTATCCTTGAAACCCATTTTCCTGTTCCTTTTGCCATATTCTCACTAAGATTCTCACTAGCAAGCTTCCTTTCCCCACCAAAGCCCCACCCGCTGACCTTCCTGGTTTTCATTAGTAATGATGCTCATAATACTCTTGGGTATTGTCAGCCTACAAATCTAATATCACCCACTCATCAAAAAACATTGTTCACCCTTTATCCCCATATCCAACCTCCTACTGTTCTTCAATATCATTGAATGTGTTATAGCCTCCTAAATTCCTGTTGTTTTATTGGAGGCCCCTTTTGTAAACCCTACAATGGGACTCCAGTCCTTCCACAGTATTGAACCAGTTTTTAGTCATAAATGACAATTTATCTGATTTTGACAAGGGGAATTGTCGTCTCTTGTCCTTCTCAACTTGATTACAACCTTTGACAGCACCATTTTCCCACAGTGGCTCTTTCTGTCATCTAACCTGAAGGTGCCCCATTCACCTGCTATTTATAGTTGTGGCCAGAGAATCACCACCAATAGCTTCCCTTCCCATATCCACACCACTGTTGACCTCATTCGATTTTTAATCTTTATTTCTTTCTCCCATGAATAATGTCCATCCTAAATTTCCCTTGAAATGAATGGCACACTCAACTCATCTGCTGCTGAAACCTTTGGCATGGAATCATTTCTGGACTTTACTCATTCCATAGATTTCTTGATCTACTCTGTAAACTCGAAGTCACTTAAAGTTTGTTCCCTGTGTCCTAACTCTCACCATTCCGTTCACAGCTGCGCCTGCTGACCTACTTACACTGGTCTCAATTTAGCAATACCTTAATTTTACCATATTTATGAAAATTTCAAATCTGCCCGCACCAAAACCCCACCCACTGACCTAATTTTTTGCTGTGTCGACCGTCACTCCACAGACTTATAACTCTTCAGTATATCTGCACAACCCTACTTTTGGTGTCTTATCATTCACAAATTCAATCACTGAACCTATGTTAGCTGTGCAATCAACTTTCAAGATTCCTAGTTCAGGAGTTTGTTCCCTCTGGTGCTCTACATCTCCTTTCTTTTAAGTTGTTTCTTAAAACCTATCTCCATGACTCCCCTCATACCTCCTCATGTGGTTGTTTAACAGGATCATGTGTAATGCTTTTGGTTATTTAAGTCATGTCAATCTGCCTGCAATTGAAGTGAAGAGAATTGTTCCCTGAAACCCTTGGGTATCCATGGTCTCCCACTGAAAACCATTCTCCATTCCACCTCTTTCCTTTTCTTGCATTCTGCACAACTGCATGTGGGCTCTGTCGATTTTCATACATTCAATTTCAAAGGGAAGACGTACTTTTTTTCTGCAAAAGATTTTAGATGAACAAAATATTTGCCAACTAGCTCACTCTCTATGGCCTGTTGAAATTTCAGCCAACTACAGGAAGGCTCCAGAGACTTGTGTAATTGATGTAGCAATGAGCCTGGGAGTTCTTCCTGATCTTTTTCAGTAGTATTGGCAGAGAAGAAAGTGGGAGATTAGTGAGGTGTCCTTCATCCTGAACAAGTTGTGCAAGGTTCAGAAAGGTAATGAAAGCTGAATTTTTGGCATTCAAGATTTCTGGTACTAATGTCAAATCAGTACTGCACACACATATTGCAGTCTGCAGACTCTGCAAGCTGCAGTGATCAGTAGGTGGCATACTCTTGTCCTTTTAGCAAGATGGCATTTACCACACTTCCTATCAAACAAAATGCTCACATGCAACTCCATCACAGAAGTTAACCTCAATACCACATTAAGTGAATAGAACTGGTGTAGCTCTTGGCAGTTTGTTAAGGCAATTCATGTCTGCATTGAATTAGTAACAAACTAATCCCCATGAAAGATGGTTTACAGTATGTAGTTTACAATGCAGTTCCAGCCCAAAATAACAATTATTTGATTACTCTGTTGCTCTTTTGTCTACTGCCAGATATTGTAGAGTTCTTTTTAATGGGCCAGTTATTATTAATGTTGCTTTGGTACCTATCAAGCCACATTTTGTCAATATACAAAGTTAAAACAATGTACTTTTGCTCTGAAACTCAGTGAAGTACAAGAACCGTGTCCATAAAACCTCGTGTGAACAAACAGCTGCATTCCATATCCACAGGAGTTGGTAATATCTTGTCCAACATAATCATAAGGCCCACTCTTCCCAAAGTCACTTAACAGATGTTCAAAATTCAGTTTCTTCAGACTTTCTGTTTGCGAGCGTTCTGTTTGGCAATATTTTTCTGTTCATTCTGTTAAGAGTGTTCTTTAACTCTTGGCCATCACCAATGGGAGCATGTCTGAATCAAAAGATAATGTCCAAACCACACCATAGAGATTTGTGTACCTCATCCAATTGCTGAGCAATCCTGATGGAATACTACACTAAATGAAGTACCGTCTTTAGATGGAGGTTAAACCTATCCCCACAGGAAAATGCAAAAGATGCTATGCCACAATTCAAAGATCACGGGAGTTTCCTTGGTCCTCTGGCTAATGCTAAAGCAATTTATTTTGTTGCTGATGTCCTACCACGTGTGCAGATTTGCTGCCATGTTTCCCAATATTGCAATGGTAATGTCTACTTATGGCAGTGCTTTCTGAGTACTTTGTTGGCTGTGAACTAATCAATGAAATTTTGAAGTCCTGAAATATGCTGTGTAGATGCAGCCTTTTTAAAAATATTTTGTTAAGATGCAAAATAAATTTGTAAACTAAGTAGAGCAAAAGATCAGCAATAGGAATTTAATGTTGGCAGATGTTAAGAAATGGATATTGAATACAAAGTTTATTGTGGGTGGTCCATATATGGAGTGGAAATGGATTCAAGAGGGGATTGATAGGAGATAGGCCATTTAATATATCTGATGACTTGATTCTTGTATTAGAAAACTGTGTTAGGAGAGACTGACTTCCAAGATAGAACTGTAAATGACAATATTATGTTCAAAGCAAGTGGGTGCGGGTCATATCTTCCAAAAGATTAATTTAGGTGTAATGTCAGGGAATTTGTTTTAGAGGTATTGACAGTTATATTAATGACAGAAATTAATATGGTTAAGAACCATACTCATTTTCCTTGTATGGTGAGTTAAGATTGAATATGTAATTCCTTGAGTAACTAGTTTTGTGTGATTGTCCACTAAGGATTATATAGAAGCAATTTGTTTTCAGAACCTCTCCCTTTTGATTATCATGAATTTCCAGATGATACACTTGATGCATTCTTACTAATTCTCTGCAAACTCCTTAAAGCCGCTAAACAATTCAACCAGCAGGAGTCATCTATTCATCAAAAAAAAGTGTTTGGATTGGAGATCCCTGTCAGTACATTACTCACACAGCTGAAAGTCCACAGCAGCAGAAGAAAGGGCATATTTTTTGTCAACTTAGAAATGGCTGGGAAAACTCTCTCTCCCAATTAATATAAGGCAATGACCTTTCCAATGAGTCATGAAGGAAGGGAGGTCAAGCATTAAAGAGGAAAAGAAATCCGAAAGGTAAACTAAAATGAATTTAAGGTGTTTATGGAGGAGATAGATAATTTTTTGAAAGGTCAGGGAATTGTGGGCTCTGTGGAACTGGCACAGAAGAGGAGTTGAGGCCTGGGGCCGAGCAGCCACGATTATATTGAGAAACCAGGTGGCCTACATATGCTCCAATTTTCTGCTGTTCTTGTGAATTTTAGTGCTGATTCCATATAAAAGAAGCTGCATCTCAAATTCCTGTTCTTTTATCTGAGGCGTAAAATTAAATTAAATGGGTTGACAATAACTAATAAAATTTGAAAGACCAATATTAGTTAAACAGGTTGAGCCTGTGTAGTTCAATGCCATTTAATTTATATGTGCAGCCCATATAAAGCAATAATGTGCATTCACAAGGCTTTAGAAATAATCAAATGAAAAACTGAAATTGATTTTCAGAGCTATAGAACTGAAAAGCAGAGAAAGTTTGTTAGTAATAAAAACAGAAAACACTAAAATCACTCAATGTGTCAGAGCATATGGAAGGAGAAACTGGAAATATTTCAGGTTGATGACTCTCATCAGAAATTTGTTCATGCTTCAATAGTGCATGTCCACAAGTGGCCCTCTATATTGCTGTTAAGTAAGGCAAATAACGGACAGAGCACATAGAACAAAATATTCTTCACTGATGCAAATGATACTTAACTGACAGAAATGGTGGATACAACAATGTATCAAAACTCATACTACATAATACATATGGTTCTTATAAAGTATGTACATAACAATGTACTGCACTGCTTTCCCGATACAAAGTAACAAGCCCTAAATAATATTTACTACTTGTGTTAAATTATTCTTTTAGCTATTTACATACAATGTAAAATGACACAAGAAACTAACTATTCACACACATACATACAAACATAGTCAATCACTCTAAATTTAGCTAAACAGATATATTTTGACTTTCTGATCCTCTCAATTGCAGCTTAATGATATAAAAGTTAAACCATTCAACATTAAATATCTCTGAAACAAACCCAAGCAATGACTTCTCCAAAGGGCTTCAGGTCTAACAAATCTCATATCCTGTACTGACAAGTTACTTTACCTATTCATAACTATGAATACAACATATCAGAAACATTTCCAAACATTTGTAAACCACAGGTCTAGGCCAATACACTATTTAATGACTGCAGTAATCACAATTATATATTGTTTCTAAAATATTCCAAAATATCTCAGTCTCAACTCTAATAATCTCTTTTTTTTCTTCTTGATGCTTCCCATCTTCTTCACACACAACTCTCACTTTGGCTTCCAATGAACATTGGACCCTCCTTTTTCTCTGCTGGCTCTTTCAAAGATGGTAAGTCATCACCTCTTACCGTCCTTCCCTGGATTCTTTCCCATGCTCAGTCATCCTTGCTGCACCTTGGCTCCTGCCTTCTGAATTGAGGTCAATGCATCCAATTCTGAAATAGCATTCTACAAGGGCTCTTCAGAACCCATGTTGAGCTCTTCACCTTCCACTTTCCAGTGTTCCAGCATTGGTACTGCTGTCTTCCTAACATACTGCTGAATTAACAATCTTATTGAAACAGACTACAAGAATTCATTTCCAATCTGGATCACCACAAAAGACTGTGAAAACTCCAAATGCTCAGAAAAACAAAACAAAATGGTTCTCTCCATCTTATCTTAGTATCAAATTACTCATCGAGGACAATTCATCCGTCCTTTATTTGCATTTTCAGTAAGGTTTCCAAATGGCACCACAACTTTCCACCTGCGAGTGTTCTTGTGTCAGTGCATTTTATCATTTGGCTCCATACAGCTGGATCTTCTCACAATCTCTTGTGCATACAACCTTTGCATATACTGAATAAACAGTTCTGCTTCCTTCTCTCTTGAAAACCTCTTTGTTTCTCTCAACTGATGGTCTAAGCCATGTACTCCTCTTTCGGTGGGTTCAGTTGACTCCTGTGCTGATGCATCACAACTTGTACTGTATTTACTGCACTTAATTGTATGGGAAAAGTCATCTGTCTTCACCATGATCTCTTTCAAATGCCTTTTCTCATCTTCCCATATTAAGGAATGGTGACTATTGATTTCTCATTTTCTATTATCACTTTGTTGGACTTGTAGCTGTCAGTCCCAATGTAACCACATCTGTGAGCCTTGTATTTATTGGTGGTCTTTTGTCCAACTTAATACTGATTATCTTGGCCATGCTAGTGCACCCACCCACTTGAATGATTCCAGGATTGGTATTGGTATTAGTTCATTAATGTCTCTTGTACCGAGGTACAGTGAAAAACATGTCTTGCATACTGATCTTACAGGTCAATTCATTACAGTGCAGTTACATTGGGTTAGTACAGGTAAAAACAATAACAGTACAGAGTAAACTGTCACAGCTACAGAGAAAGTGCAGTGCAATAAGGTGCAAGGTCACAACAAGG
>JARFYF010000063.1:92224081-92247261 GCA_030265395.1 Rhina ancylostomus
ACTGCTCCAATATTAAAGTGGGGCTGGAGAATATGTGTGGAACTCTGTTATCACATACAGAACCTGGCTTGGCTTGGAATATAGAGCCATAGAATCACACAGAACAGAAACAAGCCCTTCAGTCCAGCTTGTCCATGCCAACCATCAAGTGTCCATCTGTATAATCTCATTTTCCACCACTTGGCCTATAGCCTTCTATGCCTTAGTGATTCAAGTGCTTGTATAGATTGTTTTTAAATGTCGAGAGAGTCTCCATGTTCCAGATTCCAACCACTGTCTGAGTGAAAAAATTCTTCCTCAGATCCTCACTAAATCTCCTTAAACCTTAAAGCTAGGCCCTCTGTTTTCATGAGCAGAAGTTTCCTGATGCCTACTATACCTATGATCCTCATAATTTTGTATACCTCAATCAGGTCCCCTCTTTGCCTCCTCCATTCCAGTGATCTTCATGGTGTGGCACCGGTCGCATGACTCATTGGAGTATTTTCCCCTTGATGCCTATTGATTTCAGCTTTACAAACTCCTTGATGCTAAATTTTGAACAAATGCTGTACCAATGTCAAGGTCAGTCACTCACACCACACCTTTAGAATTCAGCTTTTTTGTTTATATTTGGACCAAGACTGAAATGAGGCCTGGAACTGATTGGTCCTAGTGAAACTCAAACTGGGCATTATTTAGTTGGTTATAGGAGAATACTGTCAATGTTACCTTGCCAGCCATCGAAACACCCATGGTGTTTCAAATCTTCATCCAGATACTTTTTACATGTTATGAGAGTCTCTGTGGCCATCACCCATTCAGGCAGTGAATTCCAGGTTTCAGCCACCTTCTGGGTGAAGAAGTTCTTCCTCAACCCCCTCCAAATCTCCTACCTTTTACCTTAAACCTGTGCCGTCTGGTTACAGACATGTTTGCTAAAGGGAAGAGTTTCTCACAATCCACCCTGTCTGTGCCCTTCATAATTTTGTTTTCCCCGACAAGATCACCCGTCAGCCTGCCCCATTCCAAGGAAATCAAACCCACCCTATCCAGTCTCTCCTCGTAGCTGAAATACTCCATACTAGGCTATATCCTGGAACATCTCTTGTGCACCCCCTCCAGTGCAATCACAACCTTCCTATAGTTGTGACTGGGACTGTACACAGTACTTTGGTTATGGCCGAACTAATGTTTTATATTATTGTTCCATAACATACTTGGATGTGACTGGAACTTGCTTTAGTTGATAAATCCTAGGAAACATTGGATCCCTCCAACATCTGTTGGATTTGACCACTGCCCTCACCTTTGCTGAATCTGCTTGCTGCCACTCTATGGTGATCATGTGATACATGAAGGAAATTCACTCTGTTGAAAATTTAGCTTCTGCATGTTGCACTTCAATTACTTTTCTTTGCATCGCTTCACTGAGGCTCAGACCATCCTGTCATGATCCATCGCAGCTTCTGCAATAATTTGTTCTACAGAGACAAGAATAACTTCCACCATGATCTTTACACCAGCAAGATCATCAAGAGCTTGATCCAACGTTTAACGAAATTCCTCAGGTGCAGTGCCTATCCCACAAGATTTCCTCCATCATCAACATCTCCAAAATGTGCATTGAAAGTGGTAAGAAACACTCTGTCACTATCAAGCTCTACATGCCAAATTCCATCCTTGGCATCCAGCACAATGAAGACTTTTGTTCTGCTCAAATCTGGCAGGATTTTTCCTATTGTCTTCACTGGAGAATGATTCCTGTTCAGCACTGCATTCAGAGCACGTCAATCCAAACAGATCTTCACCTCATTTGTTGCATTTAGATCCTTAGCTTGCTTACCTACACACATCAAGGATGGGAGTACCCACTGATGCAATGACCTCTGCCTACTTCAGTCTGTCAGGATCACCTTTCAGTTTCTCTTTGACAGCTCCAGGATCAGTTTTCGCTAACTCCCATCCAACTCTGGATGGTATTTTCCCTTTAGCATTCCAGTTCCTTCAAACAGTTCTGAAAGTTCATCCAGCAGCTACTGCTTCTTGAGTTTAGAACTTCCATCTGCCATCACCTGTACACCCATCAGACTCTCCATTTGTTGGGGATTGGAAAACAGTTCTCTTCAATCTCTGCTTTCTACTTCTTTCCATTCTTTGGATTTTTTATTTCCAGCTTGTGTTTGCCCAGTGCTGCTATAATTGTGCAGTGGTACTTCATTAGCACTTGCTTTGTCCCTTTGAGCTTCCTTGGAAACTTCTGAGGAATGACATTACACACTGAACTTCTGCCTCTCTGGAACTGTACCTGTCTTCCCTCTGCTTCCATAGTGGTGAAGATCTTCATTGGACATTTGTTCACCTGAACTGTTTCCTCTCTATTTGGTTCAGTGTTATGACTTTGATTGCATCAATCTCATATTCCACATGAACCATGATCAGCTTATGTGCATTGTGAATAGGTCTTGACCCTTTACCATCACCGCTCTGCTTGTTACTACTCTTCCTCCCTCTGCAGCAGGATGACAAGTGGTTCATATTTTTTTTCATTTATGGTATCCCTTCCCATAAGATGGGCATTTCTTTTCAGCCATTCATACTGATTGCCTCAGTATTTTCAATATTTTACATGATCAGTGTCCTTTCTTTATGTTATCTACTCTCCAACTCATCAACCCTGGCTTTGAACAGCTCTATAGCAATATACAGGATGGGGCAGGTCAGTTGATCTTCTCCTTCTCCTGCATCTCAAATTCTACATATAATTCTGGGATTCAGTACCTCTAGTCAAGACCCAGTTGGTCTCAAAACTCTCTCTTGGTCACCCAGTAACCAGGCAAACCTCCTCTAAGTTCCTTATGAGGCACATTGAAATTTTACTGTACAGAGGCCTCTGGCCTGGTCCTGGCCCACACCATCTTCAAGTGCCGGTGGATTTATTTGGTGTGGATGGAGGCCACACTGAATATGGCCCTCCCAAAACATAGTGCTCAGAGTTTCTGCCAGTGTCCAAATGGGTGCAGCCGTTGTGGCTTGCCTCCACTCCCCCCTTTCAATCACAGACAAAGCATTTCTTCCAGTGGCTTCAGGCACTGTTACCTTAGGATTCCTCAAAGGGCTCATCCTCTTCTATCATAACACGCTGTTCCTTGGTCTTGTTATGTGCATGTATGTGTCAGCTTCCACATATTTACTGATGACTCTCATACCTTCAGCTCCATTGTCTTTCTCAACCCCATCATTCACCTGAGTTGTCAGTCTTTGTATTGGTATTGGTTTATTGTCATTTGCAATGACGTACAGTGAAAATATCCGATCGTACAGGTCAATTCATTACACAGTGCAGTTACGTTGAGTTAGTACAGAGTGCATTGAGGTAGTACAGGTAAAAAATAATAACAGTACAGAGGTAAAGTGTCCCAGCTACAGAGAAAATGCAGTGCAATAAGGTGCAAGGTCACAAGGTAGATTGTGAGGTCAGAGTCCATCTCATTGTATGAGGGAACCATTCAATAGCCTTATCACAGTGGGATAGAAGCTGTCCTTGAGCTTGGTGGTATGTGTCCTCAGGCTTCTGTAACTTCTGCCTGATGGGAGAGAAGAGAGAATGACCTGGGTGGGTGGGGTCTTTGATTATGCTGACTGCTTCACCAAGGCAGTGAGAGGTAAAGACAGAGTCCGGGGAGGGGAGGTTGGTTTCTGTGACATGCTGGGCTGTGGCCACAACTCTCTGCAGTTTCTTGCGGTTCTGGGTAGAGAAGTTGCCGTACCAAGCCCTGATGCATCCAGATAGGATGCTTTTGATTGGAGGATGTTATATGGGGGATGTCAGAAGTAAGTTTTGTTTTTACACAGTGTGGTGCAATGCTGGCAGAGGTGGTGGAGGCAGATACATTAGGGACATTTAAGAGACTCTTAGATAGCCTTCCATTTTTCTGTCATTCACGTGGCTATGTTGGAGGGAAGGGTTAGATAGATCTTAGAGCAGAATAAAATGTTGGCATGATATCATGGGCCGAAGGGCCTGTAGTATGCTGTTGTGTTCTATGACACACTTCTTTCTCTATATTCTTTGTGCCATCAATTCAATATATTCTCTTTTAAATCCAGCAACGCGACTCATGCTTCCTCTTTAAAGAGTACACTCTTGAAGTGTTTGAGAGGGTTTTGCACAGGGCCCAATCCCTCAGTGTTCAGTGGTAGCAAGATCTAGACTGTGGTCCTCTACCCCTAACTCTCTGCGGTGGCTTCATTCAGTTTCAGTGCATTCCTCAGCATATACTCCACCTTGGCATGTGCCAGTTGACACCATTCACTTGAAGACGTCTCGTTGCACTCGAAGACCATGTTTCTGGCAGACCAAAGTATATCTTCCACTGATTGGTGCCAGCAGCAGTTGATGTTTGTCTCAGTATGTATTCCTGGGAACAGTCCATAGATCACATCGTTTTATGTTACGCCTCTACTCAGGGTGAACCTCACCCTTGCATCTTTTTTTAAGATCTTCTTGTCAAATGGACAGTCTGCAAGGAGGTGGCTGATTTATCTTGTATGCATTGCAGCCATCTCAAGGGCAGTGTGACAACAGGAGTGTTGGAGAATCTGATGGGGACTAATCCTCACTTGCAATAGAGACAAATTAGTGTCCGATTAACCACTGACACATCATGGGCGTTGCTGAGTTGCTGAGCCTCCTGTTTTACTCTCACCCTCCATCCTTTCGATAGGCCCGTACAACCATCAGCTAGCTGGCAGCCCATCCCAGGGTGTTCTCAGCTGGCTTTTCAGAGGTAAGCAAAAACAAGACAGCAGACTAACTGTGTGACATTCCTTGCAGGTTCACTTGCTGCATTAACATTGCTCAACATCAACTGGAATTTGGAACAAAAGTTGGTAGCACAATATGGATTTTTCCATTCTAGATTTGAGTTCAGCTTTGCTGGAGCAGTTTCTGATCTTCTGACAAAATAAGTGCAGTAACATGCATAAAAATGATAATGGTGAATAGAAAACTGGAATTATTGGATCAGTAAACAAATTTGCATCACATTGTCCATTTTTGCTTTGCCTTTGAAATGAATTGTCAAAATGAGCACTGCTGCTGTACAGAGATGTAGGAGCTTGGTGAAATTATAATTGAACAGCTGAAGGAAGTAGAAAATGTCTTCTTGTGAAGGTCAGAATTCAAAGACAGCAAGAAAGCAGAGAAGGCAGCACAAGGTGTGCTCACCCAGAATAATAATAACCTTGTAAATGTTCTTCACACTCATGGTATTTGGCAATAACTGAATGGATTTCTTTCAGTTTGTATCGCTTGCATGGAAGCTCTTGTTGTACTGGAGAAATTATAGCTTCATGCACAACATCTTGGATTTGCAAGGAAATGGTTTGCATTTTGATTGACTTTGAGAGGTGTGGTTGTGGAGGGAAATCCCTTATTTTAAATTCCGCTAAATTTATTGCTTCTGTAGTTCATCCTCCTTCGGGGATTAACCTGGTAATTGCAAGATTAGCCAAACTTGCACCATTGTTACTTGTGAAGGCATCAGTTTGCAGAGAACCCTTTCTGTAGTAAGCTGAAGGAAAGTTGGAGACTGATAAAATTTCTGGAAAACCAGTTAATATCATTTATTTCCCACCACATTCTTAAATTTACTATTTAAAGCCTAAAACCTTTGAAAACTAATTTGGAATTTTGCATGTATGTTTTACAGATGGGAACCATTTTGTTTTGGATGCTGAAGCATCCCATCAAAAATGCATTTGGCTTTGCAGTGTTGTATTTTGTACAGCTATTGTAGCTGTATAAAGTTGCATGGAATTTTATCTGTAGCCAATTGCTGTTCCTTAAAGTTGATCTTTAATCTAAGTTTCCACTCCTACTGTGTTGAAGGATTTTTTGAATGCACTGAGTCAGAATGTACCAACTTTTGGCTTTTGTGTTTGATCTGAAGCGCTGGGTGCCTCCTGTGAAATAAACAAATCTTTGCCATTTTGTTTTTTCTCCTCTGGGCAGTACCAGAAAGACCAGGAACTAACCTGAGAGCAGGAAAATACGTTATGCACTAATTTGGAGGCAAGAATCATGGGCTTGCTCACTTACTGGGGGTCAGGAGAGAGGATGTCAGCAAAGGAGAACAGGACATGTGGTGCTGGATGGCAACAAGTAAATGGAATATGGAGGAGTCAGAAGATCACTGAAAGCAATTCAGAGAGCAAGAATGAGAGAACAACCTGCAGGGAGTTGAACAGCTGCAGAAAATAGAATAAAAGGAGGCATAGTAGGAAAAACAATAAATTGAATGAAACTGTTGCTTGCAGCAAGGAGACCCTAATGCCATATTTGCAGTACTTCTTGCATTGAGGCAACTTAGGCTTGATGCAGAATTGACCATATACTTGCTCTTTAGGGCTTCAATGCAGTCATTAGGTAAAGTGAAAGCACCACTTCCACCATCCCCCTGCCAGGAGGCTGTTTTGGACTAGCTGCATTTCTCATAGTGTGCAGTCCAAGATTCAGAAACACAAGTTCTGTTCTCTGCGTGTCAGTCCTTTAAGTGAGTTTCTGAGGAACTGATTCTAATTTGGCTCCCTGTTTGCTTCGAAAGATTGTGCAAGATCAAAATTTGTTCTGTTTCAGCACCCATTGGATAGGCTTAAACTGAACAATATTATTGTGAAATTTGATGTCAAAGTTGAGTTTATTGTTGCATGCACAAATACATGTACACAAAGGTGCAGTGGAAAAACTTGCAGCAGCATTGCAGGCACATAGCAACAGATAAGCAGCATTCACAAGAAAAACAAATTATGCACAATCTTTACAAGAAAGAACAATTAGAACAAAAAAAATTATTAGTTGGTAATTTAAGATTCATTTACATTTTAGGGATAGACATGTCCCTTAAATTTATAACATTATCTAATTATGGCATTTTGATTCAATATAACCTGTTGGCCCAACGCCACACACGTTACAAGAGACACCACTGTATTATGTATCTTGCAGAAACTTGGTGTTCGTATGTGGGCCACTTTTTTTCTTCTGTCCCTCCCTAAGGTTTTATAATATCTTTTTCATAAAGTGAGTTTTAGTCAGTTTATTCCCACCTATTAAAACTGTGATTCTTAATCTATCATGCTGTTATCAGTTAAGGTACTGCAGTCAAGACTGGTTAAGTATTCTCTATTAGTAGCTGTTGTGCTTAAGTTGTGATCTTTCTCAGAATTGAGTGGGACTTTTGTTGTGTCTATAGCACTACCTTACAGAGGCTTTAATTGCCCTATTTCAGTAAAGCTTAATGGGTACAAAATTTTAATGAACTAATAAAATGTCCAATCAAAACTATTTTAATTGCAAAAGAAAAAACGTTTTTTGTTTTTTTTTGTTTTGAAGAACAGTTTGTTTATCTTGTTGTTGGCTAATCTTATGTAGTGTTTGAGATTGCCATGTTATATTACAGGAGTTCTGAAGTTAATCATCCAAAACAAATCCTTACTCTTGATTTTAATATAAAGTAAACCTATTTGTCAGTTGCTTAGACAAGAGATTTGTGAGGACTTTTGGTGTAGGTTTATGATCCCACTTGTGAACTTTGGTCCATAAACATTGTCAATTGTGTCAAAATAATAGTGATTCTAACAGCATGTTTATTAAATGACTGATCCCTGCAGCTTGAACATTTTCAGCTAATCAACGCTTAATTGGCATGGGTTTGATTCAATGCGTGTTGGAGTAACCTCAGGCCAGTGATTAAATTCTTTAGAATTTTACTCTAGCCTACACACTATGCTACATTCTATGATCATTAACTTTGAAATCAGCCAAAAGGCTTTCTTCCCAAACTCCTTCAGAGCTACAATTGAAGCCGAAAATAGATTCTGCATGAAGGTGGATGGCTTCAGTGTTCGAGGCTCTTGAATTCCCTTCTGTGCCTGCCTCTGGCTGTATTTTCCAGCTCAGGAACTGTTCTGTGGAATACTGCAAGAACATATGTTGTCATTTTCAGCATATACCTACTGCCTTACCACATTAATCTGTTGCTGAATTGACATTTTTTTCAACATACAATTTGCTTATGTTTCTGTCTCAAAAAAAAGGCACACTTGCAATTTATATAGTACTTTTTAATGCCCCAAAGCACTTTACAGCTGGTGAACTATTTCTGCAACACACACAAAATGCTGGAGGAACTCAGCAGGTCAAGCAGTGTCTATGGAGGGGAAATAAACAGTCGACATTTATTGGAACAGCTGCCTGAGCTGCTGAGTTCCTCCAGCATTTTGTGTATGTTGCTCCAGATTCCAGCATCTGCAGAACCTCTTGTGTGGAACCATTTCTGCAGTTCAGTTTGTTATACTGTAATATGCTGTACCTCCGTGTTAATAGTTAGTGTACTGTACAAGATGAAAGGAGTGTGTACTGATGGGAAATGGTAAGGATGACATTCGCCCTCAAAATTTGAATATTACTTTCAAGAGCAGGAGTAACAATCTATTTTCAAGTAATGGATGGAAGCAACCTGTAGATTTCATCAAAAGGCGTGACTGGAGGCAGCTGAGGAGGCTGGCGGCAAGCTCATGTCTTGATTGCAACGTAGTGAGTAAATAACTGGCCAACCCATTTGGATAAAGTGAATGCATTTTCTGTTGCCTTGAGGTGCCTGCTGTTAGTAGTCCAGGTCTCGGGAGTATATTGGAGAGCAGGAATCCCTAATGCCCAATGAATCTGCAACCAGCTTTCACTTCCTGATTACTTTACCTCCCCATTTATCCTTACACCTAGTGACACCTCATCCAATTTGTGAAAAGCAGCATGCACTTCAAGGTCAGAGTGGCAGTGGGACTGTGACTTGAAGTAGCAGCCAGGAAGCTCAGGGTCACTCTTGCCAACTGAACACAGGTGCTGCACCAAACGATCACCCGATATGCGTTTGGTTCCTCCAATGTAGAGGACGTCACATTGGGAACACTGAATGCACTGCATTGGATTGGAAAAAGTGCAAGGGAATCGCTGCTTCACCTGGAAAGATTGTTTGGGTCCCTGAATGGTGGGATAGGAAGAGGTGAAAGGACGGGCATTGCACCTCCTGCTGTTGTATGGGAAAGTGCAGTCAGATAGATAGTGGTAGGTGGGAGCAGAAGAGTGGACCAGGAAGTTGTGAAGGGAGTGATCTCTTTGAAATATTGAAAGGGGACAGGAGGGGAGGGCAGTATGTATCTGGTGGTGGAATCTTGTTGAAGTTGGCTGAAATTGCAAAGGATGATCTATTAAATTCAAAGGTTTGTGGGATGGAAGGTAAGCACCAGGGAAACTCTGTTCTTGTTTATGGAGGAAGGGTAGGAGTGAGAGCAGAGGTGCAGGAAATAGATGAGATGCAGTCAAGGGTTCTGTCAGCTGTGGTAGAGGCAAAGTTGCAGTTCAGTAGGTAGCTAGAAAATTCAGAGGCACCTGTGTGGAATGTCACATCATCAGGACAAGTGCAACAGAGGTGGAGGAACTAGGAGAATTGAATTGGAATCCTTACAGGAAGCAGAATGCAAGCAAGTATAACCAAGATGGCTGTGGGAGTAGGTTTGTGGGGATGTTTGTGCCTTGCCTCTTCCCTGAGATGAAGACTGAGAAATCTAGAAATGGGAGGGAAATATTAGAAATGACCCATGTGAATCAGAGAGCAAGATAGAAATTGGCAGCAAAAATTATGAATTTTTTGAGTTCTGCAGAAGTTCAGGAAACAGCACCATACAGTCATCAGTGTACTCCAGAAAGAACTGAGGGAGTGAACCTGAGTAGGACTGAAATGTAGACTGTTCCACATATCCCACGAAAAGCTTGGACCTTTGTGAGTGCCCTTCACTGTACCTTTTGATCTGGAAGAAGTGGGTAAGTTGAAGGAGAAGTTGTTCAATGTGATGACAAGTTCAGCCATGCAAATTAGTATGTTGGAAGGGAACTGGTTGGGCCCCTGTTTGTGGAAGAAATGGACAGCTGTCAGACCCTCCTGATATGGAGTGGAGGTATAAAGGGATTGTGCATCCATGGGGAAGATGAACCAATTGGGAACTGGGAACTATTACTGTAGTGGAGGGCATCTGAAGTGTTATGGATGTGAGAGGGAAGGGGCTGGACCAGGAAGAAAGGATGGTATCAAGGCAGGATGAAATAATTTCAATTGGGCAAAAGCAAGGGCAGTTGGTCTGCCTGAAGAGTCCTGCTTGTGGATCTTGAATAGAAGGTAGAAGTAGACTAAGCAGGCCTGGAACACTACAAGGTTGGGAGCTGCGAAGGGAAGATGTCCTGAGGAAATGAAATCTCTGACTATGTGAGAAACAATGTCTTGAAGTTCAGTGTTGGGGTCATGGTCCGGAGGAGGTCTATGAAAGATGACATTTGACTTTTGTGAGACAGAGACCACTACAAACCCATCCTTGTAAGCAGGTTTAATAATGATGTTAGTATTGATTCTTAGTGAGCATCCGAGCAGAGATACTCCCTTTGTTCTATCCATTTCTCACCCCCAGCCCACCAATTTCTCTGCCAACCTAACTTGTTTTCAACTCTGATGCTGTGTCCTGGACCTGAAACGTTGTATGTTTCTCTTTCCATGGATGCTGCCTGACATGTTGAGAGTTTCCAGTATGTTCTGGTTTTTTTTCCTCCTCTATTCTGCTCCTGTTGCCTTTCTGTTGTTAAAATGACTTTACTTTATCAGAGTTGGTCTGGTTGCATCATAGCACATTACAGATGGTTGTGGTCTTCCCTGCCTGGTGAGTCAAATGTATCTTGTTAGTTTAAAAGCACAGAAAATGCTCTACTCAAAGAACTCTCTGCCAAATGTGTACCAGAGGATAGCGAGACAGCAGCTATAACATTAATCTTTATTCAGATTGGGCTATCACATGTTTAAATAAACTCCTGAACTATAGCTGAGTTGTGCCTCCATTCATTCGCCATCTTGCTGAGCCCAGGCAAACTCAGGACAGGACAATTTAAACCCAAGTAAAATTCAATTTACGAAAAGCTTCATTAACTTCTACTACTACTTCTTGGGTGGCCCTTGGAATCAAGGATAATCTGCTTCCAGTCTGATTTTGTGGGTTCTGAGGTGGCCCAGGAGGCCATTGTAGGAACCACAGGCTCTTCTATAAGTGGGGCAGGAGTGGCTAACAGGATGGGTGGATAGTTAGTTGGTAAGGTGGTGCACTCCTTCTGCTGCTTACACGGGGCTTCTGTGTATTCCCAACACGTTGCCTTGAGGTTCTCACCGCCATCCCGAATGCTCCTTTTGCATTTTAAGTGGTCATAGGCCAGAGGCTTTCAGGTGTCAATGGGAATGTTGCACTTCTTCAGGGGAGCTAAGAGCATAACTTTGAACCATTTTCTTTGTTGGCCTGGTAATCTCCCATTGCAAAGCTTGGAATGCAGTGTCTCTTCTGGAAGTCTGATGATGGGTCTGCCCAATATACTGAATGATTGTTGTCAGGGCCTCTGCTGGAGATGTCTGCCTTGGAGACAATGCTGATATTGAATTGCTTCTCCTTCCAGTAAATTTTGAGTATTTGCAGATACAGCATTGGTGGTATTTTTCAGAGCCTTGAGATGTCTGCTGTGGGTAGTCCAGGCCTGAGCAGCATATAGGAGGACAGGAATTACCGCTGCCCAGTGGACCATGAGTTTTGTGCTAGGTCCAAGGTCATGACCTACATATACCCTTTTTCTCAATCAATTAAAGGCTGTGCTGGGACATGGAAGGTGAACTTCACCATTCGTGTCTGCCTTTACCTAGAGCTGGCTCCCAAGATATGGGTGCATAGTTTTCAGGGCCTTGTTGTGAACCTGCAATGTTGGTGGGTAGTGTGGTACACTGGAGGTAAGTTGGTAGAGGAAGTTAGCCTTATAGCTATTGAGAGGTAATAATTGTAACCATCTTCAACAAAAGAAATGAGTCTGACTGTGGGAACAATAAAGGGGTCTCCCTGCTGTCTGGCACAGGGAATGTCATCACCACGATACTCCTCAGCTATCTCTTCCCAGTGGCCAAAGAGCTACTCTCCAAATCACAGTGTGGATTCTGTTCATCAAAAGTGACGAGAGGCATGATCTTCAATGCACAACAATACCGAGAGAAATGCAGAGAGCAGCACCAGCCAAGATACAAGGCTTTCTTTGACCACACAAGATGGACTGTTACATGCTCTTCTCAAATTTGGCTGCCCACCGAAATTTGATCCATCTTGTATTTGCACCACAATGGTACACAAGCCAAGATAGGAACCAACAGTTCTACATCAGAGCCAAACTCAATGAGGACCAATGTTAAGCAAGGCTCTGGCATTGCTCCAATCTCATGCAAGATTATTTATCCAAGCAATAAATACCCATCCATGTGCACTCATTAATGGCTGGACTTTGGTAAGTATGTTATTGTATGCATGTAAACATGCCTCCAATGAACCCATAATTGAATGAGCTGGAGTAGTCACAATCCAGAGACCATTTACTTTGCCTTTCTTGCAGCCACCCAAACCCACTTAATTCTTGATATTTAAAATGAACACTGTTGCGTTTGTCATAATTTTACAACTACTGAGCAAGTCACATAATATTGCATGTTTCAGTGAAGTGCCATTCAAGTTTAATTGTGCAGAGGTCTATGTTTTTTGTAAAAAAAAGGGTCATGCTCAGGCATTCCACAGGTTAGGTTTCCATCGTGTTCCTGTGATTTTTCAACCGTCTCCCATTGTTGAGATTAATGGATGCTTATTTAGGAGTTACCGACTTAGGAGCAGCTCTTTCCAAACCTCCAGGCTCATTAATTTCAAACAAGATAAGTGTGGAAGAAACATCAGCATAAGGAAAACTGAGTTAATACAGAGTTGAATGACCACACATATCAAATGTGGCCCAGAACTGTACTTTTGACTCGCTTTGTCTCTTAGGAGAATTATTATTAATGTTTGTTTTAGGTTTCTAAAACATTGCACATATTAATTGAATATACAAAAGTTGCACAAACTTGGAGCTATTTCTATAATAAACATTTCATAATGCATGCTTAAAAGCAATGTACTTTTTCAGATTTATTGCAGAAATCCAGTCCTATCCAAGAGGTTTTAATGAAGCATTTATTTAAAATGATTAACTTCAGACACACATGCAGCTGGAAGGTAAGAGCATGTGGATAAGTCAGAATATCTGAATTATAAGACTAGTTGTAATTTGTCTGGCTTCACATGAATATAACTTCTTTTTGCTAGACAGCACTGAGTGCCAATTGAATTACTGCAACTTCCATGCTTAATATAATGGAATGCAGTGATAATGATATCATCTGAGACTCAATGCTGTGATGTAATGTTTGAAGTAGTTGCCTTGGAGAACAGTGCAAAATACAACTGCAGCTCACAAGTCAGTTGCAAACCTCAATTTTTTTTGTTGGAAATTTATCACAAAAAGAAACAAAGCACCCAGACTATATCTCTCAAGCAGGATGATTTGCTCCACAAATTTCCTGATTTCCGCTCAGCAGCATGTACTGATGTCGCACTACCGTCTCCTGCCATTCCATATTGACCAAGAATAAACTGAGTTTTGATTGTGTTCTCAGTTTGGTACAAACATTTGACCATGAGGTGCAGCTGAATAGAGATCCCTCAAAATATCCCATAGAGTGATTTGAATCAATGATAGAGAAGAGAAACTTGGAAATCTGATTTCCTTGTCATTCCTTTTAATAGTCTTTGTGCCTACTTTCCAGGACACACAACATTTTCTTCCCCAGTGACAGAATGTGTAGATGGACTATTTGTTCCAATTCAAAGTGCATTTGTGCTTTCTCTTTCAAAAAGAATGCACAATGAGGTTTAGCATTTCATGCAAGATCACTGTGGTTTCTGTTTTCAACACATTTGTATTGATTGTAGTGTGTTAACCATGTGTCATTTATATGGAGTTCTACTGATAACAGTGTTGAAAACACATTGACTGCCAACAAATTCAAGAAAATTCAGACCTCCCTAGGCTCAATGTTTTTTCACAGTGTTGCACAGTTTAATCAAAGCCATATGCTAACTTTGAAGGGCAAAACTGTAATTGACTATCCTATGTGCACAATTTTTGCAAAAATATTGGGATAAATACGACATGGTTTGAATGCAAAAACAGTTAAGTGGTTGTCAAAGTGATCAACAGAATATTTATCCTTTGTTATTTTGAAACTTTGTTTTAATTTTTCTGATTACCTTTCCGTGTTCCTCCTCTGTGGATCAAAACCAAACATTTGTTGATGTCATCTCACACCAATGTTGTGAGAGATAACAGTTCCGTATTTCATAGCATTGGTATTCTGCATCATTGGAGGTGTTTTATTTTTACTAGATGAGGTGTTAAAGTGAAGCCCTGTCTTTTCTCTCATGGGTAAAACAAAACCCAAGGCACTACTTCTAGAAGAGCAGGAGATTGTGAGCCAGGGTAGTCCAAGGAATCAATATCAACCAAGATCATTAAAATTGATCATCTGGTCATTTTTACCACCTGTGGGACCTTGTTAAGTGCACATTAGTTGCCACATAATCTACTTTTCAACAATAACCACACTTCAAAGACTTTTCTCTTTCAAATACATTGGAACATCCTGTTGTTGGATATGATGATGCCTCATTCGAAAAATTTCTAGGTGTAAAATTCAATTGTATGCACCATATTTTTTTTGGCTGCCCTATCAGTTTTGTTCCATTTTTTGATTATTCATTTGAGAATCCCTCAAGAAGGTGATGGTGAATTGCATTCGGTTGAAGGTGCTCTCTTGGTGTTATTGGGGGTGGGGGGGCGGGTTGGTACTCCTGGAGTTAAACCCAGCAATGATGAAGGATCAGTGATATATATCCAGATGAGAATGGTATAAAACTTGGATGAGAATCTGCAAATGTAGGTTTTCCAAGGCTGTGGTTTGGAAGGTCCTATCACAGTGGCCTAGGTGAGGTACTGCAGTGTATTTTGTGATCAGTGTGTGTCTGCAGTATAAGGAATGAATGTTTAGTGAGGTGAATGGGGTACCAGTCAGGTAGACTGCTTTGCCCTGTGTTGAGTTTCTTGATTATGGAGCTGTGCTCATGGAAAGTATTCCATCACGCTCCTGATCTGTGCAACATGAATAGTGGAAAGGCTTCGAGGTTTCAAGAGATGGGTCACATGCCACAGGCAATTTAGCCTCTGACCTGCTCTTGTAGCCTCAGTATTTATGTGACTGGCCCAATTAAGTTTCAGATCAATAGTGACTCCAGGATGTTGATGATGGTGCCTTTCTGAAAGTGGTTGGGCCAAGGACACTGCTCTGAGGGACTGCACTAATATCCTGGGGCTGGAAAGCTAAACCTCCTACAGCCGCACCATCTTCCTTTCTGCAGGGTTAGGTTCCAACCATTGGTGTATTTTCCCTTAATGCCCATTGACTTCATTTTTCCCAGGGTTCCTGAATGCCACGCTCAGTCAATTGTTGCCTTGCTGTCAAGGATGTCACCTCACCTCAGGGATGCAGCTGTTTGGTCCACATCTGAAACAAGGCTCTGCTGAGATCTGGAGCTGTGTGATCTAGGCAAACACTTACGTACTTTGTCGTATGTTGTGACTTTGACTGAGCCACGAGGAAACTGCAGTTATAGGTGTAAAATGTAAAAGATATAAAATTCAGCACGACAATCAAGCATTCTTGAGGGAGCTCTCTCTTGGTGAATCTCAGGAGAATCTCACTGAACTCAAGTACATTGAGATTTTATGTTCTTTAGACACAAAAATAATAACAATTGATTGAATACAGTTTTAATCATTATAATTACAGTTTACTTCATCATTCTGGATGCAGACATATATCTCCATAGAATTACATATTTATAATGGGAGCACTGACAAGAACATCTCTGCATAGTAAAACCCTCTTGTTGAGGGTCCAAACACCTAAAACAGCCTTTTATCACTACATTGAGAGGGTTCTCTCTGCAGATAATGGTGTGTATTCATGCAGCTATCCTTGTCCTAGATTGAAGACTGGTTCTCATTTGTGTTTATGGCTGCCATTGACGTAGTTCCTGATAGATGTCTAACAATCCCAAACATGTGGTATCAGTACATATTGTATGTATATGTGTGTGGCTAGCACCCACTGGAAGTACGAAGTTCAAAACACCAACCAACATGCAAAATTTAATTTATGCCAGCACTGCTATTTCAAACCTAAATGCCAAACACAGCTGAACATGTGTTAGGCAGCTGGAAAGAGCCCAACAGCGCTTTTTAAAGGGCTGACTAACTACTTTCAAGTTGGTTGCTGATTGGTTACTGCTGTCTGCTGCTATGACTTTGTTAGGATCTGTTGTTTTCCTGAGTCCTTCAAAGTTGTTAAAAGCTTACGCACACTGGTGTGACAGATGCTGAAGTATTATGTTCTGACAGGAAAGCTCCCGCACAAACCAGTTGCTCCCAGGAGTGGGTTTGTTATGCATCCCCCTTGGGATATACCATAAGGGAATATATCGTTAGAGAATAAGTTGCTGGAAAGTGGAAGAGGAAAAGCTGGCAGTAGGATAATCAGGGAGCAATTCTCTATCCTGTTTCTCAGTGAGGAACAATGTGTTAGGTATCTGTCCTTCAATCAGAACATCCTCAGTGGAATCTATCACCAGCAAAAGCAATAATGGCATCTTCAGACAAAGGCAAGAATGTTTTTCAGTGGGATTCGTGGTGACCACATCCATAAACTTGTGTGCTTCTGGATTATTTTAGCTTGACGCTGAAGACATTTGCAGTATCTCAACTGTTGGGTAAAGGAAGCTGTCAGCAAGCCTCCATGGGGAAAGTGCGATTGAAGTGTCATACATAGATGTCCAAAAGGTGTTTCATTCAGCACCACATAATAGGCTTGTCATCAAGATTGAAGGCAAGGGCATAAAAGATGTCTTGCAGCATGGATAGAAAATTGGCTAAGTAACTGGAAAGAGAAGGGCAAGAAAGGTTGCATTTGGAGGAAATTTTACAGGTAAGCTCCCCTGCAGTCAGTGATTCTCTTAATTTACTTTAGGGATTTGCTTCTGGCTGCACAGAGCACAATTTGCAGGTGAGGTAAGACAAGACTGAACAGATTTCAAGAAGATGTTGACAGGTTGGTGAGATGGATAGATGGGTAGCACATGAAACTTAATGCTGAGAAATGCAAAGTGTAACATTTTGGTAGGAAGAATAAGAAGAGGCAGTGTAAATGAGAGGGGATAATTCTAAAAGGGGTAGAAAAACAGAGAGGTCCAGGGTTATTTGTGCATAGTTTGTTGGAAGTGGCAGGGCAGGTTGAGAAAGTTGTTAATGAGATACAGGATCCTGGGTTTTGTAAATATGATACTGTGGCGACTTAACATTCACGAACCGGCTCCCAACTTCGCGAGCGTCGTTGGAGGCTCCGACACAAGATGGCACGGGGCACTCCTTCTTCGTTGGGCTAGTGGAGCCCACGCGCGGGAAGGTCACGTGACCCACGTGTGACGTCAGCGCGGGAACTGTGTTTATTAAAGGGGCAGCGCACCCCAGTTGTTCATTCGACTCTTGGACTTCAAACAAGTGTCTCGTGTCTTTATTCAGTGTAGCTAGCCGCTACAATACAATAGTAAATGAAGTCATGATGGACCTAAGGAAAACACTGATTCAGCCACAGCTGGAGTATTGGGTCCCATCTCTTCAGAAGAGATGTAAAGACTCTGGGGAGCGTACAGAGGAAATTTACCAAACTGATTCCAGAAATGAGAGACCTGAATTATGTGACACTTACGCAGTCCTTCCTAGAACACAGGAGGTCGTGAGGAGTTCTGACAAAGACATTAACGATCATGGAGGATGTGGAAGGGTAGATAGAGAGATTAGGGTCTGGAATGCACTGCCAGGGATAGTAGTGAAGGGGGAATCAGTTGTAGGAGTCAAAAGGTGGCTGGATGTGTATCTGAAAAAAAAGGAATTTGCAGGGTACTCAGGGAGAGTGGAATAAGCTGTCCTGTATTTCCAAGGAGGTGATACGGTCGTGACAGGCCAAGTGGCCTCCTTCCATGCTATAACCATTTGAGTCGTACAGCACAGAAACAGGCCCCTTGGTTCACCATGTTCATGCCACCTGTTTCTGTAATTGCAATCCCTAAATGCTTTCAACTGTGTTGTAGCTAGTAGAAGATGCTGATTTTCAAAGGGGAAAGGTCCAGATGATGTTGAAGGGCAACTCTGGGCCAAGAAGATCTCACTTCATATTGCACCATCTCAGTATGAGTGACAGCAGTCAAGGCTGACTGACAGTCTCTTCCTCAGGATGGTCCCATGGCAATACTAGGAACATTGTAATCTGTAGGAAGGACTGATTGCTGGACTCCTATGATGCCTGACAAAATCCTTTGAACACAGGCACACGGTGATCTAATGGCCAAAGCCTGAACCTGAATGGCAACAATTTGAGTTTGCATGACACACTGACACTGGGGGGCTTCTGTTTATGCTGCAATGGAAGCTGAGAGATCCTCAACCCTGTGATTTGCCAAAGTCTGCTAACAAATTTCTCAACTGGTTCCATAGTGAAGAGGGTAAGTTGTAAGCAGAACCCTGATCAAGGTTGACCTTGGACTCTTCCATGCTCTTTGATATTGTACAAAAACTCTCCAGTCTTGCCAGTGCGCCAAGTATTTCACTGTAGGGGCTGTCGATCTTTTATAAACTGCCCTATTGAAGTGCTCTGCTTTCTCGCAATATCTGCGCTTGACTCCATCTTCCATGGAACTAGCATTTGGGTTATCTTGCCCACTTGTCTGAGCTGTAAGCCAAGTGACCAGTGTCTCTCCACGTGATGCAGATCTCATCTCTAAGTTATGTATGCTAGAGAAACAAAGGCCTGCAGATGCTGGAATCCAGATGAAAACACGATGATGCTGGACGAACTCGGCAGGCCAGGCAGCATCCGTGGAGAAAAGCAGGCAGTCAACATTTCAGATCAGGACCCTTCTTCAAGATTGTCATATACATACTGATATGTCTGCTTCAGTATTTCAACATATGAGTGTGAAATCAAGTGGTGATTTGTATTTATCTTCAGGCTCTGCTTGACCTTCTGCCACACCTGCCAACATTGTAGTTTGTGATTCTCCAGAAGGAGAAAGGCTCAAGGGTATGATTCATTGCATTAAGTCTTGTATTGTAGTGAGAGGAGTAGGACTAAGAGGTGCCATCTGCCGTTTGTAAGTCAGAAAAGAGTTTGGGATGCGTGAGAACTGGCAAGTGAGGATGATTATGTATGCGAACGCATCACCTTCTATCCTTTCAGTCCCATTGCAACATCTGGTCCGATGATGGTCAATGGAATCTTCTCCACAAGTGCAGCAACATGCAACTAAGCCCGAGTCCTGCCATTCTTTTTATACCCTAGCTGTGAGATGCCTGTCGTACAGGAGACAAAAAAATGTGTGTGTCGTGGAATGGATTTTGGTGATGTGGATGCCATGGCTGATTAGTTAACGATGTGTGTGAGCTGAGAGATGAGGATGTGAGTCTCACATCTGTGCTAAAGTTATGAGGGGAAAATGATTCTTTGAATGTTGGTTGATTTTCCTGATTTGCAGATTTGATAGGTGAGTAGTGGGAGTGTGTATTATTGAGCAACTGTAGAGGCTGGCTGGGCACTTGGTCGGGTATGGAATCTGGTTGCATTTGCTGATCTTGACAACACCTTGAAGTCATTGAGCTAATGGCAAATGGCATTCAGGTCTCCAGGGCATTAACCTTCACAGTAGTTGCACTCCCTTGAGTATGTGTTTGGTGGACATGTAGTGAATAGAGTACAGCTTCCCCGCTCCCCCCTGCCCTGCCCATCCTTTGCAAAAGCTTCCAGGGCAGTGTCAGAAAACCTTGGAGCCTGCACTCTACTCTGCCATGCTTTTATTTTCAGAATCAATATTACTTTTGCAATGTCCGTCATTACCTACAACAGTCACGGTGCACCACTGGTTTAGGAGGTGTAGGCCAGTTTTAATTTGTGCTAACCACTCACAAATCAGGTCATGTGCTGAAGTATACAGCCAATTAACATTGTGGTTTACGTTGGCTGCATGCTGCAACCAGTCATGAGCAGGCAGCATAAAGTTGGAGCAGTGCCACATTGAAAACAATGGACATTGGTTTACCACATATTGTAATCCCCTGACCATTTTTGGGAGCTATCCAGTTGAGCTCCATCTTGCAATTCTTTGTCCATAAGAAGTAATATTTTTGTAAATTTAAACAGGGAATACAAACTAGTTTGTCCATCTGCTTTTATGTGGTAACCTTAGAATAAGGCTTATAATTCAATACAGTTTTATTTTTTAGACTATTGTACTGGTTGAGATTTAATGATGCAGATTTCCTTTTTTTTTCTTGATAGTAGTGCCCTGTATTCCTAATTACTCCTGTGAACATCTTTCCTATAACTGATATGTCTATAGTCTTCTGGATCGGTCTTTTTTTTTCAGAGATTTGGAAACAAATGGGCCTCCTGCTTGTCTGGGCAATCCATTTCAGACCCAGTTGTACCATTGGAAAGAAGAGCAATGGATTTATACAGCCAAGCAACCTGCCTGCCTTAAGTTTGTCAGCAGATATTATTCTAACCAGTTTCTCGACCAGTGTTAACTTCTCCAATTCTGTTTAATGCATTGGCCAAGATATTCCATCGATGTTGGTTGATTGGAATGAATGCAGTCTTTGCACTTTTGTGATGTGTGAGGAGCAATTATTTCTTAACTATAGAACTCTTGGACAGTCAAACTTCTTCACGAAGTGAACTGTGTTGAAGTTTACACCCAAGTGCTCCTCTGAAGGCTTCAGTGCACAAAACATGAAGGAGTCTGTGAATGAGGAGAGAGCTGTAAGGTATTGCTAAGAGGTCATTGCTTAGTAAATTAACACCAGATGCAACAATACTCCATGTCCTCCATTGAAAATGAACACACTGGAGGTCCTAACCATGGGCGATACTGGGAAATGTGTAATTTAGGGTTGTCTTGTATCTGCTGTTTTTCTCTTCCAATATCCCCTTTACTCTCACACATTCTGAAGTGAACACGGTCACAGAGAGAATGTGCAGTCTCCACACTGGTCCCTGTTATCAGGAATGACTGCAGGTAGCTGATCTGTGCAACAACAGCACAAAGTGCAATGACACTATAACACCCAACAAATTCATAAATTTAAATTCCCAATTGCCATGGTTGGATTCAAATT
Source organism: Rhina ancylostomus (assembly GCA_030265395.1). Classification (NCBI taxonomy): domain Eukaryota; kingdom Metazoa; phylum Chordata; class Chondrichthyes; order Rhinopristiformes; family Rhinidae; genus Rhina; species Rhina ancylostomus. The sequence continues at coordinate 92,245,332 of JARFYF010000063.1, forward strand.
CTTGTCTCTTGATCAAAGATCCAGGCATCTGCAGGCTAAAGTGGGAGTTAAAGATTGGCCCTTATTGATGGCAGAGTTGAGAGACTGAAAGATCAAAACACGGGATGCTTACTCAGGATGCCCACTGCAAAACTCCTCAGCCACACACCAGGCAGCAAAAATGTTGCTTGAATATTCTAGAGGCTGTATGCTCTCACTGGAGTCCTCCTTTGCAGCTGTATAAAGATTTCTATTTAGAGACATGAACCATATCCAGAGGTATGCGTGCATTTGTGATGGTGGAAGAAATGACATTCTCTTTCAAAGAGTGGGGAAAAGAAAGAACATACATCTTCATTAGGATAGCGGGCAGGACATTGAAAATTACACAATAGTAAATGGCAAAAATGAGTGAAATTGGAACAAGTAAAAGAGCAAGGGGGAATAAATCAGAAAAATTTGGAAACATTAATTTGGCTAGACTGCATCTGTGGAAGAAGAAACAGTTTATGTTACAGGTTGGAGATCTTTCATCAGAAAAAAGAGGAAATGGGAATATCATGACAACCACCAGAAGGTAGCCTGAAAAATCCAGCAGAAAGTAGTTTCCATGACTCAGGATTCTAGAGGGTAAAGGCACACTATTAAGGTATCCCCAGTCCAAACACAACCTGACATTTCCCTTATTCACCAGTGACTATGGTGTAGTCATACTCCACTAACAATACCTTTACTAATACTTGTTATACAAGAAATGGGAGCATAGGTTAAGGCAGAAAACTCCTAAATGCATTGAAGCAGTCCCCTTCTAAACATGAAGCTGTGAAAGTCATCGCAGGCCTGTAATGCTAAATGCACAATATAGTAGCAGCTGCTCTTTTACAGCACATTTAGCACAACTGTCTGGGGTGAATTTCTTGGCAAAGGTGCTCTTACATGAGCTTCAGCTTCATTAAAATAGTGAAGGAGGCAAAGCGCAATGATTGAGACGTTATACCAGAGAAGGATGTCATTCAGCCCATCAGGTTGATGTATGCTCTGTGCACATGGTCCTGCAAACTTATTTCTTTCAAGTGCCCGTTTATGTTACTTTTGAAATCATTGATTTTTTCCTTTTCCACCACCCTTGCTGGCATATAGTTTCAGGTCGGTACTACACACAGCATTTAAAAAAAATCCTTCCTCACATCCCACTTGAAATCGATATGAGAATGAAATGGAGAGTAAAAGTGGCAAGGAACCAGAAGCTTGGGTTTTGTGGATTGAATAGCAGTGTTCAAGTTCATTGAATCAGTTGGAAATTTGGGCAGAGAAATGGCAGATGGAGTTTAATCTGGACAAGTGTGAGGTGATGCATTTGGAAGGAAAGTATCCAGTAAGTGGCAGGACTCAATGGAGCATTAATGTACAGAAGGATCCTGGGATGCAAGTCCAAAGCTCCTTCAAAACGGCAATGCAAGTGGAAATGGTGTTAAAGAAGGCGAATGACATAGTTAGGGCTTTGTTATAAAAGGTGCGAGTAATGTTGTTGCTATGTTAGATTTGGTTAGGCCACATTTAAAGTACTGTATGCAGTTCTGGTTGGAATTTTATAGGAGGAATGTGGAAGCTTTGGAGAGGGTGCAGGAAAGATTCACCAGGATGTTGCCTGGATTGGAGTAGTTGAATGTGACAGGAGAGGTCAGAGACTGAGAGGTGACCTGGTATAAAATCTTGAGAGGCGTTGATGGGGTAGATAATCAGAGTCTTTCTCCCACGGCGGTAATGTCAGTGTCAAAAGACAGCAGTTTAAGGTGAGAGGTAGAAAGTTTAAAGGAGATGTGCAAGGCAAGTTTTGTTTTACACAGAGAGTGGTAGGTGCCTGGAACACACCTCCAGGGGAGGTGGTTGAAGCAGATATGAAAGCAATGTTTAAGAGGCATTGAGACAGACACGTGAACAGGCAGGGAAC
>JARFYF010000063.1:92289405-92299668 GCA_030265395.1 Rhina ancylostomus
TCCTTTGTGAAGATCCAGTTTGTGTTGGGATTCCTCTTCTGATCTCCGAGGCAAGATTCCTTCCAGTTACTGCCTGTTTGTCCTGAGGAAGTATCCTGATTCCAGTCTTGTATCAGTGTGCTGCATTTGGGTTCTCTGAGTTTGCTCTGGATCAACATTGTGACAGAAGGCCTTTGACAAGGTGCTGCACATGAGACTGCTAAACATAATAGGAGCCCTTGGTATTACAGGAATGGTACCAGAATGGATAGAAGTGGTTGATCAGTAGAAGGCAGAGTGGGAATAAAGGGGGGCCTTTTCTAGTTGGCTGCCAATGACAAGTGGTGTTCCCCAGGGGTCTGTTGGGTCCACTACTTTTCACGTTGTGTAATGATCTGGATGATGGCTTTGTGGCAAAATTTGCAGATGATGCAAAGATAGGCGGACAGTGGAAGGCAGTGTTGAGGAAGCAGGGAGTCTGCAGAAGTGCTTGGACAGGTTGGGAGAATGGGCAAAGGTGGCAGATGGAATACAGTGTAGGGAAATGTACAGTCTTTTCCTTTGGTAGAAGGAATAAAGGTGTAGACTATTTTCTAAATGGGGAGCAAATTCAGAAATCTGAGGTGCAAAGGAACTTGGGAGTCCTAGTGCAGGATTCCCTAAAGGTTAACTTGCAGGTTGTCAGTCAGGAAGGCAAATGCAATGCTAGTGCTCATTTTGAGGACTAGAATATAAAAGCAAGGGTGTAATGCTGAGGTTTGGCCAATGCCTTAAAGCCACATTTGGAGTATTGTGAGCAGTTTTGGACCCCATTTCCAAGGAAGGATGTGCTGGTGTTGGAGGGTGTCCAGAGGAGGTTTACAAGAATGATCCTGGGAATGAAAGGGTTAATGATGAGGCACATTTGATGGTTCTGGGCCTGTACTTGCTGGAGTTTAGGATGATGGGGAATCTCATTGAAACCTACTGAATATTGAAAGAGTAGATGTGTAGAGGATGTTTCCAGTAGTGGGAGAGTTTAGGACCAGAGGACATGTCCTCTGGATAGAAGGATGTCCCTTTAGAACAGATGAGGAAGAATTTCTTTGGCCAGAGAATGCTGAATCTGTAGAATTGACTGCCACAAAGGGCTGTGGAGGCTAAGTCACTGGGTATATTTAAAGCAGAGGTTGATAGGTTCTTGATTAGTAAGGGCATCAAAGGTTAAGGTGAGAAGTCATGAGTATGGGGTTGAGGGGGGAAAATAAGTCTGCCATGATCGAATGGTGGAGCTGACTTGATGGGCCAAATGGCCTAATTCTGCTCCTATGTCTTGTGGTCTAAAATTGGGAGGGGCATAGATAAGGTGCTTGGTTAGTTTTTTTTCCCCAGGGTAGGGGAGCAAAGGTTTGTGTGAGGAAAGAGTCAAAAGGGGACCTGATGGACAGGTTTTCACACAGGGTGGTGGTATGTGGAATGAGCTTCCAGAGGAAGTTGTGGAGCTGAGTATAATGTTAGGACATTTGGGTGGTTTATGAAAGGTTTAGAGGTAATGCAGGTGCATGGGACTAGCTCAGCTGTGCACCTTGGTCAACATGGATGAGTTGGGCCAAGGGGCCTGTTTCCATGCTGTATAACTATGATTCTTTGAAACTCAAAGCCATTCATAAGAATCATAATCCAAACATTAAACTTCTGCAGTCGTGTGATTGCCATTTGGTTTTGAGGTGTCAATAAAATGTTAAAGCTCAATGGAAGCTGCACTTAGTCTGGTGTGTACATGAGTTTGGACTACTTGTTGCTGTTTTCACAGGTGGGAGAGTCTTGAACAATGACATGGGCTGGTCATTTAAAACTGCACACACAGATTTCTTCTCCCAGAAGTAGTGAATCTCTGGAACTCTGCCCCTGAGGGTGGTGGAGGCTGGATCATTGGATATAATGGAGACGGATAAATATTTGTAAGATTTGAGGGTTATGGGGAACTGGCACCAAAGAGGAGTTGAGACCTGGGGCAGATCAGCCATGGTCATATTGAATGGTAGGACAGGCTTGAAGGGCTGAGTGGCCGCCTTCTATTTTGTGCAGTGTTCTTGTGAAGAAATGATTAAAACTCAAAATATTCCTTATGTTGCTGCTTCAAAACTGTATCAGGGAATATTGAAACAATTTTTATCTTTGTTCCTTTAGTCTCCTAGTTCTGTCATGCCTTTAAACTGGTTGGTTGATATCTGGTTAAACTGAAATGGGGACAACTTCACTCTGGCTCCTTACTGAGGAAAGGTAAGCTGTTTCTATTTTTGAAGCTGTTTGATTAATGGCTTCCCATAGTGATTTGCTTTGCATGACTAAATCATTAATCACAGCATGAATTAGAAATTAGAACAGCAAGTGGCCTGTCATGTCAGAGATCAATATTTAAACATGCACATGTGGCAATCACTTCAATGCTCAATGTGCACTACAGGAAATGTGCCAATAAAGTAAAATTGCACCCCTTTCTAACACCCTCCACCCTTCCTAAACCTGCTGCCAACAAGTCACCTGTGATCTTGACTTGGCAACATCCCAGGATAAAGGCCAGCTTGATTTGCAAATACAGTATATTGCTGTTCCTTCACCTAAATCTTCAAACTACCTACTCAATAGTATTGTGGGGGTATCTTCAACAGAGGGCCTGCAGTGGTTTAAGAAGACAGCTCACCACCTCTTTCTGAAGAGCAGTGAAGGATGGGCAATAAGTTTTAGCCTTGCCAGAGGCACCCATGTCCAGAAAATTAAAGATAATGACTATACTGTCAAATGTTGAGAATTGCAAAGATTCAGAGCCCTCTTATCACTACCTTGTTGTTCCTCTTTTATACTATTTACTTTGTAAATTGTAGTAATTTTGTCTTGCACTGTACTGCTGCCACAAAACAACACATTACACAACATGTGTCAGTGATAATAAACCTGATCCTCATCAACTTCAGGTCAGGCAGCATCTATGGAGGGAAATGGACAGCTGACATTTTGGGTTGGGACCCTCCATTTTCTGCTGGAGGAACTCAGTGGGTTGAGCAGCATCTATCTTGGGGAAGAAGGAATTGGATGATCTCTTTATTAGTCAATTTCACATCAAAACAGTGAAATGCATCTTTTGTGTAGTGTTCTGGGGCAGCCTGCAAGTGTCGCCACACTTCTGACACCAACATAGCACGCCCACAACTTCCTAACCTGTATGTCTTTGGAATGTGGGAGGTAACCAGAGCACCTGGAGGAAACTCATGCAGACATGGTGAGAACATGCAAACTCCTTACAGCAGCCATAATTAAACCAGATCACTGATGCTGTGATAGAATTATGCTAACTGCTACACTGGCAATGCTTCAGGTCAAGTCTCTGCATCAGGACTGAGTGGAGAGGGAAATCCTACAGTATAGAGGAGTGGGTGGGGTGAGATGGGCCAGTGGGTGATTGGTGGACCAAGAATGGGTGAAGGATGATGGACAAAAGGAGCTGGGTGGGGGAGGGGTGTTGGGAGGCAATTCCTTCCTTCCACCCCTCAAATGCAGCTTGACCTACTGAGTTCCTACAGCAGTTTGTATTTTACTCTTGATTCTAACATCAGTGGTCGTGTCTCTCAATCTTGATGTAGCAATTGCATGAATAGAACAATGTTGTCCAAGGATGAATGAAGCCACCAAAGCAAGATCTTTGCTTTTACTACTGATACTAGTCTCCTTTCTCAGTCCCTTAGGACTGAGAATTATCTGCTTCCATTCCACTTGTCTGGGTTCTGAAGTGGCTGATGGAACTAATGCTGGGGCAGGATGGAGGAGTACAGATAATATGGGTGCTGGCTCACTCCTGCTTTTGCTGGGCTTCTGTACTCTCCTGACAAAGCATCCAGGATGACAGTATGAATTCTCTTTCCCAGTTGAGGAATTACCATCAATTGGTGAGGATTTTTCAAGGAGGCTTTGAGAACGAGTGAAATGTTTCCTCTAAAGGAGAAATTGCTTACAAATTTTTTCTGTATTTTAGTTGCACAGCTGGTTTATCTGGTACCCCACCCAGGTCAGTCTTTATTCAGGTAGAAGATGCAGGCACCTGAGGGCACATACCACCAGATTTAAGGACAGCTTCTACCCCACTGATAAGACTATTGAACTGTTCTCTTGTATGATGAGATAGACTCTGACCTCATGATCTACCTTGTTGTGACCTTGCACCTTACTGCACTGCACTTTCTCTGTAGCTGTGACACTTTACTCTGTGCTGTTGTTTTTACTTGTATTACATCAATGCACTCTGTACTAACTCAATGTACTGTAACTGCACTGTGTAGTGAATTGACCTAAATGATCAGTATGTGAGACAAACTTTTCACTGTACCTCAGTACAAGCAACAATAATAAACCAATACCAAAAAACCAATACTAATACCTGTATTGGCACTTTCAGGGACAAATGTACTTGTACCCCTCGGTCTCTCTATTCTACCCAGGGCCCTACGTGAATGTGGTTTAGCTTTCTGCTGGAGATGTTCACAGAGTACAATGACTAGTTCAAGCCCAAAAAGAGATGTGAATGCATTTCAACCCCAATATTAATTACTTGTGACCTTCATTCATATGCTGCTACAAGGTTTCCTATTCATTTCAGAAATGAGTTATAACATTGATCTAATTTAAAATCAGCCTCGATGACATACTCAAGGGAACTACAGCACTGGAGAAACCCATACACTGAGCCATTGCATCATTAACATCTTATTCTGAATACATCATCACCCTCAGTTCCTCTTTCCAGCTTGAGTAGCTATTGTATGACTGCACAAGCTTTTAAAAAGATCAAAAGCAAAAATCTCTATCATTAAACATTGACGGAAATGCTAATGCTGTGTATGCACAACTGGAGCATGTTACAGTCAGCACAATTTCATTGTTTTACACATCTCTACCATTCACTTGCACTTTAAGAATGATTCTCTGAATGGCACTGAAGGATCATTCCATCTGAGATTTCCCAGTGGGCTGGCAGAGTGGAGCACACATTCAGAAAACTGATCAGACATGGAGTATCCTCTGTATCTTCTTAAAGGTTGATATTACATGAACATGATTCTGAAATGCTCGGTTGTTGTAATCTTTTACAACAACAAGTAAACAGTATTGTTCATCATTATGCTAGGTCACATGTTTGCACTGCTTGTTTCCAAAGCATTTAAACTGACTCGCATATCAAGCTGCACAACTCTAAACCAGTTGCTCATGGCAGTTTGCATGATAACTTTCCAAAACAACCAATGGCAGCTGTAAGCAGTACTGCAACTGCATCATCTTCTGCCTTCTCGACTTTCAACCTTCCCTCAGGGAACACCAGATGATTAAGGCAGTCCCTAATAGCTGTGCTGTCATTTGTTTTCTTGGAGACCAGCCTATGTTTCTAGTAGATATTCCCAATTTTGATTCATCCATCGTTTGTAGTTGCTGGAAGCTAAGCTGTAGCTGTTTCACACTGTTGTTTGCCTGAATCTCCACTCTGATATAGCAGTGCCATACTGTCCGTGGGTCTCCTGTCGATCTAACTGATCAGCTGTAACTAGAAATGAAACGTTAAATCTGGGAAAAATTATAGTCAATGAAATCCTGCAGGTTTTGTAAGGCAAGCTAGGGAGGAATGAATGCTGTGACATTATGATGGTTTGTGAATACAAACTCTTGTCTATAATTTGAAATGAATTATTGGATGCACTGTTGAAATCAGAGCAAATATTATTTTAAGAATACTTTTTATACTATCTATAATGTTTTATTTCCACTGAAGATATATTGCTCTGCAACCTTCTCTTATCTAATGATCTTATTCCTGAAAAATCATTGATTTGATCTCCCTTTTTCCTCCACTGTTAGTAGCTCTGACTTCAGCTGTAGTTCAGTACCATTTTAGAGTTTTTGGTAGTTTTTCCCCCCAATATTAGGAATGACAAAGGGAGACGAATGAAGCATAATGTAAACTGGCCTTAGCTTCAACAGTTTGTGGATCCTGGTTACTTTCCAATGTGAACTGTTGTAAAATGTGTATAGCTTTGGGCAGACTGGGTACCAGGAAACTGGCAGTACCTTACAATCATTAGACCAATATGAATCAGAATCTGAGAGAATTTTGGAATAAAATTAAGTGGGAATGAAGCTATAATGAAAGATTGGCTGATTCCAAGACAAATTGATTTGATAACTATTGTGGTGCAGCTACCAATTCTTATGGAAAGCACTCTTATTCTTCACCAGGCTGAATTTTTGCCATTCATCGGGACCAAGGCCATATTTTCACCACAAATCATATTGTGAGGTATCATGTGACTTGCTCGTGACCTTTCACTGGCATCCATAACCATCAGAAATTCTTCTCTTTACCATTGCCATAAAATAACTTCATATTTCTTTTTATTGGTCTTGCATTTCCAAAATTTAGTAAAAGATATACTTATCTAACACTGTTTTTGTGAAGTATATACATTGTTTACTTTGATTCGATGCTCTCATTTTTAGCAACAAGTAAATGTTGCTGTATATTTTAACAGCATTTTTGATAATGAAAATTTCTCATAATTTCAGAATTTTCCTCTTGTTGGTTGTTCTGCCAGATTTTCCGCACCCAAATTGACACTCGTCTCCCAATGTTTGTTGAGTTAACTTTATTAATTTCAATCTGTAGTATTTATTGATAAATCTGGCATGAACATAAGACAGACGGAAATGAAAAAAAAAAGGCCCTGAAAGTGTCTCTTTGGCCCATCTTATCTCTAATGGGTATTTGAAGATGCTTCCCATTGGATACTATTATTCTTTTCCCATCTCCTGCCAATTTTTTTCCACCTTTAACTTTAATGATCTGATGCAAGTTGTCAAGGTGAGTGAATTTTTCTTCTTCAATTGTCATGCATGACCAATTTCACCAGTTTCATCCACCTCCCAAATACAAATGTATTTTTCCTTCTAACCCTTTTCCTTTTCTGAACTCATTTGTGCTCAATATTTTTGCCACCCTGCAGGAGAGCAGCTTGATGGTGACTCTTGAGAAGCTGACATTTAATCCATTTGTCAGCACGCAGAAGGCTGAAGACACCTGGTGGCCATTGTTGGCAGGGGAACTTTCAGAGGCTGATTGGAACCAAGATTCAAGTTCACAGACACAACTGGAATATTGATGGAAGATTGATTGGCAACAAAATCCTGTCGCATCATTCATAAACTTCTCAGGCCTCTTCTGTGCTCTGTAGTATTGCGGAATGTGTGTGGAAGGATAGACGGTGCCTGGCAGCAGATACTGATGAACTTCTAATATGTGCCATTTAATTGAGGTCACGTCAACTCGTACCCCGCCACCAGGTCTTGAGTTTGGCATCTCTGCTCAGTGGAACACAGCTCATCTCTGCTGGTGGACAGTCATGGTGGCTCAATTGTCGCTCTGGTGGTGCTCACTTCTGTTGTATCATTTGCTTATTCACATCCTGGCTAACAGTATTGGAGGCCCCACTGATGTGCTCACTGCTGTCAAAGCACATGCAATGTGCCCTCATCTGGAGTGAGTTTTTTTGTAGAGTCATTGTCAGCTGTGAGCTCCTGTTCTTTGTGTGATGGCATAAGAGAGAAAATATGGTTTAGTAAGTGTATGCTACTAATGTTAAAATAGAAATAATTAAAACAATCATACTTAATAAAAATCTGAAATCATTTAAGTTAATGCTTTGAGTTGGGGTATTAATGCTGTCAACCTGTTTCAATGTGCAAGTAATCCCACTGTCTGCTGCATGTGTCTGTGTGGGTTTCCTCCGGGTGCTCCGGTTTCCTCCCACATTCTAAAGACGTACGGGTAGGTTAATTTGGGATTTAAAATGGGCGGTGTGGACTTGTTGGGCTGGAAGAGCTTATTACCATGCTGTAAGTAAAACTTAAAAAATTAAAAATTTAAAACTTCATCCGCTGACGTTTAAACTTGGCCATTTATTGGTGGTTGCATGCAGTTCTTCTTCCAGGTGTTCTGACTCTCTTCTCTTGCAGGCTTACTCAACGAACATTGAAGAACTAGTTTTGTCCACCTCCACTGGATGTGGTAGACTGGTGAAAGGGATAATCAAGCAAATAGATTGGATGTAGCACTGACATGCATTTGAGGATCATCTTAATATTGCCGTTTATGGCCATGTACTGAGAATCTGGATGGATCCTTGAGTTGGTATTACATTAGGACTGGGGTAAGTATCGTGGTGGATGCAGAAAGTTGATTAGGACATAATGATTCTGGAATGAAATTGGAATGATATTGGTTGTGATGAAAGTAAAGGTGTGTGTAAAGAGGATTGCTTGCCAAAATAGGGCATGGGGTGGATGGCTACACAACAAGACGTCAGTGAATCAAATTTTGTTTCTCTTTTCTGACTTTGAGATTTCTGATGCATCTGTGACAAACCAATGTAATCTGCAGCCACCTATTATTTAGTGCAGTACTGAAGTAGTACTGCACTGCCAGATATGCCTGAGATGAAATATTAAACTGATCCCCTCTTTGCCTTGTCATGTAGACATAAAAGAATCAAGGGCACAGTTTTGAATTAAGGCAGAAAGGTTTTTGGTATCTGATCCCATATTTATTCTGTACTCAGGAGTACACAAGTAGTTTTACCATGTTGATGTTTATGGAAGTTTGGTGAGCACAAATTAGTTTCTGCATTTCCAGCATTATAGCTGTGACTTCTTGAAAAGTACTGTGTTGCCTATAAAGAATAAGGCCAAGGAAAGCAGTCTGCAAATGCAAATGTGTCTTCTCTATTTTTTGGTTGTTGGCAGCCAGTTTACTTTTCCCGTTGCTGGGAAATAGGGCCTCATGGGCCCTATTAAGTTCAGCAGAAAATGTGGTGACAACTCGTTTTTATGTCTTTTCAGAGATAGCAGTGGGTTTTTCTCTTTCAAACAGTGCTGATGCTTTTTCCAAACTGCCTTCTACATGTCATTTCTGAATTTGATTCTTAAACAGTTCAAATGAAATTATGTCATGTGCGTCTGCTTATGTGCAATGGGGATATCAAAACTGCAAATAAAAAAAGATAGTCAGGTAACACCATTGAAAATGAAATTGTTACTTGGCCTGTGATCTTTCTCAAGTTAGTTCCAAATTCAAATGTAAGCGAAGTTCTCACAGTTACCATTGCAGACAGATAAAACAGTTCAAAGCAGGTTCAACATATTTGAGTTCAGAACCTGCTCTGATCAATTTGCTATCAGGCAAGCTGATTTAAGGAAGGAATACGTCTTAAAGAATTGTCTATTTTTGAAAGTGAGGCTCTAATTCAGTCATTCTGTGAGACATTTTCTGTTCTTTCAGTTTTTATTGGCTGGTCCTAATGCAGGAAATGTGTGCAGCAGAAATTTCCTGTCTATTGGCTCATACCACAAATGAAGACGTGCACAATGTGGAAAAAATCCAGTCATCAAACACTGGGAGATCTTTGTCAAATGTCCACAGTCAGCACATTCCACATATGTGATCATCAGAAGCAATTAGATAATGTGCCACATAGCCTTTCATTTCATCATCAGCTCCAACAAGTTTAGCTGAAAACAAGTTAAAGATGAAAGATCTTGTATTTGTAATGTGTCTTTCCTGTTCTCAAGCGTATTCACAACTGATTTACAGTTCTTGAAGATGGGATTATAATCAACAGATGGGGCCAGTTTGTCTAGTGTTTGCATAAACAGCAACAAATTAAATAATCTTTTAATCCAGTTTTAATGATCTTGGGTGAAAGAGTGGCATTGTCCAGGAGATTAGGAGAACTCACTGCTTTTCATATGTTCTTTTGATACAGCTCAGCAGACTACGGTTTTGGTTTATCATCTCATCCAAAAGGCAGCACTAAGAGCAACGCAGGAGTCCTGAATTATCAGAATGGTTACCTGCTCAGTATAGAGTGGGGAAAAATAAGAAGTAATTGGCTTCCCAAAATGAGTGAATTGTGTTCAAGTTGAAGACTGGATAGCTAAACATCTAAAATAAGAACTAATCTGGCCCTGAACCTAAACACTTCACCTTTAAACCAAATGCAGGAAAAGGGTGGTCAACCTATCTGCTCTTTGTGAATAGAGTGGTCATGTGAACCATAGATCAATACAGCACCATACAGGCCCTTCGGCCCACCATGTTGTGCTGCCCATCAAACTGCACCTCACACTAACCCTATCCTCCCGCATATCCCTCTATCCCACATTCCTCCATGTGCCTATCCAACAATCTCTTGAACCTGTCCAATGTATCTG
>JARFYF010000063.1:92319297-92339657 GCA_030265395.1 Rhina ancylostomus
GAGATTTGATGGAAATTTATAAAGTTATGCGAGGCATAGACAGACAGCCAGTATCTTTTTCCCGTGACTGAAATGTCTCATACTAGAGGGCATTTAGTTAAGGTAAGAGGGGAAAATTACAAAAGAGATGTACGAGGCAAGTTTTTTTTACACAGAGTCACGGAGCCTGGAATGTGCTGCCAGGATAGTGGTCGTGACAGATAGCATCGGAGTGTTTAGGAGACTCAGGTAGGCACAAGAATATGCAGAGAATGGAGTGATATGGTCAATGTGGCGGGGGGGGGGGAGTGGGATTAGATTAATTGGGAGTCATTGCTTTAATTAGTCTGGCACAGCATTGTGGGTCGAAGGCCCTGCTCCTGTGCTATACTTTTCTATGTTCATGGGGATGAGGAGAGGAAGATTGCTATAACTCTGTGATCATTAATTTCTGTATTTAGGGCTTTAAACAAGGGAGGAGGCTTATTGGTGTCATGGTGGGGAAAAATCGAAGGGAAATCTTGCCTTTGAGAAGGGAGCTAAAAATCACACTGTCGGGTAGTGTCTAATTCTGCACTGGTAAAATGAAACAGGAGCACCCCTCTCCCACCCCACGTTGATAAACGTAGGATAATGTAACGAGATGCACTGGTCACCCTTTAATGAAAGTATGACTAGATGACTAATTGTCCCATTCTAATCTTGGAAGTTCTTCCATTCTGTTGTTGAAATGTGTATTGTAAAATCTTGTATACAGTGTACTTAACATCTTATGTATGTCTTGTGAACAGCCTCAAAGAAAATGTACCACTATATTCTGAAGAGCCTTGTCAAAAGAGAACTCTGATGTAGCAGCCTTTCTGTCAGGTTCCTATATGATTCATTGAGACATGGTGTTAAAAACTAGAAGGTAGCTGTAAATGGAGGATTAGGATGTGGTCTGATGTTTCTAATATGTTTATATTCCTCCTATTTCATTATGACATTGAAGGAGGCTATTTAGTCCATCATGATATTATTCACAGTGCACGTATCAGTCCCATTCTTCCAGTTATCAGAATGCAACCACTGTCATCTTCATGGACAGGGAATTCCAGGGCTTTAAAACACTATTTCTCAAAATGTGAATGCAGTGAAATCTCATGACTTTGAAAGCGACAAAAGCAGTATTTGTGCAAACAAGCAAATGCAAACAGCTTTAATCTTGCAAATGCTACCCTTACGCTTGTTTAAATTTTTACTGGTAGGTGAGATGTAATGTCAGGACCAAACTTGCAGCCTTCCATTTCAAAATCTCGCTTCCTCCCATACTATTTCCTGCCGTATGCATTTAATGTGTCAGTTTGTTGTCTTTATTCACCCCAAGAGCAATCCAGAAACCCACGTGACCTGTATTTGTTTTTTGTAAATCTTTCAGTAACTGAGGCCAAGGTTCAACTTGACCAGAGGGAAAACTACATTATATATACTGAATATTAAAGTTAAAAGGTAGGAATTGCTTTTCACATTGCTTTCAATCGTCATTGCATGTTGGTGTAAAGTTTTGCCGCCTTATAGCAACTGATTGCTGTCAATCAGTTCACAGATTTGAGAGAGAGTAAGTGGACTGAGACCATCCCCAGTCATCCACTGTGCACTGTAATATCCCCAGCTTCACTTGCTGTGATTGAGAATTTTTCAAATTATCAATTGAAAATGGACAGTGACTGCTGATTTTGAAGACGATATCCAGAACAGGAATAGAAATAAATTGCTATATACTCTGAATCAAAAACAACTTCTGTGACCTCTGAACCTGAAACATTGACTATACCTTCACCTCCACGGATGCTGCTCAACCTGCTGAGTTCCTCCAGCAGTTTGTTTTAACTTCTGTAGTTTGCCCATCTAACTCCTCCTCCTCTTAGTCCTCTACAGCGGGGCCTTCTGAATAGATGTGATTTCTGTTATTCTTGTACACGTGCTTGGCACATATTCCCTAACGTACCCAAGTTGAGTGTGCTGGCTTGGAAGTGAGGTCACCTGATAGTGGTATTTGAACAGGCTCATTCTTAGATTGCTGTCATCTTTTATGGATTCAGCCCCACTGTTGTTGATATAATTAGCTATTGTATCACACCACATTCACTGGCGAAGGATTAGAATAACCGTTTTTGCTGAGTTTGAAGTAGTTCAGTCACCAGGATTGGAAGGGATACAACCAATGATTTTGAGGGATGTATTGGAGGAAATCATAGGGGCATTAATGAAAATACTTTTGGCTATGAATGTGATTCTGAAGGAGTGGAGATTAGTGAATGTTAATCCTTTCTTGGCAAAAAGAGTAATCTTTTTGGTTCAATCTGGTTCAATCTTTAGTGGGTAAACTTGAAGAAACACTGATCTGAGGCAGGGTTAATAGTTGCCTAGGGGGAAGAAGAATTAATTAAGTCAATCCAGCACAGATTTGTTGGGACAAACTGTGTTTTTAAAAAAAAATAGAATTTTTGATGAGGTAAAGAGAGATTTGTGAGGGTAATGTAGTTGACATGATGTGCATGATTTCCTGCACCCTTTTGATAAGTGCAGCATGACAGGCTGATCAGGAAAGTTGCAGCACGTGGTATGAAAGGGACAATGATAACAATGGATGACAGACCAGAGGGTGATGATTATTTTGTGGATTGGAAGAAGGTGAGTTGTCCCGTCCCCCAGGGATTGGTGTTAAGAGCATTGCTTTCTTCAATCTATATTTGTGACCTAGATTTGGGGTGCAAGCTTCAATTTTTAAATTTGTGAATGGAGCAAAATTTAGCTGCATTATGAAGAACAAGCTGCTGGAGGAATTCAGCGGGACAGGAAGCATCTGTGGATGCAAAGGGACTCGTGCAGGGTCTTGAACTGAAATGTTGACTATCCTTTTGCCTGTATAGATGCTGCCTGACATGCTGAGTTCCTCCGGCAATTTGTTTTTTGCTCCAGGTGCCAGCATGTGTCTCCATTTGAGAGCTTTGTGAACTGTGAATAGTGGTAAATTACAGCAGGATATAAGCAGCTGAGTACAAAGGCCAGTTTTGTGGCAGATGAAGTTTAAGAGGGAGAAAATGAGGTGATGGATCTTGGTAGGCAGAATTAGGAGAGGCAATGTAGGATAAAGAATATTGTTCTGAAAGGAGTGTAGAAACAGAGGGAGCTGGCATGGGTGACATGTCATTGAAAGTGGCAGACCAAGTTAAGAAAGGCATCAATAAGGCATGTAAAATTCCAGATTTTATGAACAGAAGCACAGACTATAAAAGCAGAGCAGTCATGCTGAACATTTTTGAAACATTGACCTGGCCTTAACTGGAATATTATGTTTTGAAATAAAAAATGATGTGGAGGCAGAAGAAAAGGTCTGGAGAAGATTTGTAAGAATGGTTCCTGGATTATAATCACAGGGATAGTTGAGGGAGGTTGGGACTTTGAGGAGGGATCTAGATTGAATGAATAGGGGGAGGCTGTTATCAATGGCAGGGGCATTGAGGACTGGAGGCCACAAGTTTAAAATGACATAACGGGGTGGTGATAATACTGACATGAGGAAATCTTTTCTATGAAGCTTGTGGTTGGAGTCTGGAATGCACTGCTTGCAGATGTGTTAGGGTCAATTTACATTCTGGCATTAAAGACACTTAGGGTGAATAAAGATGAAGAAAAATTGCAGAGTTATGAAGAAAGGGTAGGGAATTGAGCTAGCCAAACATACTGACTAGCTTAATGGTCCACAATTAGCCCAACATGGCACAGTGGGCTGACTAGCTGCTTTCTGTGTTGCACAATATACAGCAATCCCTTTTCCTGTCTGGTTGTGGTTCTCTTTACAATGAGAGAAGCGTATGTGAATGAGTATCCTCCATGATTGGGTCATAATGCTGTTACTTGCAAATAACATTTGCTACACAGTCAGATCATGTTGTTAGTCATTGTGAAGTGTTGATGAGATACCTGTGCTGTCATATGTAAGCTCAGTATTTTGGTTGATGTCTTCTGTTAATGTTGCATGGCTGAACAAGCATTCAACAGCTGGTAGGAACCCTACCGGCATGATCAAATGGGTTCAGGTTTATTGGTGTTTGATTCCTATTTAGTTCTGCTTGGATTGCGCAAGTGTTTAATGTTTTTGTAGTCCTTTAAAATTGCTGAAACCTGCAGGGCAGCTTTAGCTGTTTTTATGATTTCATTGCAGTCCAATTGCTCTAAGGCATGTCGTGTGTTAGAAGGCATTTCCTTTTGGAACGCATCATGATCACAGGAACAAAGATAGGGTAAAAAGAGCAGATAAAGTTTCTGAGAGGAGGCGGAATAGGCAAAGCATCTCAGTAAGAGGCAATAACTGAGGAATATTTTAAGAGGCTTATTTGCCTCTTGCAAACTTTATTGAAAGTAGTTGTGGGGTACATTTGAGTTTGGTCATGATCAATGATATCTGCCATGTCATCTTGCCACAACTGAAAGGTCAATGAAGGCTGAGGACTGCTTTGTTGGTAACTCGCACAGGGCCCTTCAAAGCTTGACCTGTAGGTGTTGATGCATCACATTTTGATGACCTGTTGCATCATGGACACCACTGTGCATCTTGTTCCTCCTGTTGTGCATCCATGGACAATGCCTGGATTTTGTAAGACAATATCAAATTAAGAGATGCTCTCTGGACTGTCTCCCTATTTTGAGCTAAATATTTGAATCTTGCTTCAGGCCCATCATCGTGGCCCTGACTAAGTTGACTGGCTCTCTGACTGATTGCAGGAGCATTTCACTCTGATTCATGTAGACTTAAATGGAGTCAAGAGCTAAGGAGTTTGAAGAAAGTTCTAAAGATATACCAATTGGACTGGTGGTGTTGCTTGATTTTGGTGGGCACAGCTTACAGCTGCAAGATGAAGGAATTCTGTAAATTGTTTGGTTGTATAGTGTTAACTGTTATTATTTTCTGGGTGAGATTGAAGGAGTGAAAGGCATGGCAGTTCTACTAAAATTGCATCGTGTTGTGGGGACCTTAATGGGATGTGTGTGGGAATGAATCACACCCTGTACTATATCCACTGTCTGCCCTTTCAGCTACAGCCATGGTTGCTAATCTGAAAGGGAGATCAATTCCCTTTTAGTTGAAATTCTTGTCACTTCTTGAAATGTGGAAGTGTTCTGTAAATTGGAAAGAGTAAATATGTGCTGCAGCTAATAGAATCAGGCAGAAGTAAAAAGATTAAGAGTCATTGTCACTGTCAGTGCCATTAGTGATACAAGCCAGATTGTGTGGAAGTAATGCTGTTTGCATGTGGTGACCATTCCTGGGTTAACCCGTGGACATATTAGTCTCAAGTCAGGATTTCAGATCTGTGAATTTTTATTTGGTTGGGAGATGTCCGGGCCCTTTCTTCTTCTTGCTTTCCTGTTTACTTGATTTGATGTTTAACTCCATTCCTCCTTATTATCACACATACAATAAACCTACTGCATTAATTCCAGTGAAAGGATTTCTGTTGGAGATGGGTTCAGGATTAGATGTGGCTGATCTAGTTTATAAGAAGCACTCACAATGTACAGTTCTCTGTATCTAATGACCCTGTTAGTATTGCAGATAAATATAGAAAACAATCAGGATCTCTTGCACAGAATGAGGAGTGTTCTTTGTGTGATCAATGGTGGTTTGGCTGTCCTGTCATAACTTGTGTCAAATTGGGATTGGAAGAATATTGTTGTTGCTAAAAAAAGACTCTACATGCTTTCTGCACGCATACCTGACACTGACAGATATGGAGGCCCTCAAACAATGTCTTTCCAAATTGTAAATTAAAGTGCTAGCAAATATATACCACTAGCACTGCAATGAATTGATGTGATATAACCAAACTTCTGAGCCAAGGATTGTGACCTGGAAGTACAGTGTGGTAATAGTAGGTTTGGAGTAAAATGCATTAAATGTCTTATGTGGACTATGAGTGGTATGTGCATCAAGTATCTTACCTAGGATTCAAATATGTATGAAAACAGTGAAATGTTTTTCAAATAGGGTATTTTACCTGGATATTTAATGTACAGTGTTATGTTAAAATATTAAAGTAATATGTGAAATGTTCAGGCTGGAAAATTTAATGTCCTGGTTATAATATTAAAGAAAAGTTGCTAGACTTTTTGGACTTAGAAATTAATTAGAAGTAAATAGTGTGGTCAAAAAGAAGTAACATATGGATGAAATGGTTGACTTAGAATATTAATTGTATGTACAGTGTCTGAGTTAGAAATGTAGTGATACCTGCAATGTGTTGGTAATATAGAATATTAATGACTTGTGAAGAGTGGTCTGGAGAAAGCTAAGTGACTTTCATATGGTGTAGGTCCTGTAACCAATTGTTTTATGAAATATGCACTGTCTACCTTGGAATATTAATGTCACATACATAAGGTGTATGAAGTAGGATATTAATAACAGTTTATTTTACTGAAATGAGTATGAAATCTCTGAACTTGAATGATAATGGGATGCTTATGCAGTGTTTGATGTAGAAATATTAATACCATGTGCATACTGTGTGTGACCTTAAATATTCAATGCTAGTCTATTCAGAATTTGCATGAAAATGTTGATAACACATGTGCAATGTGTAAGATAGAATGTTAATGGCATATGCATGCCATGTGCAGTTTGTTATATAAATAACATATGTATATGCTGTATTTTTAACCATATTTAGAACATATGCCAGACAATGCCTGGAGTGAAATGTTAATGGTACATGTGTATAGATTTGACTTGGAATATAAGTAACATGTGAATGCAGTGTATGGTATAGGATATTACTGACCTGAATATAATGTCAAACCCCCAAAAGTGGTAGAGACACATTGTATTTGACTGGCAGCTTCTGAGATGAGATGTTAATGAAATTAGCGAACAGTGTATGTAACAGTTGTATACAAATATTGATGGATAATATCAATGGCACATGCATAAAATGTATGGGCTGCATTAATTTCAACTAGTAAGTCTCTTATTTACAGTATCTGACATGGCAGATGATGTCTGGCCTAAAAACTTAATGACACATGTAAAGAGTGAGCTGGAATGTTGAAAGATCATCCACCTATTTTCTAGAGTGTGGATTTGTGAAAGTTACATGTGATGTATGAACAGCACAATCAAGAACTATCTTTGTAGTGTGTGAAGTGGAAAACTTTGGACCGGTGCAGACAGTGCATCAATCGATGAAATATTTATCTGGAGTCCAACTTTGAATAGCAATATCCCAGTCAGAGTTACTCAGCTATATTATTCAGAACAATTGCATGCATTGTCTAGACAGGAATATTAACAAAATATTGTTATAGTGTCTGGTCTAGAATATTAATAACATGTGTATATACTATCTGGGCTGGGATACAAATAGAATGTGCACTCTGGAATATCAATGACAACACTATAGTTCATCTAACAAACTCGAACAGCACATGCATGAGAATGCTTGGTATTTTGTCAGGTGACAAATAACATGTTTTAAATCAACAAAATTAATATAATGTGCTAAAAGCAAATCTATTTTGATTATTTATTGCATGTTCCTGCAGTATCTGTCATAGTTTATTCCTGTCAAATGTACAGAATGCATTAACCAGAAGATTAATCTTAGGTATACAGTTTGTCAGGCTTGTAATATTATAGTTAATAAACTGTGTCTGGACTGAAAGAGTCATGATAACTTTTTAAAAACTGTACTGTCTCGAATAGTAATCTTGGCTGCATGAGAATATTTTAAAGTGCATCAATATTCTGATCTTGCTGCACTCACTGTTCCAGCTAATAGACTCTGATTGTAGAAATTTGAGTTGGAATATTAATATTCTGTGATTAGAGTGCCTAAAGAACCAAAGCAATGATATAGAAGCAATATTTTTTAAAAAATGGACAGAATGCCTGACGTGGCATATTAACATCTTCGTTAAGAAATGAGGTATGCAGATGTAAATGAGCCATTTATGAGGAGAATAGACAAGCTAGTGCAAAAGTTTTCAACCTAGCATAGGTATCTAAAAGAAGAGGGGAATACATTTAAGCTAAGGGGTATGGTTTAGGATGGATGTCAGGAAAATTGTTTTCAGTATGAGTGTGGTTGGAATCTGGAGAGTACTGTGTGGGAAGCAGAGACTCTCAATTGTTAAGAAGTATCTTGAGGAGAACGTGAATTTCAAAGGTCTGCAGGGTTTGGAGCAAGTACTAGTCAGTGGGAGGAATATTGATGGGGTCACTTGGTAGTTGGCATGGACATGGGGGGGGGCTGAAGGGGCCAGTTTTTGTGTTAGTCTAAAATTTGACTTGGAATACTGATGCATGAAAACAGTCTGACCTGAATTAACAATGATTAATGCATACAATGCCTGATGTCGAGGAATAATTTCAGAAATGTCTGTTCTGCTGTTGATTAATTTTGTTATGTTGAAGTTATTTTTTTAATGTGATGCAAAGTGATTTCCTCCAGTGGAAAGTTCATGTTAATATCTCCAATTAACTGTTTGTATTGTTGTTTGCTGCTTTGATATCTCCACTGTGACATTTCAAGCTTAGTTGTAAGCACTATATTCAAATAGTAATCTTTTTTTAATAGGTCACTTTGTTAAATGGTTATGAGTGGAGATAGTTTGAGGACAGGAAAGTCACAGTCCCCACTTGAAGAGGATGACACTGAAGTGGTGGGAGGGATCAAGTTGGATGGTCCCTTTGTGCTTGAGCTCCTTGTGAGTAAATAATTCAAGTGAATCAGAGAACTGAATCTAAATTTCTAATTTACTGTCAGTCACAGATGCTTTAATGTCATTGTGATTTGATGAATAATCAAGTAGAACAGACAAAGAAACTGAAGAGGAAGTCCAGGGGAATAAAGATAGATTATTGGCTAATATCAGAAACAACGATAAATGTGCTATAAGTATTAAATGACTATGAAAGGAAGAATACAATTGAAGAAACAATTTTTTGTGGTAGTGAATGTGGTTGATGTACTAAATTTTGAATTTTTAGATCACAAAAGCAGATGATAACATTGTAATAAAGGAAGATGTAGTTGATAAAAGTAGAATAAAGAGATGAAGAGGATATGAGTCGCAGGTTTATTTGAAATGTCTGGCTGTGATGTATCCCAGCTGGTGTAAAGGATGGAAGTTGTATTGGTGGAAGGAAATGGAGAGTTGATATTTCTGGTTGAAACCTTTCATTTGGACTGAAAGGTAGAGGGGAAATAGCCCGTATAAAGAGGGACAGGATCCCATACCCTCTTTGTACTGGCTATCTTCCCTCTATCTTTCAGTCCAAATGAAGGGTCTTGACGTGGAATGTCGACTGCCCATTTCTGGACACCTAACTTACTGAGTGACCCCAGCTTGTATTTGTTGCTCTGGATTGCAGCATCTGCTGCCTATTGTATCTTGAAATTGTATTGCTTATGGATTCATTGCTGCAAGTGCATTTCAGCGTGCCAAACATGACAAAGTTGTAGATGTTCCAGCCTTGTTATAATGAGATGGAGTAATCCCTAACCATAGAGAATTTGGTGTTACAAAGCCGGTGAAGAACCTTTAAGATAGCATTGGAAACGTTTAGTTGTGGTTGAGAAAGATGTGTTTGATAAATGACAGTTATATGGATTTCTTACAGGTGGACTTGGGAGTGTGGTTTGGTGTTGCATACATAGACTAACAGTATATATTTACCGATGATGCTGTTAGTAGATATGAGCAAAATTGAAGGTGATGTGGTTATCAAGATTGTGTTCTTGTGGGGAAAAAAAATTAACATTTTTGCATGTTGATAGGCAAATTTTTGCAGTTGCTTTGGAATGCCTGAAGGAGTAAGGTGGGCCAAACGACCATCTTCTCCGTTGCAATATTGTAAGATGCTGATCGGTGCTTGCCCACACTGTGTTGGGGTGGTGGACGGGCAAGGAACGTGCTGATAGGAAGCCAAGCTTCAGCAGAGTGTTCATTGGCATGTCTGTGGGAATATGAGTAGACTGGCTACAATAGGGTGTTGGAGATAGTGGTTATTTAGGGTCTGCAACTTGATATTTTGGGAGATAGAAAGGTTGGGTCTGAGCTTTGGAGGGTTGTGGGGCCGGTAGTTCTGGATAGCAAATGATGTTCTCTTAGTGTAGTGTGGGAATGTGTGGGTGAGGGGGTAGTCAATCAAGTTGTCCTGTCCTCCAGCATTGTGGTACAACAGTACAGAGGTGTAAATGTGTGGCAAGTTCTTGGTACAGGTTGATTGATTGACACCATCATTTCTTGAATTATGTAATGCGCTTTTGATCACTTGATTCTATCAGCACTTTAGCAACACATTCTGAAGTTACCAGGAAATGTTTTGCTCCATGTTCCTGGTTGCACTGTATTTTGAACATACTGTACAAACCTGCTCCCCCATCTAAAAGGAAGAACATATTTGACTTGTTTGATAGAGTGGCATATTTGACATGAGGAGAACTTCAATCAGAGGGTTGCAACTTTCTTGAGGTCAGAGAAATGAGAAGTGATCCCTTTGTAATGTAGAGAATGCTTCAGGGGTTGACAAGGTAGATGGAAGAATGATATTCACCCTGGCTGTGCTGTCTGGAGTCAGGGTCACAAGAAGTTGGGCAAGAGATGACTCAAGATTACTTGAGGTATAAGGTGGTGAATCCTTGGGAATCTCTCTGAGTGGATTGGTTGCTTAAAATATTGAAGACTGAGATTGATAGGTATTAGGTGAGTGAAGGGAGATTGGGTTCGTGCAGGAATGGGCACTGAGATACAAGGGTAGTAATGACCTTTGTGAAGGGTAGAGGAGGCACGCAGGCAATGGACTGCTGCTTGTATTTGTGACGTGAAGATTGATTACAATGGGTGTGTGAAGGATACGGGTAAGTTGGTGAGAATGTGGAAGCTGGAGTAGAATGTTGGGAAATGTGAGATGTTGTAACTTGGTAGAAAATAAAGTTGGACATTTTGATGGGTAGAGGGTGCAGGTAGTGCAGATATGGAAAATGTGTGGTTAAAACAAATAATTAGAAGGGGAAATGGAATTACGGAGTGTATTGCTGAGAGGATGGAATTTAGAAGTTGGGAAAACATTATGGTGTGAATGTACCTCATCTACTTTCAATTTTTTTGTTTAAGGAGTGTAGATTCTGGAACACAGTTTGTACTGAAGTTAGCTACATGTGAGCAATGTATTCAGTCCCACAGTAAAGAGCAATTGTTTTAAAATGCAGCTATGACTACCTGATCTGGGATACAAGTGGTTTAAGTCATAAGGAGAGATTGGATAGGCTGGGACTGTTTTCTGTGGTGTGCAGGAGATGAATGTAACATAATGAGAGGGGAAAGACTTAAAGGGGACTTGTTAACACAGAGGGTGAGGTGTAGGTGGAATGAGGTGCCTAAGGAAGTGCTAACAATTGCCATGTTTAGAAGGATGTAGGCACAATGCTGGCAAATGGGACTAGCTCGGAGACAACTTGCTGGAATTGATGGGTTGGGCTGAAGGAACTGTTGCTGTGATGAATGACTCTGTGTACTAAAGTTGCTGTTTTTCAAGTTTGTTACTGTGCAATGTTCATTACTCAGGGAGGGCAGCGGTGCCCTGTACTGTGAAAAAATATATCCCAAGTGAAAGTGTTTGGTGAATTAGGGGATAATATAAATTGATTGTCACTTTAGCATTTGTCTACTTAGTAAACTGCTTTGAACAAATAGTATGATACTAAGGAATGTTCTGGCAACTACTGTACAAGGTAAGGAAATAAACTGTTCTCAGTTGTCTTACACAACATGATCAGAAAATGCTTTCATTGTGGTGACACAGAATGGAATTATCTTTGAAAGGTGAGTTACTGAGGCCATGATTGTCTTGTTAGTCCTTTATTCAGGGATTACTATAAATCATTTGAGGTAACATGCAAGTCTTTAGTGTTTGCCCTTTTCTGGAAAGCTGTAGCAAGTACTTTCTTTTCAGTATCATTTATAAATTTGTTGAAGTGGGTTTGGTTTGTTTGAAGTTCGTTTTTATTTTCGGACTGGCCTAGAAGATGAGAGTTGTCTGTTAACCAGTTGGAATCTGTGCCCTGCAGAAGCTTACAGCGATTGCTCAATGAGACATGGGCATTGCACAGTCTAGTAGGGTCTGACCCACAGGCAGGGTGGAGATTGTGAGCGGTATTACTGTTCACTGGCTTTATGAGGGCACTGTGATCATCTTGAGGATCAGGAGATGCATTTTTCCTTCGTCGTGGAGGTGCAATTGGTGCATCTTCTGAGTTTGTGCCTTGGTTATTACAGAGTTCATGTGAAGTTCTGTCAGTGATACACTGCTTCTCTTGTTGGGGATTGTAATTTATCAGAGCAGATCTCTGCTTGATCCTTCCTGAAGTTTTTAAGAAAGGCAATGATGCTGATAGTTCCACTGGGTCAGGTTCCTTACTGTTTGCAGCCTGTGGGGGGTGAGAAGAGAATAAATACAATGCAAATGTATATCACATTAGATAAGATGGAGAGTTTTGTTGTAGGTGTGAAATCTGTACTTTAATGCAGTTCTCATAACATTGCCTATAATTAGAAATATCACAGAGGTTAAGGCTGTTTGGGATTTTATTCTTTTCTTGCAGGTGAGGTTGTAGTTTTTCATGGGATGAAAGTAGTAACAGCTGCAATTATTCATTGTGTCAATCAAGTCTGTTTGTTTGGTGCACTCCTGGAGACTCATTTGTAATGTGGTTGCAATCATTGGATTTTTGTGTTGAAACAAATTTTTTGTGGTTTCATTGCACAGTTGTTTACAGGCAAGGTACAAATGATGTAGAAATTTGAGCCCTGAACAAGTATTTAAAGGATTAACAGTGGGGAGGGAGATTGTATGTGTTGTTGTCCTGGCGTGACACATAGCTTGGGTCATCTTGTTGAGATGGATTGACTTTGTTGCAGCAAACTGGAAGGAAATGAAGAGCAGAGAGTGTTCACCTACTATTGAACTACGTGGTGGTGGTTTTGCTTCTGTGTGTAATCTGTATGAGGTAGTCAGATGTTTTCAAAGAGGGGGATATGACTGTTGAAATTTCAATGTTTGTCACAAAACTTGAATAAGGTGGTGTAGGACTGTTAGTGAGGCACACAATATGAACTTGCAGCTGGATATTGAGTTGTCTTTAAGGAGCTTTTTCATGAACCAACCAGTGAGAAGATGATGTATGGAGAGGGAAGTACATGATATTGTGAGCAACAATGTTAAGAATTTTTTTGTCGATACACACATCTGATATGTTAACAGCAATTGATTTCCAAAAATAAAATGCATGATTCATTTTAAAGCATGTTGCAGAAGTAGGCAACTCACCACGTGCCCTTTCCGATGCTCAGTGACTGGACTTGGAGCACGAGGTTTTGAAAGAGAAGAGGTTGACAGGTGACCTGGATAGAAAGGGTAAAAGGTGGCTTGCAAAAATACTACTTCTGGAATGTACAGTACATTGTTGTGTCTGTACACACAAATTTACACCAACTCACCTGATTTCAGTTCCATTAGATGCTTTATTGCCTGTTCTGCTTCTTCTGCACATGTTGTTTTGATTTGCTTCACATTATATGGTTTGCTTATTCCAGTTCTTTGTGATAACTGTTAAACAAAGTTACATTTAATCCATGTGAAACTACAAGAGTAATTCTTCATGTCAAACACTCATAACTATAGACAATTACTTGTATAGCTCCTTTAATATTTTGGCTTTAGCAAATCCAATTTTCTGATTCACCATTGCTCCTGGCTACTGTTCAGCTGTTTTATTTCTCCTCCTACATTGTACCCATGCTATCAGAACTTTTCATTATTCCCAACAAAAACTTGCTTTTCTTTGAATGAGCAATTGATGTTAATTTGTCATACATACATACCACACCACACAAACTTCATATCAATTCTAAGAAGATAGTTAGTTATTTTGCTTCTCCATTCTTAAGCAAATGGGTCTTGACATTTCTGATTGAGCTAAAACTGCCTTCCTCCCATTAACATTAATCTGAACAATGCAAGGAAAAATAATTTGATACACATCCATCGACTTGGGAGTGTACATATAGATACCATTGAAAGCAACTGAGCTAATTCTTACAGCTGTTAAAATATCAGATTTCATTCTTGAACATTTGTCAGCTCATACAGAGTTATATTGAGTGAACATCAGCTTTAGACACTTTGCTGTACTTCACATCACCTGCAATAGGCTATTGAGCTCATTTGCCTAATATCCAGTACAACCCAATAGGCCCGCAGTTTCAGCTGCTCTCACCCCATTCCAGTTACTTCTGCAGACCTTAACCACCCTTTCTTCTCAGGTTCCATCCCTGATGTCTTCCAAATCTTTGGTAGTTTCCTGATCTGACCAGCAGATATCTGTTCCCTTTACATCTCCTTTCCAGAACAGGATGTTCTTAAACACATACTATCTTCAACGCCACTCATTTTCCTAATTCACACCTGTGGCCATCAGAACTGTAAATAGCCTGGATGTGCCCACTCTCCAAGAGAACCAATACAGTTCTAGAACAGCCTCAGAGGGCCAGATATGTACCCCAATCCCTAACATCCAGATGCACTGTTCAACTGAACACATTACTCCATTTATTCCTGTAGCAACTACTTTCATTATTATAAATGTAGAGTAGGTGTTCATAATTTTGAGGGATTTGGGGAAAAGCTACCTGTGCAAACATTTTATTCTTTAGTCTATAACCAGAGCTCATTAATTACACAATTCAAATTAGGATGGGGAAAACACTTACTTTCTCAAAGTTTTTTCTCTCTGGAAGCAGAGGGCATGCTCCACCTGACCTGCTGGGCAGTTCACAACTCCTACACCTTTTCTCTCCATTCTCAACCACTAACTGCTTCCATTAAGTAGACAGCCTTGTTCACAGCTTTTCCCCATGGTTTATCCATCAGAGACATCCCAATCCTCCCTGCAGTTACACAAATTTCTTTTTCTTTTCTGGTCTTCACAGTCTGATGAAGGGTCTTCAACCTGAAACGTTCACTTCCCATACATGCAACCTGACCTGCTGAGTATTTCCAACATCTACAGCATTTTCAATTTTTAAATTATTACCATAAAAGCAGTCATTCAAACATAGAGGACAAAGCCATTTGCCTTGTGGGTGCCATCATGATCTGGAAAGTGCTACAAGCAGATGTAACAAAACATTAAAAAGTACCCACACTGAGGAAAGTGCAGAAGACTACATATGTATGATGGGTCAACTGACCTCCCAGGGTGTGTGGGTCTATGAATTTCAATTGCATTACTTACAGATGGCTGCACTGCATTGCAGATACTGGCTTGGAAACAACTTTCTTCAGGTGGATGCAAGGTATCAGACGCAGATTTCTTCAAGTTTAGTACAGCTGGAAAATAAAGATAGAATTAATGTAATGTGGAATACAGGATTAACAAAAGACACCTTGTCGATTACATGGATGCCATTGAACTGTGACAGTTCTTACTTGGAGGAGGAGGTCGTTGTGGAGGCTGAGGTCGGTCAGGTACAGACAATGATCTACTTGCTGTTCGCGGTCGGAATTCACCAAGTGCCAATTCCTCATTTTTTGTGGTAGATTCTGCATCATCACAATACCATAAAATAGCTAAGATACTGAACTTTCTGCACAAAAAAGAGCAAAGCATTCACATTCATCAATCATCTTCACCTTCAGGTGGTTACATACCATCCATTTCAGCGTGAGGTGGTCTGTTTGACAAATAAAACTCAACCTCTTTAACACCAGATTCAGGAACTCCTTCCGATGCAGTTTTGTGGTTCATGCTATGTCCTGTCAGCAAGTGCTGAGGAACAGTTTCATCCAAGTCTTCATCTATATCTCCTGTGCAACAGAAAGGACAGATTTTTGGTTTGTGTCAGTAAGGCCACATTTCGTACAACTTTATTTCACCAATAATATTCAATTTCAACAGAGACAACATAGCCCTGACATTCATCGGAAGGATGTGAGGTTAAAATGAAATGTCCTAGTTTCTTTTCCATTCACTTCAGAGAAGAAAATTGGATATTTTGTTTGTTTTACTCCTGAGTTTATGTACCTTCTACCAAGCTGAAATCAAAACAGAAAATACAGCAACACTCAGCAGATCAGGCCGCATCTGTTGAACAAGAAACATAGTTAACCACTGAAGAGTTTCATCACTCCCAGCTATTGGTTACCATATTTCCCTGTTCTGATCAATGTGGAGAGGTTGCTCAGTGGTTAGGTCAAACCCACCAGATGAGTTGTGAAAGGTTCTGTAACAGCAGTTTTGTGTTGCCTTGTCAAATAGTCTTTCAGTTTCATACTTTCTCAGACACTGATGTCAGTAAACTAGCTGCCATTTTTGCCACGACACATCAATAGCTTCACTTCAATAATAATCTATTCATTCTCAAGTACTTTAAGAATGGCATCAGCTTCGATAAACACTTTTATTCCAAGGTTCAGAACACAATGTGATCCAAACACTGATGGAAAGGGTGTGGGGAAATCAAAAATAGCCAACTAAGGTTGGATGAGGAAGATTTGTTTGATAACAACAGATCTTCACAATCTCTTCTTTACGGTGATTTGCACCCAGCAGTGTCCTGCTTCCTGGCAGGAAAGACAGAGAACAACCCCCATCAATTGGGGATGGGGGACAGATCAGGAAATACATTTGTCAATTCAGCACAGACGAGTTGCTGCATCCAAAAGACAGGGCAACAATGGAGTGACATCAGGAGCACTCTCCCTGCACAAGATCCATCTGCTTCCAGCTTTTACTTTCAAGTTACATTAACAAGCACTTTTCTCATTAAAAGCAGACTCAACAACTCTAACCAAAAGAAAATATACTTTTTCAATATTTTACTCTGTGAGCACGAGGAGACGACAACTAGGATCTCACAAATTCAAAAGGTGAAATATACAAGTATCCCAAAGGACTAAGAGTTACTGCTAGAGAGGGGAAATAAACAATTTTGTGTGATCAGGTCTTCAATATATGTGGCACGCATCAGGGCAACATGTCCCCACATCAACAGCAGCTAACATGCATATCACTGTGCGGACAAGCTGGAGGCTCAACATCCATGAGCTGTTAAATTTTCCACGACACCTGTTAGTAAAATTACCAGAAACCCATGCAATGGACATGCTACCTTCAGTGTCATAATCCAGGCTGCTGAAATCAAAACTTTCTTCAAGCAGGCAAGAATTTGCAGTTGGAGACATTGGGGCAATACTATTCCTGTTTCTATTCATTTCTTCATGTAGGTCATTTAGCCAGTTCCTGGTTCGAGGTCTAACACATATCACTCTCCCATTAACCTGTAAGGTATTAAAACACAGTAATTTTGTGATTGCTGTAACAGTTCAAAACTATGGCTGAGCACTATCAAGAAGTTAACAGCAGTAATGAACATGACAACTTCCTAACATCACCGCTCACAACCACAACACAGACCTTTGGTTTAATTAGAAAGAGCAAACAATTCCTTTGATTTGAATTCAATTATCACACAAAAAATCAGACTGGAGTTCATCCTTCTCCATCTACAATTGAACAGCACACAGGAGGCCATGTAGCCTAATAACCTGCCATATCTGACCCCTCATGATGCACTCCTCCCCTCAGGGGGAAAGAGTTGTTCATGATCTGCGATTTAAAATGCCTCAGTTTTGAAGGCATGGAATAAATCTAGTGCTCCTCTTTGCCCTGAGAGAGCATTAATCTCTCCTCATTCTGCCCCTGTCTGCTACATACTCTCAGTAACACCCTATCTTGGGCCTCCTGAGATGTAATATCACTCGTGATTTAATTTTCAATCATGATGCTTTTGGTCAAATGAGATGGGTCAAACACTCTTCTGCATGTTAAAACATGCACCACTTTTGTGAAAGCTTGTCAGGGTGTGATCTACAATAACACAACATGTCCAAAGCTTTGCCTCAGGACTTTCAGGCTTTGCTATTCACATATAAACCATGCTGTGGGCCTTGCTGTTGATCTTTCATCAGACAGGGACGTGGTGGTAGGGAGGCACAGACCGCAGGGAACAACTGTGCATGGATTCAGATTCTGGTGAAGAGATAGTGCGGCTAGAAAGGAGGTTTTGTAGGATGCAGTAAAATATTAGAAGCAGGAAGGTCAGGAGTGATGGAATAATCAAGGCAGTGGGGTAATGGGGAAAATGATCAGGAGATGATAGTGGCCAGAAAGGGATTGGGAGCACATTGGGAAATGGGGAATCACAGGGCAAAGACAAGAGGGCAGGGCAGTGGGCTGCAAAGAAGTTGAGCTGGAGATGATCAGGAATCGAGAACAGAGGGATCACGGACAGTCAGTGAAAAGATCATGTACGTGGGCCTGGTGGGCAGATGATCATTCAATATGATTGAAGTGAAAACAGATGTGAGGGGCTACAAGATCTCGCTCTCTCTCTCTCTCTCAAACATACAGACCTCCCACATGTAGAACAGTCCCCAACACATGGATATCTCTTCCAGTACACTCAATCGCACACTCTGACTTCACTCCATCCACACTAACTCTTCTCCACCATCACTCTCTGCTCACACAGTCTCAAACATAGCCTCTTTATAAGTGCCACCGCGACTGCATTTTAATTCAACACACAGCTGTGACCCTGCTACAAAAAAAACTAGATTCACCTTTATCCCATCCAGCTCCAAAACTTTCAAAGCCATGCGACTGTCCTGAAAAGTCACCAGCATTTGTCCACGGTCAAACCTGAGAGAAAGATAGTGACACAATTACAATCCGACTGTCCTGAGCAAAACCAAGGGCAGAAAAATGGCTCACATTACTCAAATGCAGCAGGGTTTAGTTTAATCTCAGCACAAAATGATGTTGCAATTACAACAGTGAAAGCAGAAAGCATGACTTGTAGCTCCAATGTCTGGCAGCAAATTGTGCTTAACAGGAATTTATCAACAAGGTATTAACAAAGTGAACTGGATGACCAGACACTATTTATTTACATTTCATTGAGATAGACAGCAACTTCTTTTTATTGTCTATTTGCAATGGCTTAGCAATCTTCAAGTGTTGCCCCAATATCACTCTTCAGTCATAGAGCAATGCAGCACAGAAACAGGTCCTTTGGCCCAACTCATCCATGTTGACCGAGTTGATTTCCTATGTTAGTCCTATTTGGCCTATATCCCTCTAAGCCTTTCCTATCCACGTACCCTTCTAAATGTCTTTTAAACATTGTAATTATACCAACCTCAACCACTTCCATATACCCTACATCCTCTGCTTGAAATAGTTGTTCCTTCAGGTCCCCACGAAATCACTCCTACTTTAAATCTATGCCCTCTGGTTATTTCCTACCCTGGGAAAAAGACTGGGACCTTTCACTTTATCTATGCCTATTGCAGAGCTTATATTTCCTCTCCAAGGTCACCCGTCAGCCTCCTACACTCCAGGGAAAAAAAGCCCCGGCCTTTATTTTAATAAATGGCAATTAGAAAATGAACCACTCTATATTATTTTCAAACTGATAACTAACACTTACCTTACCAACACAACAGTGCCATAACTCTGAAAGCACGAAATTATTTCACTGCTTAGGTCATCTGGAAACTCCTCCTTAGGTTCATTGGTTAGTGCCTTAAGACACACCACCACAGTCGCATCTGATGGTCCCTGTGAAGATGTAATTTCTTCGAGAATTTGCTCACGTGCAAGAATATCCACTTCCTCAATATTCACTTCAAAGACAGCTAACACAGGCCTACGTTTGAAGCGTGAAGAGGATTTTAAAATTGGGCAAAAGGAAATATTATTACAAGTGACATGGACAAATCAACACTCCAATAAACCATCAACATTTCTTTTGTCGTTTAGCTATCATTCAAAATGTTACATACACCCTTATAATATACATACACCATTATAATCTAAACCTGACACGGTGGCTGAAGATGGATCCCAATGCCATTATTGATACTAATCTCAACGATGACTGGTCCAGTGTCTGAGATTATAAGGTGATATAAAAACACATCTCCTCACAGTTATGGTCTCCAATCATTATCAGATGGTTCAAGCAGCTTCACACATTTAGAAGACCAGCTCTCACCACGTTTTAAAAAAACTGGCTTACTCTAAGTATCACAGGGAATCTCTGTGTACTGATTAATGATTTAATGAATGTCAACCATAAAAAAATTTACAACAGCACCAATTTCTTTTCTAACATAATGACTCCTTTGCCACTTCTGCAGTGACAGTAATGTAGGCCAAGACATTAAAACAGAAAACTAAAAGGCGCAGGGGAACAGGGGTATCAGTCGTGGC
>JARFYF010000063.1:92446227-92460987 GCA_030265395.1 Rhina ancylostomus
CTGGGTGATGCTAAAAGGTCATCTGGGATCTTCAATGGCTCTAAAACTGGAGCCAATAAAATCATAGGCTCTATAAAAGACCATACAAGGGCATTGATTCAATGGCATTTGATTAAGGATTGAGGCATGTTGAAGAAGCGCACCGGAAGACAGAAAAGCCAGCTGAACATATCACCCGTGCCTGAGAGACTCCAGAGATCTAGGACTATGAGCCACTCTTCAAGTACAGCCTGTTGCAAAGTACAGAATTTTGCACTGAATAAATGCTCAACAGTTTACACAAAATACTGATTGCTGCTGGTTTTGTCTTGTCTGAGCATTGCTGCAAATTTTTAATCACAATTGCATCATGCAAATATTGAGCAAAGACCACCTCTGACAACAGAATCAAGCCACCTACCCTTGACATTCCAAAGCCGATACCTAAACATCTATAATTGTAAGGGGGAGATGGTGGGACACCACTGATCACATATTTAATTGAACCAACCACAAGGGGAGGTCAAAGCCTGTATCTGTGGGAGGCAAATCACCTCTTGATGCTCCACTGCCTTTCAACCATCTGCAAGGCACACATCAGTGATGGAGTAGTCTCTATTTGCCCGATTGAGTACCAATCCAAGAGCAGTCAAGCAAATCAACACCATCCAGAACAAATCAACACTCTTAACTGGAACCCCATCCACCACCATCGCACCTTAGCTGAAGTGTATGCCATCTACAAAATACTCGCCAGTTCCTCATTTAGGCTATCTGATCAAACTTCCCAAACCAACAAAGGCAAAGGCAGCAGGTATATGGAAATGCCGCCACTTCCATGTTCCCCTTCAAGTCACGTATCATCCTGACATGGAAATCTATCACTGTTCCTTTGTTCTTGGGTCTAAGTCCTATAATTCGCTAACTAACAGTAATGTGGGAGTATTACAGCTGACCACAACTCAGGGACAATGAAGGATGGAGAATAAATAAATTTTGAGTTACAGGAGCACAGACGTGAGAAATTAGAATAAATCTTTGAAGGTGGGAAAATACATTGTGGGACACTTGTTTAAAAAAAAGCATTTAGGATCCTTAGCTTTATAAACTGAGACATTAAAGTTCGAAAGCAAGGAAGTTGTCAAAGTTTATAAATTACTCATTAGGCTCTGGCACACTACTGTGTTTAGAATCAGACTCGAAATCATACCAAGAATGAGTGACTTCAATTATGTGTAGAGTCGAGAAAAGTTGGAATTGTCCTCTCTCAAATGCCAAATGAGGTACACACCCAACATTGAACCTGGGATGACAGACTTAACCTGGCACTGTATCAGAGGATTAGAGATGAGATACCCATGAATAAGAAACTCAGGGACCATGTCTGGCCAGGTCTAATCTTCCAGGCCCTGAATTCAGATCCTTGTCCACGTACAAATTCAAAGTTGGGCACAGTACTGTCACTACATAACACTAAGGTACAGTACTGGTAGTCACCACACACTTTAAAACCAGTACAGTTCTGTTACTCTAAAACATTGGGGTACAGTACTGGTGGGTACAGACCTGTCATGGCAGACTAATGTTTTACAGTAGTGATAGGCAGAGGGCACAGTGGAGCAGTGAAAACTACTGCACCGTGTATTCAAACATGACAATAATGAAAAAGAAAATCAGAATCTGTTTATATAATTAAAATAAAAATTCCTCATCTGTGGCTCTCAGAAGTGGTTTGGATTGTGAAACTGGCTGTTCCTGCAAAAACATTTGTATCCCTGAATTAACTGGATATGGGGTCAGTGACCTCCTCCTTTATTGTACGAAAGTACATATTCTAAAATAGAGCAGGGCATTTTACCATAACAACCTTGCAGATGCTTTTAACCAATAAAAGATGATCAGTATAAAACAAATCAAAAAGAGCAGATGCTGGAAATCTGGAATAAAAACAGAAGATGGTGAATATATTCAGCCGGTCTGATAGAAATGATGAAACATTATTGGCTTGAAACACAGATTTCTTTCTGCAAAGATGCTGCCTGAAGTGCTGAGTATTTCCAGGATTTTCTCTTTTTAGATCAGGTGATAAAGCAGCTTTTCATACTTACCCCCTGTACACCTCTTCCAATGCTCCTGTCCCACATTGAGAAGATCCTTGACTCCATCATCCATAGCCTTCGTGAACTTACTAAATAATTCAACCTTTTGTTCCCTGCAGGATAAAATACACATCAGTTGACACAATCCTTTACAAGGATCAATTAAATGTTCTGTGAATGCAAGGCCAAGCATATGAAATAACACTTAAACCCAAAACCAAAATGATATAGAGCAAAGGATTAGCGAAATATATACTTGAAACATAAAATGATTCTGATATTTCTTAAAATTACTCATTTTTCAGCTTAGCAGTGCTGAGCGTGCAGGTTTGTAAAATTAATGCATACGCATCCAACAGGCCAATGTCCTCGGCTGGTGGCTCCACTGTTGAAAAGATCATGACACCAACAACATCATCCTTTTCGGTTTTTCGTTTGCCTAATTTCCATTCCTTCAGTGAATAAGGGAGAAAAGAAACATTAAATGTCAAAAAAATCTAAATTCCTTCCAATCTATTCCCCTTTCTGTATTGAACAGCAGCCCATTCACAACAAAGGACAATTTGGCATTCTTCCTGCTAATGTTTGGTTGCAACTGCTAATAATGTGAACAAGTGGCACAACAATTGTAACTTGTACTGAAGGAGCTAAATATAGGCTTCATTAAAAGCTGCCAGCTAGAATGAATGTAGCAGCTTTTCAGATACATCTACAATAGCTGAAAAAGCTTATAGTACAAACATGGAACAATGCCATTTGATCTAGGACTACTATTTTTCTTCCAAATTTCAGTTTAAATCAGAAGCTCAAAAAGAGCACCGATATCGTGGTGGAAGTGCACTCTAAGGAATACTTCAATTGTCATTTTTAGATCCTCTCATGTACAGGAAAATACCAAAATGAACTGATGTTTTTTTTAAACATTTATTTCATCGAACTCTTAAGAGACTAATTTAACGCTAGAAAAACTGTATTCAAAATAATTAAGTTGCTTCAATGCATCAGAATCCAAGCAATAATTATAATCTAATTAACACTCATTACTGTACTCCAGTGGGGCCAACTTTCTTAACAGAACTCTAAATCGTGTCATTCTGGTCTTGTTAAATACATCATAAACAGTGTCAGTCCAGATTTTAAAAGTGAAGGCCTGGCTTGACCAATTAGAATGAAGCCTTTGAGTAAGAAAATGAATGAACGGACAACTATTATGTAGTAGGTTCAGATAAAAATATCATTCAGAATTGTAGAGCATCCATTATAAAGATATCCCCTGAATGACATATTTGCAATCTCTGAGAAACTGGGTCAAGGTTGGTTAAGTACCATCTTATCTATATGAAAACCATTCATGCAGAAAGATGGTTAAATAACACTGAAATATAACATCTGATTGAAAGTTGGGCTGGTCACAGTTCAAACAAGAGCAGATGAATCACAATCTCACAGCATTGTGGAGGCAAATTCATGTCAGTTTTGGATTTGAAATTACATGGAACACAAAAGAGTACAGGACAGGAACAGGTCCTTCAGCCCATGATATTGTGCCAAACTAATTAAACTAGTAATTAAAAGCCTACTAAGCTAATCCCTTCTGCCTACACAAGTCCATATCCCTCCATTCTCCACATAATTATACGCCTATCCAAGAACCTTTTAAATGCCTGTATCATATTTGGCTCCACTACCACCCCAGCAGAGCATTCCAAGCATCCACCACTCTAAAAAAAACATGCTCCACACACCTCTGTTAAACTTACCTCCTCTCACCATAAATGCATGTCCTTAAGTATTAGACATTTCAACCCTGGTAAAAAGTTACTGTCTACTCTATTTCTGCCCCTCATAATCTTATAAACTTCTGTCAGGTCTCCCAAGTTTCTGCTGCTCCAGAGAAAACAAACCAAGTTTGTCCAAAGGCACCTCATAGCACATGCCCTCTAATCCAAGCAGCACCCTGGTAAACCTCTTCTGCACCCTCTCCAAAACCTGAGATATGCAAAAAGAGAGGGAGAGTGGGATTAATTTGAATAACAAGAGAATTAGGCAGGAACTAGGGAGCATTTAATTGGGAGCAGCTGCTTTTGGGCAATCTGCTAAATACCCATTACACCTTTCCAATTTGTTTACATCCTTCATGAACCATGGTGCCCACAGTTTGACATAATACCTCAGCGAAGGCCAAACCAATAATTTCAAAAAAATTAGCATTACTCCTTTGCTTTTCTACCCATTGCAGATAGTGCAAATGGTACAAGTGGGACTGCTACACAGGTTACAGAACATCGTGGTGAAGGTGGGATTTGTCAACTAGAATTTCCTGTCACAAGCATTATCTTTTATTCTACCAAAGGTATACAACTGAACAAGATCAGGCACAACAGATGACATTCAGAGTTTCACTGCTGTCAGTTTTCCCTAACTAGGCCCACTTACTAAGAATAGCCATTTCTGAGATAGCGGATATTGAACCATACCCGATCAAAGGTTTTGTGATATGTTCTGGTAGGATTATAACTGAAAACATACAAATAAAATGAAAACATACAAATAAATGTCTTAAAATATCTCAACAGTATCAACATTACATTGAATCTATTTAACTAAAATATTTTTGCACTGTTTACTCTCATATTGACAATCAAAACAGCAATGCCATTAAAACTGGTAGATTGAATTCAGCTATATTTACAGTATTTTCTCTACAGCTCTAAAAAAATGGAGATAGCTTCTAATATTCTATTTCTACACAACAGTTAAAAGAAAACAGTATGTTATGGCTGAAAGGTAACTCATACTATTTATTCTTACAATTCTAACTCATACTATTTATACTAGGTTTATTATTTCTCCACTGCTTAGGGTGCATTTTCAGTCTTTACCAATGAGATATCTTCTTTAGTTGGTGGCCTGAATGCAGCAAAGTGAAAATAGAGACCACACAGCTGTTCTATTTTACAACCTGCAAATTTAATTCAAAGACCATTGATGATTAAAACCCTACTGAACTAGCAAACTTTGGTGCCATAATAAAAGAAACGTGGAGAATTTGAATTGAAATTCAATGGAACAATATGTGGAAAAAAAATCACGCAAGATGACACAGTAAACTGAATTATTTTTTCAGACGTCAATCTGCAGTGTTTACACAAATAAGCTTTCCAGAACAGCTCTTCTGTTGTTTGAAAATAGTACCTTCTACATTTATAGCAGTAGTGGTACCATGAGAAATATTTCTCATCCACCAGATTATCAGAGATCTCATTACCTAACTTTCAACACAAATTTAATTTTAAAACCAAAACTGTGAGAAAACTGAAAAATAAAGCAGTTAATGAGCCACAGTTGAGCAAATCATTCTGATCAACTTGTAAGGTTAAATATGTTAATTAGTTAATTCTAATTGCTGGAGTTTGTATATTTTTTATTATCCAGTAACACCTGGTCACTAAAACATCATGGAATGGAATAAAGCAGGAGAAATGGAACCAAGAGGAACTTCTAGTTGGATGGACAATTTTGAACAACACACAGAAAGTGATGGAAGAACTCAGCAGGTCAGGCAGCATCTATGGAGAGAAATAAACAGTCAACACTTCAGGTCAAGACTTCATCAGGACCTAAACAGTCAACTGTTTAGTTCTCTCCATTGATACTGCCTGACCTGCTGAGTACCTCCAGTACTTTTTGTGTGTTGCTCCAGATTCCAGCATCTGCAGAATCTTGTGTCACAATTTTAAACAATATGCTGTTTCTAATTCTCAATTTCAGGGTAGAAATCAAGGCTCAATAATGTGGGAATGAAGTCCAACACTGTTCCAAATGAGTTTTTCATCTTATCCCTCCAAAAGCGAGCATGGAAGCAGGATATTGGCTGCAACCATCTAGTTCCACATCACAGCTACAGGGTTATTAAAAAAAAACATAATTTTTGAATTATTAGAGCTACCATATACCAAGGAGGAAATGTCAATCATTTTGGAATATTCCTCTAATCAACAATTTTTTCAAAAAAAATCCTTTAATAATATACCACCAACTCATTGGTAAGCGTTTAGCTGCCACATTCTTACCTTTTCATCTCGGTAAGTGATGAAGAGCTGGAAGACCTCACTGTTTGAAACGATGGGATGGTGACACATTCTATTCATCCAACCCTGCAATCTTTCCATTCGCATCTTGATGAATTCCTCTTCAAACCGCCCTTACCACATAAAATCAAGTGAATAAGTCTCAAGAATGTCAAATATGAATGTATTTCACAGCGCAGAGGCTCAGAAAATAAAGGTTAGGTGAATAATTGAAACTTTCCCCTTCAGGTTTCTTTGTATTACTGCTGGTATAACAATGCTACTCTGGTGTATTCTTATTTCAGCAGAAATTGTTCAATTTCTTTGACTCAATCCAAACTTTAAAAACTTACATTTGTACCCCATTAAACCACAAAACTCTTACCTCAGAAGAAACAAAGGCAATCTGTTAATCTTACTTTTCACAGGGTCAGCAGGAGGAGGAAAGTTTTTAACATATCCTTTCACATCACAATTATTCTTCATGCTGGGTGTGGAGGGTGTTGAATCTCTGGAATTCCCCACCTAGGAGTGTTGTGGATTTTACATCGTTGGAGGTATTTAAAGAGGTAGATCATTTTTTGACAGATTGGAGAATCCAGGGCAATGGAGAACTGACAAGGAAAAGGATTTGAGGCCTGGAGCAGATCAGCCACATTGAATGGCGTGACAGGCCTGAGGAGTCAGGTAGCTTTCTTCTCCCTCTATTTTCCTGTGTTTTCAGATTGTGAAAGCCACAAGTTTTACAATCTTAGATTTAAATGCAATATGAACTTTTAAAATAAATTGCTTGTGATAAATCACAATTTAAATTTTGATAATCAAATTTTGCAATGTTGAAGAATTGATCATTACAATTGAATACAAGGATGCTGCCAGGACTAGAGGGAGGGCTTGAGTTATAGGGAGAAGTTGGCCAGGCTAAGTCTTTATTCCTTGGAATGTAGGAGAATGAGGAGTGACCTTGTAGAAATGTTTACAATTATGAGGGGCATAGATGAGGTGGATGGTAACAGTCTTTTCCCCAGGGTAGGGAGTCCAAAACTAGGGGGGCATAGACTCCAAATACTTAAAAAAATCATGGGAACAAATGGAAGAGGATCTTGTTTCTGGAGGACAATGAGATCACTATTATGTTAGCAGTGTTAATGAAACTCACGACTGGTGAAAGCATGCAGCTGTTCAACATATCTAAACAAAAAATTGTGTTGCTGCTGCAAAAAGCTAAATTTTCATGGCATTTATACCCTGGATATGTATGCCAACAACAATAAACTTGAACTTGGTTGCATTATGGCTTGGTATAGCCATTCCAATGCACAGGAACACAAGAGATTGCAGAGAGGAGTAGACACAGTAGTCCATCACTGGCACAGCGTTCCCCACCACTGAAACCATCTACGGGAGGTGCCACCTCAAGAAGGCAGCATTTATAATCAGGAATCCCACCATCCGGACCATGCCCTTTTCTCGCTGCTACCAGTGGGCAGAAGGTACAAACCAAACCACCAGTCCCAAACCACCAGTTCTAGAACAGCTACTTTCCTACAACCATCAGGTTCTTGAGCCAACTGCACAACCCTCATCCCACCTCAGCAACAGAACACTACAGACCACCTCTTGCACTACAATGGATTTGTTTCTGATTGTGTTTTTTGCACTAATGTCTTGTTTTGCAGAGTCTTTCTTCATTGCCTTGTATAAATTTTACATACAATTTATGTTCAGCATCAGATTTATTATTACTGAAATATCTGAACCTATGTGCCTGTAATAGTGGTGCAAGTTTTTCCATTGTACCCGTACCTTGCATATAACAATAAACCCAACCTGAAATTGTGCTGCATTTTCTTTACATTTCAGGTAACTTTACATATATTTTACCTCACTTTAATGGGTAACAATGTGGAATCCATTTCTGTGATGACAGCCACATTGGTGGCGACTGGAAGGCAGCAAAATTATCGGCATTGTCCCTATTTATGAAAACAGTTACCATCTTCATTGTAGATACTCAACACATGCTGCAAAAAGATGCTCTTCTACCACACAAAGTATGCTGAGTATTTGCATAACAATAAAACAATGCCAAATAACTCTGCTTTGACTGACAAACCAAGTAAAGGGGTGAATGAATTCATTCAAAAAAATTACTGCAGAACTAACCATCATTATGTATGTGACAAAATGCTTCCAATTACCTGTAACTTGCTTATCTGGAAGTGAAGGAATGGGAATAGCAGAACCAAACTTGATCAGTAGACGCTCATATAACCAGTCAAAATGTTTATATCTGTGGTTGACTGATCGATTAGTGTTCTGTACATAAGAGGCACATCAAAGTTCAACCAATGATTTTGTATGCATTACAAAAAAATCTACCAAATTAAACAAGTCAAATATTTCACTAGTATGAATTCTAATGCATATTTAGCCATAAAATCAAAAATAATTCAGCAACATAACAGAAATCTATATTAATAGATACCAACTCCCCCTCTCGTCAGCATGTACAGATGTCCCACTCAGAGCTTGTGAGCTAAAAAATCCAATTTCAGACAACCCATTGTGGGGAAGTCCTCAGAAACCTCAAATATCTCTGGTTACCTGATGAAATTCTTAAATAACCATTGGCCCCAAGCCAGATCCATACAATGACCAGAAATGCACTCAATGAAAGGTTTCCTCATTTGAAGATGAACTTGACTTCCATTTTGTTGTTCCCAATTATGTACTCCTGGGAAAGTGCATCTACAATATTTAGATTAGAGGGGATGTGATCAAGTAGGTTTAATGTGTATTGACTTTGGGTTGTGAAATGAGCGTCAAAGCTCCAACGACACAGGTTCAACCATGACCTCCAGTGCTGTTTGTGTGGACTTTGCATGTTCCCTGTGAACACAGGCTTTCTCCAGGTAACTCTGTTTTCCTTCCAGCAACCGAACATGTGCAGGTTGGTTAGTTAACTGGCATTGTGTATTGGTGGGGGCTTATGGGAATTAAGGGAGAATTTAAAAAAGGATACATGTAAATGAGTCCTTAATTTGTGCAAACTTGGTGGGGCCGAAGTTCTTCCTTGCTATACAACTCTATGGGTGATTCTCTCACCATCTGCTGCAAGATATGTCTGGGTAGTGTGCCTTTCAGAGCAACTCTTATCAGAGATAAGCTATTCTTGGTGATGTATAAGGAAGTTCCCTGCCTAAAGAATCCTTGCCACCATGAAAAAGACCCATTTATTTGTATTTTCTTTTCTGTCAATCAATTTTAATATACTGGCAAGTATTGACCTCCAATCAGATCTTTAATTTTACACAACTAACTCTTCTGAAAATCCAAATACACCACATCCATTAACCATCCCTCATCTATTCTACCAGTTACATCTTCAGCCTCTAATAATAATGCACATGTTTAACTATTTGATCTGCCATTTTCAACGAGCTATGCATATATACCCTGCTCATTCTTCTGAGCAAAATTTAATACTTCCCATTTCTTAGAACTAAATTTCATGTCTCTTTGAAGTCTTTTACTATTCATTGTGCCTCCATGTTCTGTGTCATCTGCAGAAGCAAATGGAACACAGATTTTCTTCCTCTCAGAGCAGTAGAAAAGACTTAGAACATTCCAATTGTTTTGTTGTTACTGTTACTGAGATTATTTTTTCCAAATTTATTTAATTGATTCAAATTCCCCAGCTGCTGAGGTGGGATTGAAATCCAGGTCCTCAGATCAATGGTCCAGAACTCTGGCTGTTGTCCAGCAACTTAACCATTACATCGTTGTAACAATAACGAGTTATAGGTGTGCACTCTACTACCTTGTTGATGGAACTGGAGAGGGTATCGGTCAGAAAAAAATTAGTTACAAACAGTACTGGTCAGTAAAGTGTGCTTCCATGGGAGCAATAGGTCAGGAAGTAATGAAAATGCTGAGGCTTCAAAGCTTTGGGTTAGGCAATCCTCTTGGAAATGTAAACCCATTTTGGGGCCTCATTCCCCTCTTCTCTATTCCTGCTTCCCTACCCAACTTCATGCAAGAAAATAAACATTAGAGGAGTAGGCAGCCATGCGGCTCTGAGTCCGCTCTGCCATTCACAGTTATGCTTGATCTGATCCCGGCACAACTTCACTTTCCTGACTCTTCCCCAAAACCCTCGACTCCTTTATATCCAAGACTGAGTAAATTCAAGGCTGTGATAAACAATGATGCAGCCTCCATAGCTCTCTGGGGTTCAAGTTTCATGACACTGAGAAGAAATCCCTCCTTGTTTGTGTCTTAAATGGCCAACCTCTTACGTTGAAACTATGCCCACCAGTTCTAGATTCCACCACCACCATCCTCCTAACAACAATGTTATCAAGTCCTCTCAGGATCTTTTGTTTTCAATCGAGATCACCACTTGCGTTCTGTTAAAAATCCACAGGAAAATTCCCACAGCTTGTTATCCTCAGAGAA
The DNA here is from genome assembly GCA_030265395.1 of Rhina ancylostomus. NCBI lineage: Eukaryota > Metazoa > Chordata > Chondrichthyes > Rhinopristiformes > Rhinidae > Rhina > Rhina ancylostomus. The sequence goes on from JARFYF010000063.1 coordinate 92,456,837, forward strand.
GAGATTCAAAGTGGCATTCTGCTAGGAGGACCTGATCTCACTCTATGGATAACAAGTAATTTTGGAACCCAACCCAAGTTTGCCTCCACCTATCCCAGTAAGACAAAGATTAAAAACTGTTAACTAGCAGGGGCTAAAGATTAAATCTAACCCTTTACTATTGAAGTACCACTGGACTGCGGAATTATCAATAGTAAACATAGAACAGAAATAGATCTTGCAAATTCGTGCATCTCCTTTAGTGAATCCATATTTGTTTGTATTGAGGTTGGATGTGTATTAGTATTTTCAAGTTTACTGCAAAAGACAAGTTTATATTTTGATTTCTAATGAATCATAGCTATATTTATCATTCTTTGTAGGAAAATGCCAACAATTTCCTACAAAAACACAGTAATATTTCATGGCAGCACAACTCCTCAAGCACTCAAATAAGTCAGCCATTCTGCTAAAAGATGCAACAGAAAATGCTGTTGATGAAAGAACAAGCAAACCACTTTGCCAATTGTTTGCAGAATGCCCTTGGATTAGTAGTTTAATATGTAACTGCACATTACATTTATGGTGCTGCTTGCAATGAAAAATATCCACAAGTTCTAAGCAAACACAAGATACCTTGAAAAGAAATTGGAACATAGGTTTAAGCAGAATATTTCCATTTATAGTTTTATAATTTTATGCAACTTTATAATAGTCCTACAAGTTCTCAACCTCCAAACTATCATAAAGCTCTTTGCTGAATTGTAGGACGGCAAGGTTATGTTTGTTCAAATCGAACATACTGGAAGGAATGTCAAAGACTGCCCACTTAGGAAATAAGTGTCACTTGTGTCATGGATGTATTCTATGAATTTCTTTTTAAATATAAGTGAATAGAGGAGATTGAAATGTTGCACTGCACTGCTACCTGAATGACCATGTACTCAGTAAACTGCTCTCCACATCTTCAAATGGAATTGTTGGTTGGGTGCTCCTTAATAATTGTAATAACTTGCAGAAACTGACCAGAAAACAAAATATAAAGGCCAGATATGTCTTAGTTGAATGTAACTTTTCAAATATTTAGAAAGCTGTTTTGAACAAATCCATACTATGTGTGTTTTTCTTGGTTTGCATAAACTTCCTGGGTCTTCAGATAAAGGGTGCTCTTAATTAGTGCAAAAAGAGGCCAAATTGTCATTTGTTTAAATACATTGAATTTAGCAGGAGGTAGTTCTTAGCCCTTTAGGTTCAGCAAATTTCAAAGGTGGTGGTAAATTTCACATTTTGTGAAAATGACAAGACATTTCCCTAGATGGTAGAGGACAATAAGCAATATTGATGACAACTATATCAGTTGCTGTCACTGGCAGCTAAGTGTACACACAGCATCGCCATGTAGTGATTTTGTTTTAAAGTGTAATTGGGGGAGCTCTGCTGTTTATTGTGGAGGGTTGGACTATCAAACATACGGAGTTAAGATTACATCATCACCGTTACCTTGTATATCTGATGGTTTAAAAATTCAGTACATGTACATTTCCCATGTGAAAGTCTGGATTTTCAGTTATTTTGACAGGCCCTCTTCTGCTCATGCTTGGGGGCTTGTATTTTACTAATACTTTTCAATAAATTTCTTCCAAACAAGAAAGCAATCAGATGCGTTTTTAATGAGAATGCTGCTTCCTTGAAGCATTTTATTCAAATACAGGCTGTATCTGGATTGGATAAACCTTATCAAGTGCCTGGGTTAACAATGCTGAGAGAAGTAGCCTTGTCAATTCTTTCCACAAATTGTGGAAAGCAGAATTACTACCAGACAGGAGAATGCAATTGGTGAAATAATCCATCTTTCTGCCGTGATGGAGCTGGCTGAGTTTACAACCACCCGGGACATGCCCTCTTCTCGTTATTACCATTGGTGAGGAGATGCAGGACCCTTGAGACCCACATTCAATGAATTAGAAACAGCTTCTTCTCCTCCACCATCAGCTTTCTGAACGTTCCATGAACCCTTGAACACCACTTCATTATTCACTTCTTTTGCACTATTTATTTATTTCATAATTTATAGTAATTTTATGTTTTTGCATTGGACTGCTGCTGCAAAACAAGAAATTTCACAACATACAAGTCAACGATAGTAAACCTGATTCTGAGAAAATCATGAAAACCCCAAGTTCACAATTAGTTAAGGATCAAACAAAATAAATAGTACAAACAGCTTCAACTCCAATCAGGTTATCGACTTAAAAATTTCAACTGTTTCTTGGTCCACAGATGCTGCCAGAGCTCCGAGGTATTTACACATATTTTGTTTTTAATCATCAATTCGCATATTTGTCAGTACTAACCTCTTGTAAATAATTTGTTTTGAAAACTTACATTGGGGGTTACTTGATACTCAATGTAACTCTTCAATCCGTATAGCTTAGATCCCTTTTTTGGATCAGCAACTACACAGCTCAGCGAGGATGTAGGATATTCCCAAACAGGACCAACTTCACCTTTCTGGATGAAGAAAACATAACATCATTGTCAAATGTGGATGTAGGCAAAAGAGATCTGGACTAAGGCAGCCAGATGAATTTTAATACCACCCATCCATTCAAAATAAAACATGACTTGAAACCATATGAGATGCTAACTTTTATCCCAAGTTTCAAATATGACCCTAGATAATGCACTTTAAGACAAAAGGGAGGCAACCAACCTACTCTCCAGGATTTCTTTTAAATTCATTTCTGGCTGTCAGCGTTTCAGTGGCACAGGGAAACCCAACTGCTCCATGCAGGCGAGGGCAGTCCTGCAAGGGAAGTGCCTTTAGGCTGCTGCTTATAGATCAGGGCAAGCAGAAATATTTCACTCCTGCCTTCTCAAATTCACCTTCTTCACCCACATGCATCAAGAAGCAATTTGCAGCTCCCTATTCTGCGAAATGACTGAGAGCTCCACAACCAATTGGAATCCAAGGCTTCCATCAGGCTGCCTTTGGATGGGGATGGCATCAGAGAAAGATATTATGTAATGAAAACTCCACAGCACATATAGAAACAGGATTTTCCTGTTCCTCTGAAATGTAATGCTGCATCTGCAAGATGACACTTATATACATTTTTTCCTGTATTAAAGTACTTTGCCTATTTTTACTCATTATCTCTTTGGAGTCTGGCCCGAGTTCTCTCACTGTGCCATGAGCAGCTTCCATCTTCAACAACTTGAGAAGGCAAAATGTTTTGAGTTGAAAATGTAGTTCAACTATGGCAGACCACAGCAAAATCTGGCCCAACATGAATGGCACTGGGGATTTGTTTTCAAGACTCCTGCCTCTTTCACATTCTTAATAAAGTTAAAGTTAACCAAATTAAAATGAAATGCAATATCCATTTTCAATCCTTAATCTTCAGAATCTTTTAGAATAACTAATTATAGGAATAGCTTTAACATTAGGAAAAAAAACACCATCTTGTATCTTACAGGGGATAAGTTACTTGAAGAACTTAATGAGAAGTAATATTGGCATGTTAAGACAAAACATTCCACTGAAGAATAAATCAGAAGTGCAAAAAGGGTCCTGTATAATTTCAATAATTTTTATTTACAAAAGCTGATTGACTTATCAGGATGTCCTGCAACCTCTCAAATTTGAAAGTAGGCATTTTAAGAGTCTTCCTGAACTCTGCCGGTGTCCTGGATCATTCCTATATACATTATGAAAAGCAATGGTCATGATAGTGACCACTTGGGGATCCCAGTTCATTCTAGCCTTCAGTAAAAACATCCATTTACCCATGTACTGAGCCTCCAGTACCTTCGACAATAATTCATAGCCCTTTTATCTATTTTCTAAATTAGTTATATTATTTGTAGGGATGTGGCTCTCTGGCAGGATGATGGGCACTGAGGAGAGACGAGATTCAAGATGTCTAGGTGGATGAAAACGAATATTATTTTAATGAGCAGACAAGGAAGATTCAGAGTGGTGATGGTAATGACAGGCAGATTTGAAATGCATTTATCTAGATATCTGACAAACAACCTTGATGAGCTGCAGACACAGGGGATTATGACAAGATGGTAAAAACAAATTAATGACTAGTTGTACTACAGCAACAACAGAATGAAAAGGTTCAAAAATTTAATGTTTGGTTAGAATGTAGGAACACAAGGTT
>JARFYF010000063.1:92506137-92522311 GCA_030265395.1 Rhina ancylostomus
GGAAAGAAGTTCTTATTTGGATGAGGGGCCATGGGTGTTTGCGTTCAATGTCCTTTCACAAAAAAATGCAGACTGAAACATCTCAGGTGCTGCTGGAATTGATTGAGACAGCTGAGTTGCAATGCACCCCACCTCCATTACCGAAAGCAAATGTAGCTCCCATTGTTTCGGATCCACATCTATTAGGGAGTACATCAGTTCTTCTGATATTTTTCATGATTGTCAAGGCTATAATCAATCAAAGCCCCTGTTCAGTCATCCTCCAGGTCTCTCCAGGCTGCTACACTCTCTACGGGAATATCAGAGATTCTTCCTCCTGCAACAACAGCCTGACCATGGATGCAAGTTACCACACACAGTAACAAGAGCTTAGGAACACAGGACTTAAGCAAGCTTTAAAGATACTACTCACTCCATGAGGAAGTGATAATTTGTACCAGAAACATGCTTGTCATAGATTTGGACACCATCATGGTGTGCATATTCAGTGGATCCATTACTTATTTCATGACTCTTTCCTTAAAACTTGGGGAACTGAAGTATACAACTGTAAGCAGGCATATTATCACTCTCCAGTTGGTGCTCATGTGATCTGAATTTCATCCTGTGCAGACTCTGGACCTCATCATCTATTCCATTTAGGGTTTTAATCTCTGGTCTAGTGATTAGGAGAAGTCAAGTGATCGTAATAGCTGCCAGGGTTTGCGTGGTATCAGTATCTTCAGATTGAAACTACAGAGAACCTGCAAACAGATAAAGAAGCAATGACCGGTAATGAGAAGGTTCAGGAGTCTCAAACGTGTGAAGTGGTGAGGCATCTTCAGTTGGTCTGCTCCTTGAAAGATCTATGTACCAAGCACAGAATAGAATAAAAAAGAGATCCTGATGCTCCAATCCCCTTCACAACTCATCCTTCGTACTCTGATGGAAGTTTGCATTCAGTCTCCCGGACTTCCAACTTCATGTAAAATAGAACCCAAGATGGCAGCTGAATCTTCTCTCAATCAAATCTGCTCCTGTAGCAACTTGTCTTACAGAAAGAAATCCATCCTATCAGCATGGGGCTCCAACAAAATCTTGTGAATTTTTGAGACATGCTGATATGTGCGCAAGTACAGTCATGCAGCAAGCATTGCATCATATGAGGAAGTGTCACAAGGGGGCAACATACACTGACAGAAACACATTTATTGCTTTCCCTGTGTTGCTCAGTGACAATATGCTGCACGTTTTAATTCTGGCACTGTTATTTAAGGAAGATGTAAAGGCTTTAGAGAATGACCTAGGACTACTGGAGTGCTAGCAGGGATGAGGAAATATAGTTGTCTAGATGGGATAAAGAAAACAAGAATTGCTCTCCATGCAGCAAAGGAATTTAAGCAAAGATCTGATAGAGATTTTCAAAATGTTAAGTGTTTTTAATGGTTAAGAAAGGAACTTCCCACAGGCAGCAGGGTCAATAACAGACGATATTACCATGAATATGTTACCATCAGGTCCAGTGTGGGTTGGAAGGCACAGCTTCTGCCCTCTAACTATCTAATAAACTTATCTGACAGGAAGTGAAATATAGGCCAGGATCCCAAATAATCATTCTCGGAAGAATGGTTGTTTCAATGTGCACTGGTGCCCGAGGTTACAAAAATGAGAGATTTACTACTAGCAAGTTACTATTATTGGGAGTCTAACTGGCTGTGGATGCATGGGACAGGATTAATGCCGAATATACTGCTTAAACTTACTGTAAAGGTGCAAATAAAACTAACATGGCAGTTGTACCAGACAGCAACACTGTCCCTGGGCATGGGATGCATTCAACACCTTCAAGGGAAGATAAGACTGTAAAGTGATACTCTTTCATTGAAATTAATAATTTTACTTTGAACAATAAAAGCATTAATACCTTTATTTCTTTAATGGAGGAAAATCTTTGGTTATGGCCTCAGAAAGCCATGTTTCTACTTTGAGGAACCATATTCTTTGATAAAAACACACTCAGTATATCCAATTTCTGAACTCCGGTATGACAGCAACATTACAACTTTTCTTGGGCTAGGTCTGATGTAATTTAAATAGATAACAGTCTCGATCTTTATTGAAACAGTGGATGTAATCCTGACCAGTTCTGAAGTTGTATGAAATACATTGTGGCTCTTGAAATCTCCCCCAGCTTGGGTGTTACCTTGTAGTTATCATGCCTTTTCTACCAGAAAAAAAAGTTTTTTAATTGTTCCTTAGCTTCTCCTGAAAACTTTTAGCATGACTTTTAAAAATTGTTAGGGGCATATTGAAAATTGATGAGAGAAACCTGAAGTTGTACAAGATCACACACCACAGTTATACAAAGTGCATCAATTGCAAATGGTTGCAAAAGTTTTATCGACTCTTAGTCGAATTTCAGTTCATTTATTGAATCATAATCTTCAGTGTACTCAAGATGCACAACTGATTCCCTCTAATTGCTGGAGGGAGACGAACCTGAGAAGGAAGATGCATCTTTGCCAGTATGCTGACAACATGGTCGCTGCTGTGAAGGTAAAAGAAAACGGAGCTGAGCAAATTAGGTCATTTGTACACTGAAGTTGACGGAAATCACACTTGGCACCAAACTGTTAAATATTCCTTTTAGAGTTGACCTATTTAGAGTTTTAATGAAATGAGGCACAATATTTACAGAAACAGATCATCTTTTAAAGCTTAGTAAAATCTAAATATGGTATTGTGGGGCTATTAAAAATATATCAGAAACCTATTCAAGCTTCCATTTCCTTGAAAAACTTTATTCTTTATACTTCTCAAGTTAAATTATTAAACTGTTTTAAAATCTGAGATATGGTGAGGTTAATTCAAAAAAAGAAAACAAGAACGTGAGGATGAGAAATAGAAAGGGCCGTAAGCAAGATGTAGGTAATGAGAGAGAACTGAAAAAGGATGTGTATAGGAGAATATAAAACAGAAACAAGGAAAGTGATAAATGAGATAGGAAGCAAGTATACACAGAGAAAAATGGAATTATAAATTTGACACAGAAAGGGTAATGTGCTGAGAGAAAAGAAAATATGGGTGAAAAAATATATGGGAGACTCTCAAAATGAGAGGCAGACAGTGAACGACAGAAATCAAGGAAGAAAGAGAAAGTGAATGATAAAGGATTTCTAGGACAGCAACATTTTGTTAGATTATGTTTCAAAATTTATTGCATGGTAAACTTGGACCAATGTTAGCCTATTGGTGAATTTAAATATACATTCTAAATATAGGTAAGGAATGTTATTCAAGTACAAAAGCAAAATGGCACTGTTCCTTGCCATCATAATAGTCTCCTTATAGGCACTGAAGTAATTCAAAATAGACTTGATCTACTTTGAGCCAACATAGACTCCATAGGTCAAGTGGCCACCTTCTCTGCTGCAAGAAATCTATGATTAACGATAGCCATCTTTTAAAAAGCCATGTTGTTTTGCATTAAATTTATGTATGTATTTGTCTGCAACAGCACTGCTGTTAGAAAGATGTAAACAAGCCATGCAAATAATACATAACAACATTTAGTTTATCGTGCAGATTTATTGCTAGAAAATACATGCAACTTTCATGCAAAAATTTACAACTTGTTAAACACTGCATACACAGCAAAGTTATTTGCCATTGATAATGCTGGTTTTAGCAAATGCTCAGGAGCACTGCAACACTATTCACAGGCTCAACTGTAGCAGCAGAAAAAAATGAAAAGTGTGGCTTTCCCTTCAATTATATTTTTTAAATGAACAAAATGTTTTTCAGCAATTTGCATCACTTTGAATGTTACTTCGTACCCAGACTTTGTCTTCCACAAGTGGCAATTCCCCATGTAAATGGCAATTTTTGAAATGTGAGCCCCAACAATGAATAGTGGTAGGCTGTGTGAGCAAAATAGGCAAACTTTTCATTGAATCTCCATAATCAATGTAATGAAGTGAATTTTAGTGCCTATTCTACGATCAGCAAACTAAACAGATTTGGGATTGCAAATGCCGCCTTCCTGGTCTCCCACAGTTAACTACTGAATGGATAAACCTGGAGGGTAATATTCTAACATCTATCCCCCAAATAACTGCCATTTTCACATTTAGATATTCATGGTTCTTGCTCAATATAAAATTACAATTTCATTACATTATGTATAACTTAATAAAGACATTTTAAATATAAAATTAAGTAAACATCTTGACTTGGCATAGAAATGCATTTTGCCAGCATTCACTGTAAAATGACACTCTACATGGCTGCTACTTGCAGATAGCACAAAATTTGGCAAAGTTGGAAATGATAAAGACATCAGAATGCCAGATGGTGAACAAGTGGGAGAACTAATATAGATAATTGTACAATGCAAATGATATGCTATGGGAAAGAATTTGGTGAACAGATACATAAATCCTTCAGTGGGGTAGGCCAAGTTGAGAAGTACTGTAGACAATTCCTGGCACATTTCAGAAATAATACAAAGATTGTGACAAAAGGAAAGGCAAGAAGAGACTTGGCAGGATCTTACCAGGGATGTGAAACTTCAGTTAAGAGGCTGGAAAAGTTGGGGCAGAAATGCTCAAGAAATACCTTAATGAAAGAACGAAATGATAAGAGGTTTTGATAGGGCAGAGAGAAAAATATTGTACCCTTTAGGAAGTAAGTTAGTAAGTGGAGGCTACAGATTCAACAGCACTAGTAAAACTGAGTAAATTTATTTTAACTTGGTGTTGCTAGGTTCTGTTAGGGTAATTCCATAATGTTAAAAAGGGAGTTAGAGATATGAGGTTGGGGAGATGATTGCCCTTTTCAAATTAGTTTCTGGGAACTCATTTGGATACGAGGTAATTTCAACACAGTTTAGCAAACAACAGAAGAATCATTTGATGGCAGGCAGCATTAACTCATACTCATTGCAGAGGAATTACAGTAGTCAGGCATTACATTGCAAGGTAAAAGGTAGACTGTGAAAGATTATTTGGTAGAATTTCTGTATTGGCTTACTGTATCTCCCACAGTAAAAATGCCAGAAAAAATGTTTTATTTTGCTAAACTTACTATGGAAATTTAAACAAAATCCATGAAAATTCCAAATGTTACAAGTACCACAGATCCTGTAAAAAAGGGATTAAAACAAAGCAACATTTTCAGTGATTAAAATGCCAGATTCTTTTCTGATTATAATGAAATCTCAAGTCAAATGCATAACTGGTACTGTATTTTCTGGGAAAGTGGAGGCATATACTATCACTGAAGCACTCACTCATTTTTTAAGTACAGGTGATCCCTGCATTTTGCACCATGGGTGGGTGTTGCATTCCAAGAAAATGGTCTGCATTGCAATTTTCCATAATGTGAAGCCACATCATCTGCAATATGCATCAAGAAATGCAAGTTGGAAAAAAATTGTATTATTTACTTTTAATTTTAAACACATAAATTACACGAGAACATTCTTCTTCAATCCATTTCTCAAATTTTTGGGTAGTGATTTGTGAATTCTGTAAGGGTGGATTTCTATTATCAGAACATCCATAACGCAGAGGTCACCTGTAGATCTTGCTAGCTATTTATATAATTATTGTTCAGAGTTGTTAATTCTATCAATCTTCAAATGAACATCAGTTAAAACAATGAAGATAACTTTAAAACCCATTCAATACATCAGTAGGAAAAGCAGCAAAATTGAAAGTAATACATAGAGCAACATGCATTGACATAAAACATACCATACTAAAGGCAATCAAAAGTTGAATAACCATTTTTAAAAAATTGTTCATTTTCTATTTGTTTAAATGGATCATTTTGAATTGGTTTCCAGGATGACAATTGCCTTAAAGCTTAAATTAACAATGGTTAAACAAAAGATCCACTTAACTGGGTGTCAGCATTACTTCAGAATATTATTCTTTGGGTTTTAATTCCTTTGCAGAATCCCAGTGAAGAAAATAACATTTAATACATTTCAGATACAGGAATGAGATTCACAAATTTATTTTAATTTTAAAAATATAAAGCAAATTTTGGATGGATGGAAATTAATTGCCCACATTAAACTGTTAAAGTAAGAACAAAACAAAACAGTAGGAAGTGTTTAATTATTTAATCTGGTACCAGAACAGCCTCTAAAAGGCAAAGGGTTTTAGTTTGTTTGAACAACCATGGTCAACAAATGAGGTAAGAGACAGGATTAGACGAAGAGGGAAAGCAAACTGGGGCACCCATTAATAGCAGTAGATGAACACAAGTAATAATAGACACAAAATGGGAATTGAAGGAAAGATGAATAGCAAAATGATCTATAAATATATTGAGAGGAAGAGCAGTAAAGAAAATGTGGATTCATTAAAGACAGCTACAGGCAGGTTTATAATGGATAATAAAAAAATGGCAGATTTTATATTTGTAAACAGTGGAAAAAGTCGACAAAATACCAGTGGTACAACAGAGCCATGAGATGAATCAAGAGGAAGAAGTGAATTTGGTATAAAGAATAATAGGTAATGGAGGAAATAATAGAAATTTATACAAAGTACAAAAACTGATAGTTCCCATGTAAGGCTATTAACACAAAGAGATGGAGAGTGTGCAAATGCATTGGTTATAATATCCAGAATCTCTGCAGATTCAGTTTAAAACCAAATGTGGGAAGTTACTGGAATCCTTTATTAGCGATGTTGATTGAGCCCTTGGACAATGAACAACTATAGAAAGAGGTCAGCATGGATTTGGAAAGGATAGCTTACTGTATATGTCTGACTAATTTCATCAAATCACTTGGAGGTCAGTAGAAACAGGACTCTTTATAAATGTTACCTTATAAGTTTCCAAGGCATGGGATTATTAGCAAAAGTAATAATACACCAAATTGAACATGACCTTTGTAGCATGGTCAATAATTGATTGAGTGGTAAAAGACAAAATTTAAGGATAATTGGCAGTAAGTGATAATTGATGTTTCCCAAAGATCTGCACCAAGTCTTCAGCTATTTGTCACATTTTATTTATATAATTCATTGCCTTCCCTTCCAGCACTTATGTACAGTCCCGCTAGAGTTCATCCTTGGTCACTTCCTACTTCTCATCTCCATGATGATGCTCTGCATTTTTATCCCATAACACACAATCTATTTATGCTGATGACATCCACTGCTATCTCACAACCACCTCTCCAAAATCTCAGACTGTTTGTCCAATCTCTAATATTAGAGAAACAACGGGAAAACCAAAACTCCGATTTCTAGACCCCAACTCCATTCCCATCTTCAGCTTGCTTGAACAAAGCTGTTCTCAACCCGACTGTCATATCTCAACCTGAAGTGAGTTTCAGATGTTCCTAAATCTCTCTACATTTCTCTCCTTCTCAAAACTTCTTTGGTTCAGTCTATCTCCTTTTTGACTCAGAATCAGATTTTATTTGATAATCCTCCAGAAAGTGCTTCAAGCATTTTGCCTCATTAGAGATTTTCCACAAATGAACAAAGCTTAGAATGGGAGGATAGGTAGCATGGTCCCACATTTCCTGTCATGCTGCACTATCCTTCATGGCACTGGTGAACATGTTTTCTTAACTTCGCTGGAAGAGACGCATAATCTCCACTTGGCAACTCACTATATTATGACTAAGAGTGGGACTCAAGTACAAGAATCAAAGTTTGACCTTTGGTTTTGTGATTCCTGGTATTTATGTTCTATATTTTTTTTAAAAAACTTCTATTATTGATAAAATTCTGTTTACAGAGAATGACCCCATTTTGCACTAAGCCTAACTCAGTTTTGAATCATCAGATTACACATGGTTTTCCATGTAACAGCAATAGATTGCAGTTAGCATGAAGTGAGCAGGTGCATTAAAGAGAAAGGTTGTCAGATTAAACATTAAAACAAAATGTTTGATAAGAATGAGTTAAATTGTCTTGTGGCTGCAGAATGAAATTCAATGTTAACTGAAAAACAAAGTGTCACATTAATTTAGTTTTACACAACTAAAATTCATAACTTCATAGTTTGGAATAGTTTTCATTGATTTTGCATGGAATACATTTCAATATGTAAACTGATATTAATGCAATATCAAATAATTAAGGAAACATAGGCACAGATAATACTCCAGAAAGACACAACAAGCCCAGAAGTTCAAATTTAGTGGCAAGGGAATAGTATTTATTCCTGAACTCAAAGAAAGCCCCACTCATTACAGTGGGAATAACACTCCCATTCCCAATACTGCTGCTGTCAGGCATCAGTTCATGTAAATGTTGGCTTCCAGAGGTTATGATATCATTAAGCTTGCTTAGCAGCCAATCACATTAAAGAATTCTCACAGACAGCTAACCAGATTGGAAAACAGTTATCAATTAAGACACAACAGAGAATGCAGATGCTGGAATCTGGAGCAAACAAACAAACTTCTGGGAGAACTTAGCGAGTCATGTAGCATCAGTGGAGGCAAAGGAATAGTTAATGTTTCTGGAGAAAACCCTGAATCAGGACCCACTGCCAACTACCCTTTGCCTCCACAGATGCTACCTTACCTTCTGAGTTCCTCCAGCACTTTATTTTCTGCTGTTATAAATAACGACTGCAACATAAAGTTGAATTCCACAAATTTTGTTGCTAATTTCCACTCTCTTCTCACCTTCATGTGGTCCATCTCTGACTGTTCTCATGCCTTTCATTTCATGATTTCTCCATCTCCACTTCAGTGCATACGTTGGTGACTGTATCCTCTGAAAGCTGGCAGAATTTCACAGCTACAATGACTACACTTCCACCCTGCCTCCTTGTAAAGACCTTTCCATTCTCCCTGTTTTTCCAAGTCTGCTTCATCCATCCTGACATTACCTTCTACCAATGCTTCAGACAAGTTTTTCTTTTCTCCCCCAACAGTGGGTTATCCTGAACCATAGTTGACAGGGCCCTAAATCAGGTCTGTTTTATTTCCTGCTCTCATCCCTTTGCCTCCCTCTCAGAACATGGATAGGCTTCCTTACCTTCCAACCACAGCAGCCTCCACATTCCATGGATCATCTTCCATAATTTCCAAAGTGATATCACCACAAGACATATCTCCCCCTCCCGTACTCAGCAATCCAAAAGGCATGTTCCATCCAGGATGTTCTTCAGTCTCCAATAATGTCCATTGCACTTCTCAGGTCACCTTCCCAAGCAACTGCATGAAATGCAACACCTGACCTTACATTCTCTCCTCTCCCACTATTCCAGGCGAAGCAGTGTTTTTAGATTGGGTGACCACTTTGCAGACCACCTCCATTCAGTTTGCAAGTGTAACCCTGAGCTTCCCACTGCCTGTCACTTCGATTCTCCATGACCCTTCCATTCTGACTTCTATTCAGCCTTCTACACTGTTCCAATGAGCCCAGTGCATACCCAATGAACACTTCATGTTTCAACCAGAAACATTACAGGCTTCTGGACTTAACATTGAATTCAGCAGTTTCAGCTAATCAGCAATTCCAGCACTCATCATGTTGTTTTCTTCTTCTGGTAATTTCAGGTATTTGTTTGTCTTCTCTCAGTGACAGCACCACCAGTAATACCTTTTATTGTTCACTAATCCCTTTACCATCTTATTTCACCTGGCTCCATTATTTATTTTGTTACTTAAACTCCTTTCCTCCACCCTGTTGCAGACCTTTCCTTCTGTTATCTTCTTCTCTTTCTCCTTTGTATTTTAATTTTTTTTCACTTTTCCTAGCTCTGCTGCAGCATCTTCAACTAGAAACATTAACTTTCTTTTTTTGCATGGATGCTACCCGACCTGTTGAGAACTTCCAGCATTGTCAGATTTCTAACATCTCCAGTAATGTACTTTTGCAACATATATGATTATAGCAAGTTTACAATCTTTAACTTTTGTTAATTTCTTATATCTCCAAATATTTGTGCTATGAAATTATTAAGTGCATTAAGTTAGTTTTGATGGATAAAGCCTTTACCAATCAGTAATTATCATTTAGTATACCATTAAAACTTTGACTTTATTGAACAAACAGTAAGGTTTTCAAAACAGCCTTCAGCAGGACTAGTTCATAAATATCTGAAATTCACATCAATTCTCCTTATATCTTCTGACATGGGGAAGGTTGCAAATAGGTGTAAATAGAAGGAAAGTAAATCACTGAAACAAATTTGGATTTCTGTATTAAACAATGCACATGGAAAAATCCCCAAAGTCCTGTTAGTTTGAGGATCACAAGAAACTCTCATTTTTCCACTATTTCAAAAATGATAAAATACAGTCCAAGTACTTATGTTGAAATAAAAAAAGCAATGCTAGTCTGATAAAAATATGGAAGATGCACTTCACAGATATTCTATCTTCATCTGTCTTAACACCAGCATGCAAATAGGAATTGCTAATATATCTCAGTGTATTACAGCATTTGCAGTTGTTTCTCAGTACTCTTTGATAACCAATTTTTTAAAATCATACAAATAAAACAGGTCTTGATTCACAGTGATCTTATATTCCTTCATCTACAAATTGGTTTTCTTGTGAGAAGAACGCAGACAGAATAGACACATCACTAAACAATGGAGTCTTCTGAAAAAATTTTTTTAAAAAAAAGAGTTGCTGGAAAAATGAAATAAAAACAGAAAATGCTGGAAACACTCAGCAGATGAGGCAGCAAAGAAAGAGAGTTAACATTTCAAGCTGAAAACCTTTCCTTAAAACTAGGAAAGAGAGAAAAGAGCAGATGAAATAACAGAGCACCTGTATACTATCTGCAGGGGTGACTTGGAGCTCCCTGTTGCTTGTCATTGCAACTACCCATCCCATTCTCATTATGAGATATATGAGTGTGGTTTTCTGCACTGCCAATAACAATGCCCAATGCAAACTTGAAAAAGAGCACCTCATCTTCCATTTGGCCACTCTGTAGCCATCCAGAATCAATACCAAATTCTTCAACTTCAGCTAATGTCAGAACTGTTTCCACTGTAAGTCACCCATCTGTGACACTGGTTCAGTTTTTCACTCCACTAGTAAAGCCTGATCTGCTAAATCATGCCCTACAACCATGCATTTTTCAGCTTTTCACATTCCTGTTTTCATTCTTACTCTCTTAGCTGCCCTCATCTTATAGCTTCCGTTCAATTTTTTCCCTCTCTCCAAGTGTTCCCATTAACCCATTGGCCAGGTGACCCCCATAACTTATCCTCACACAACCCTGGCCTCACCCTTTACAGATATTTCTTTGTGCTCTCCAGCCCTCCACAACCATCCTTGCAACTTAAAACTCATGCGTTTCTCTTTGCCAGTTCTGAAAAAGAGTTTTTTTAAATCTCAAGCATAAACTCTGTTCCTTTTTCGACAGAAGCAGCCTAACTGCAGGGTGCTTGCAGCTTTTGCTGTTTTTAATTAAGTCCTAAAAGTCAACTTTGTCTTTGGTTAAATCTTGGCATAAGGAAGGTTGATTCAGAGTACAAAGTAATTACTACTTTTCACTACCTAACATTTAATTGATATAAAAATATATCTACAAGCTCATTTTCAGATCTTTATTTGGTATATTCATTCATGAATGGGGCAATCACTAATTGGTTGTGATCAAGTTGTTTAAATCATCTGGGAATTTCATACAATTGTGCAGACTGCTCTAACAGCGAGTAAACTGAAGGCACTGCCCTCACAACACTTAGCATTAACTCAACATTTCAAATCTAAATTTTTGTTTTGACTGCGTGGGGCAACTGGAACAGAGGTAACCCAGCCTTTTTCCTCACATGTGGTAGTAAATTCATGCACAAGATGATGATCTCCAAACTGCATCAAAAGTGTGATCACCTTTACCAGTAAATCCTGGTATTTCTTTTGCTATACGACAAAAGAGAAGAAAATATCAAAATGAAGGCACAGTGATTCCAATTGTCACAAAAATTTAAATTCAGAACCAAAACACAGAATCCATACTTCCAATTGATTTTTTTTTACTATTTATATAATGCCTCAGTTGACCTTCCCTCTATTGCTTTAGGAAACATTGACAGTTTTTTTATCGTTGGACAAGATTAGTTTAAAGGACTCCACTGCAAAAGAATATGTTACAAATGGTGTTAAGTTATGAAAACACCATTAAAAATTTATCAATACAGGTTGAAACACTATTCCAATGTTCCTGGGACGTGACTGGTGCCAAACCAAAGAAAATGCAGACCACAGAAATTGCCCTCAATCATCTTCCTCTGAGCAGGACAACTGTCCTTTTAAAGTACAGATACACCCTAGGTCACAAAAGGGTTCCGCGAACTGTCCATAACCTGTGAAGTTTCCTCAAGTTGGAAATGCTGTTGGCCGAGATTGCTTTCAATGAGAGTGCAAAAGTTCCACTGGTAGATTAATTCGCCACAGATTAGTATAGATCTTTGTTAATTTTAGATCTTAATTAGAAGTAATTATCTAGATCAATACTACAGATTCAAAACATGCTGGACTACAGGAGTTGACAGACCAGAGAGAGTTTCAATCTGTAGAAACATCATCAATATATAAATTTGGAAAAAAAATGTTTATATGGCTGTTCAAAAAATGATTGAAATGATTGCAATCTAACAGTTTAAGGCAATGTTCTGAGCTATCCTGAATGTTACTATCTTCTCTTTTGATTATTGATTATCCAAGAAAATTTATATTGTTTAGGTTTTCATAATTTTTCCCGTTTCTTCCCAATTTAGTTTAAGTAATCTCAAAGATTAGGAGCATCCCAGAACTCACAGCCATTGCTTATTTACTAATTCCAAAACAAAAAATTACTTAGGTAGGTAAACTTTTGAATTGTATGGATTTTGTGCAAAATCACAGCTTGATACTCACAAAGCTCTTGGAAAACTGAAACAATGCTGGTTTGAATTTATAATTCCACACAGGGCAATTCCTGACTCCACTTCTGCAGCCGCACCCTTGCTCCATACGAGAAATTCTGATCACTGCTTACTGTACAGCTTCTAAATTCACCATAAACTGTGTCCTTATTACTGGAAACACTATCTTTGGCATTTAGGTTGAGCTAGGAATTCCTGGCCCTTCCTTACAGCCTCTCTCTTGGCTGTATAGGAAGATTGGTGACCCATATAAAAATAATATGGAGCAGTCAGATTTTCCTTTAGATATGGCAGGGCTACATCTTTGTCAAAGCTTTTAAAGGCACCATTAAAACATTAAACTGAAGCTATTTGTTTTTTTCTTAATATACTTATTATACTTACTGTTGCTTTTTCTTCTTAATCCACTGCTCTGAAACCCCATTGAAATAAACAAGGTACATAATCCTGCATCAGGCCAATACACATACATGAGATGCTGTTTACTTGGATGCATCTTACCATTACTCCAATGCACTGTGGTCTTGTTTTTTTTAGCATGGGTTCACAATAGAAGAAAGAATAAAAAACCTGCATATCTGAAATAAAAATAGATCATACTGGAAGTACTCAGCAGGTCCAGCAGCATTTGTGGAGAAAGTTATGATAATATTGCTTCAATCATAGAGCCACCCTTGAAATATATTAAAATGACTGCCTGTACTGTTAGCTTGAGTTTGCCTGCTGATTGAACATTTCCTAAAACTCAAGGCATCAAGGAATGAGATTAGAAGAAACCTGAAAAAATACGTAAACAGTGATTACACCATTTATTGCAGCCTGTCATTCTTAGAGCAAGATATTAAGGTGAACCCAGAGGAAAATAACAAATACAATAAAAATCAAAAGAAAATCAAAGCACCATGCAGATATTTGATGTGAAAACTTAATATAATATCTCTGGCTTCTGTCTAAACTGCACTATATCCTGTGTGGGATCAAGCAGCCCTAGTAAAACTGAAGTCAATAGTCTTCAAGAAAAAGTACTCAATGGCTAAAAGTCATACTTCGCTGAAAAAATGATTGTACTTGTTGGAGATCAATCATCCCGACCTCTGACATCACTGCAGAAATTCCTCAAGGCAGTATCCTAGACCAAATCACCTTCAGCTACTTCATCAAATGATCTTCCTGCCTTCACAAAAATGAGGTCATTTGCTGAGATTGCGCAACGTCTAATGCCACTCCTCAGCAAATGAATCAATCCATGCCTTCTTGCAGTAAGACCAAGACAGCATTCAGGAATGGCTGATAAGTGGCAAGTAGTATTTACACCACAAAAGTGCCAGGTAACAATAGAGAATTGAAAGACCTACTCTTCACATTCAGTGGCCGAGTATCTCAACATTAACTCCCTGGGAGTCACCATTGACCAGACACTTCACAGTTGCAAGAGCAGGTTGGTTATCCAAAACAAGTGAATCTCCTCCTGATACCCCAAACCCTATCCACCATATTCAAGGCATAAGTCAGAAGTGCAATGGAACACACTCCATTTGCCCGTATTAGGTCCAACAACTCTCAAGCAGCTCAACAACACCCAGGATAAAGCAGCTTGGTGAACCAGTACCCATCCACCACCCTAAATATTCATTTACTACACCATTGGCACATGCTGGCTGCATTGTGAATCATCTGCAAAATACACTACAGTTACTTGGTAAGGTTATAGTAATAGATTCTTCAAAACTAAAAACACTCTACCAAGGAGGACAAGGATGGCAGGTAGATGAGAAATCAGCACCTATAGATTCCCCTTCAAGTCACACACTGTCCTAACTTGAAACCGTACTGTTGGTCCTTCATCTGCATGAGCTTTAAATCACGGAAATCCCTCTAGGACAGCACCGTGGTAGTACCTTCACCGGAGGACTGCAGCGATTCAAGAAGGTGGCTCCCAACCATCAGCAGTTCTCAGATCCCACAAAATGAATAAAATCAAATGGATAAAATTTGAAATTTCAGGAATAATTTTGGGTGGTGCATTGCAAGGCAAAGAGTCAAAATTCCAACCAAAACAAAACATGATGCTTCTAAACAAGGCTTTTCATTTTGATAGAAAAGCTTTGCAATCAACTTGCAAACATCTGTTCTCCAAGGCAAAAAAGAGGGATGAAATGAGGTATTTTGGAGTGAAATTAGTAATTACATTCCTCTGTGTGCACTTCGAAAATGTAATTTTTCACTGCAAAATACAATGTGTTTTCAGGTTGACTGCAAATCTTTTCCATCAGAATGAAGAGCCTTGCTTTGAGGAGCCATGTTTTGCTTTGGCTGGAATTTTGACCATCTTGCAATGTACTAACCAAAATTATTCCTGAATTCTCAAACTTTGTCTCTTTGTAGAAAGAGGTCCACAACAGTCTACTACCTTCAAATGCATGAACAAAGTCTCTTTAGCAAGACAAAGGTCAGATTTTAATAATGGTTTGTAATGCTTGAGGTTCTGTAAATGATCGGAATTACAAATAAAGGCCTTCAAAAATAAAAGTATTTCTGAATTTTAGTAAATAGATTAGAGTTCTTACTTTGGATCCTAATCCACCACTTATTTTCTATCAGAACATGGCGAAAATGTGTCTCACAATTTGCAATTCTTCTGGTATTAAGGAATAATGAACAAAACCAGGTCTTTAAACTTTAAAGTGATCCAATAACAATAATCTAACTCAGAAGATAAAATAGAAGTTGAGAGTAAAGCTTAGTTGGACCAAGCTAAAAATAATGGCGATGTAAATGGTCTGGGAATACATGTAGCATAAATATTAACCAATAGTTAACAATGAACTTGGAGGAATGGTTAATATAAACTAATTGCTTACATAGCAATCTGCATAGCATTCAAAACCACATGGCGGAAACGCAAAGAATAATTTGAAGTAACGATCCTGATGTGATAGGGATAAATGAAACATAGTTATATAGGGCTAGCAAATGAATACTGCAGAGTATCACAGATTTAAATAGGACAGGGAAGGAAGGAAAGAAAGAATAGGGGTTTTGCAGCAATAGGGGGAATTTAATGACAGTAGGAAAGAAAAGAGACATAATGAATAGTAAGATGGAAACAGAAGCTTCCAGTGGATTGAAAGAAAGGATGAGAGATTGGTCACATTGGCGGGGAATTCTACTGACCATCAGATTGTGACAGAAAACTGCTGCATCTAGTACAAGGAACTATTCAAGAGTCAAGAAGTAAATGTAGAGGATTATCAAGACACGGTTTTCCTAACGAAATTCAAAAGTAATAATCATGATGGATCTCAGCAAAATATAGGCCAAA
>JARFYF010000063.1:92523188-92533848 GCA_030265395.1 Rhina ancylostomus
TCATACAATAATGCTAAAATAAAAAGTACATTGGTTGATTTCTAGTGGAATAGAACTGAAAACCAGGATTGAAAATCAAAACAAAACTGCACATGCTGGAAACCCAAAACAAAACTGCACATGCTGGAAACACTCATCAGACCTGGCCAGCAGCATTTTCAGTTTTTATTGAAAAGGATTGCCAGGTTAACATAACAGAACCCACATTTATAATACTGTGTACTGTTCCAGAATCCATGCAGTATAGAAATTTTCAGCACACAAAGGATTTAGTTCAGCCCACTGTGTCTGCAACAGCCCACTGATTTGCCCTCAGTCCATGGCTTGTAGATTATAGCTCTTCAGGTACTTTTTAAGGAGATGAGAGTTTCTGCCTCCCATATGATCTCAGGCAGTTCCAAACCCCTTTTAATACTTGAGTGAAACAAAAATTCTTGATCTTGCAGGCGGGGTCTTAAAGTTTGAAAACAGTCAAACTTTCTATTGCAATTTTTTATTGCAATTGTACAGAATGTTGATGAGGTCACACCAAGTGTATTGCACACAGCTTTGGTCCCTTACTAAGGAGGGATACAATGGCACTGGAGGCAGGCCAAAGGAGATTCACCGGGCCTGGGATGAGAAGATTGCCTCAATTAAGAGAAGCTGTGTCTGTTTTCTTTGGAGCTCAGAAGAATGAGGGATGATCTTATTGAAACATACAAGATCCTAAAGGGGACATGGTAGTTTAGCGGTTAGCATAATGCTATTACAGCGCCAGCAATCTGAGTTCAATTCCAGCTGCTGTAAGGAGTTTGTATGTTTGCGCCATGACTGCATGGGTTTCCTCCGGGTGCTCCAATTTCCTCCCACTTTCCAAAGATGTACAGGTTAGTAGGTTATCATGGGTGTAATTGGGCAGCGCGGGCTTGTTGGGCTGGAAGGGCCTGTTACCTTGCTGTATAAGTAATATTTTAAAGTATGACAGGGTAGAAGTTGATATATTTTCACTAGTCTTGAACTTGGGGATGTGGTTTCAAGATAAGGGGCTAGTGATTTAAAACCAAGGTTCATAGAAGTTGCTTCTTGAAGAATGCAGTGAATTTCTGAGATTTTCTACCCCAGAGAATTGTGGAGGTAAGCTCAAAGTATTTGAAGTGCAGGTAGTTAAACTTTTTGAAAGATTGGGCAATTGAAGGTTAGTGGGATTTGACACAGAGAAGGAGTTAAGGCCAGAGATAGATCAGCCAATGATCATATTAAATGGCGGAGCAGGCTTGAAAGACCAAATGATCTACTCTTGCTCTGTTTTTCTTGTGTTCTTGTGTGTGTATTCTCAGTAATCCTCCTACCTATAAACTTAATTCTATATCCCATTATATTGACCCAACTGCTAAGCAAATAGATTCCTTCTGTTCAACTTGCCTCAGTCTCTCATGACTTCATACATCACAAGAAAATATCCCCCTTTTTTCCTTCATTCTAAGGGCAACTCCAGACCAGACAGCCTTTTTTCTCAACGAAAATTCTGCAGCCCTGGCAACATTCTCATAAGTTTCTTCCATGAGCTCTGTTGCTATTGCACCCATCTTCTTCTGTTGTAACCAAAACTCTCTGCAGCTCTGGCCTGACTGGCATTTTTATATAGTTGTACCATGACTTCCTGTCTATTCTGCATCTTAGCCATTAAAGGCAACTATCCAGTGTGCCTTCTTAACCACTTGAAATATCTGCTCTGTTAACCTTCAAGAAATTCTGGACATGCATTCCAAAATCCCTCTTTTCTTTCCTTTATACTTCTCAGAATCTTCATATTTATTGTCTATTTTCTTGCCTTGTTTCCCCTCTCCGAATGCATAACCTCCCACTTTCCTGGATTGAATTACACTTATCACTCATGTCACCATTAACTGGTCCTTCAGTCTGTAATTTCTTCATCCCTATCAATTGTTATGACAATTTTGATTTCATCCAAACATCTTAAATGTACTCCCTATAGTTAAATCCAAATCATTGATATATACCACAAGTGAGATAGCACTGAACGCTCAGGAACCCCTCTTCATAAAGTTGCCTGGTGTCACTGAAGCTCCCAGTTTTGTCTACTAAGCCAATTTTTAATCCAATTTACTACTTTCCTTTGAATCCCAAAGGGTATTTATTCTCTTGTTTCTCCTAAGAGCTTTGGAAATATTTTATCCAGGCCTGGTGATTAATTACCCAAGAAGGACGTACCAGCACTGGAAAAATTGCAGGAATAATATCAGAACTGAAATATTACAAAAAACTGAATGGGCTGGGGTTCTTTTCTCTGGAAAGAGAGCCAAACGGTAACATTATAACAATATGGATATAGCAAAATGATGGAATTTGGTAACTACACAGTAATTATTTCCATCAGTTGAAGTATCCCAAATGAGGAGGAAGACATTCAAATAGTCACAAATAAATCAGCCTGAAAATCCAGGAGAAACTTCTTTACCCTGAGAGAATGGAGCCATATGGAGTCAGCAACTGCAGGGATGGTTAAGGCTAACAGGATAGATACCTTTAAGAGGAATCCAGGTAAGTACAAGTAGAAGAAGAATGTACAAACAGAATTAGACAAATTTAAGTGGGAGGAGACTAGTGAAGCATAAACACCAACACAAACCACTGAACCCATTTGCCTATTTTGTACAGTAAATTTGATATAATTTAAAGACCGAGATTTCCACACCAATATCCTACAGATATTTTGAATACTGGAAGGAGGCATTTAACTTGGCACTAAAGTTGACTATTTTCCAAATTTATGAAGTCAGCTCAAATGCAGATTTTCCATTTGAGGTAAAGAAGAAGTGGTACTTCATATTCCTTTCCTTCCTAAAATATTGTTTTCAGCCTCAGATACAAATATTCTTCCTTATAAATGGGGAAAAATACAAGTTTCACACAGCTGAAAGCTGACCTCATACATTTTCCTGTGAAGCAATCAGGTTGTTCAAGCGTTCAGGACACCTCTTTAATCCCTGTAGCTTGGATCAGCTGTTTTTATGAGACTTGGAGTAGCTGAAAATGGACTACTGAAAAGAGATGGGAGAAGGATGATGGAAATAAACAATGACAAGGTCTTGGTGAGCAACACTATGGTATGGATCCTACCATGTTGCTCTGAGTTTGTGTGGCCCCATATGTGGTGACTCCATTTGGTGGCATAGCTGGCTGTGGTGTATCTGACTGGATCGTTCCTCTTCGATCAATTAAGCTATTAAAAAAGTATAGAAGTATAGTTAGTAATTAACCATAGTAATCAATGTCTAAAAGTAATGCAAATTTCTTCATGCTTATGATAGAAATAATGTGACTAGCCTTTTGAAATACTTGAAAGCAACAAATAATATTTCAAATAACTTCCATGTATTACCTTAAGTCCAGCTGCCCCCTTTGCAAAAACACTGAAGTCGCTATCAGGAGTACTTACATGAACTACTAAGCACAAGAGCTACTGGTAAATTAAGTTGAAACATTTTGGATTTAACTTAATCTTGATGCTGGTTTAGTTGTCCAACTTAGCAGACTAAAGAACCCCTCCAAGAAACAATGCTGGCACTTACTTGAATGAAACATCTCCAAGAGTCAGTATGAGGGCTAATCCTTAAATGGATATCATTATAGCAAATGATCTATGATGAAAGTAGACCTTTTAAAATTAAAGGAATTTTATGGCTGCTGTTATAGTGGGATTCTTGATTCATACTTCCATAATACTTAGTTACTGCTATCCATCAGAAGAGAAGTAGGCAATGTCCCACAAGGAATGGTGAAGAAGTAAGACATTCAAAAAAGTCATCTTGTGTATTTCCTACCAGCTGATTTTCAAATGGCAGTGACATATATATTAATAGTCACAGTCAATTGGTTTGTTAGAAAGAAAGGGTGATAAAAGTTCTTGAACAGTAACTAAATTAATAGCTCACGTAATATTTTATTTCCATGGAGTCTTAAAAATGTAATTGTAACATAATAGATTTTGAATTCATTTAGAGATTTTTTTCGTTGAAACAATTATTAACTGAATCCAAGTATAGGGTTAATAAACCAGCTAAGGCGGAAGAAAAGGCTGAACAATTACAATAATGTCCCACCTTGGTGGCAAAGGCCCACAGAGAGCTGCACAACAATTTGTGAAGATGTTCCCATAGCTATATGGATTGTAATTGTCTTTGCTTCTTTTGTTTGACCAAGATCCTTTAATCTACAAGAACAATATTACAATCAATCACATGGAATTTTCAACACATTAGATTTACAACATTAAAGAAGGCTACAAACATTTTAATTTTATATCCCCTATAGGTTCAATACTTATCGCATGAGAATGAATGTGATAAATTATAACTCGCAGCTATACTGCTAATAAAGAACATCTGCAATATCAAAGTTGAACCAGTTTTTACAATGTGTTGTAGCTGATATCTAAAGAACAAAAATCAAAATCAGTACTTTAAAATAGTATACAAAACTGCACCTGTAACTGTTACAGTAAGTAAATGCAGAAGTAAATGCAGAGGCAACTCAACTACCCACCTGAAAATTAAATTTCAAGTTTTATGTGACTATTCTTTACTTAAAATGAATTGATACTTTCAGATTCTAGTTTACCTAGATTCTAAATACCACTATGTTGTATTTGTTTATCATCTCGCATCAACTTCACAAAATATGCGGCTAGCAGATTTTCAGTTCTTGGATCGATACATCAGTTACAATAAACAAGTCCTATTCATCCTCAATACTTACATGCAGCTACTTGCTGAAAGGAAATTTTGTGAAAGGAAAATATGTTCAAGCTGACCAATTTAGTCCAAAGTACTCTTTTTTCTTAGACTCCCTTCCACAACATTATTGCTCACAAATGATGCAACAAGAGCAGCACAATATTGTCTTTGAAAAATTGCAATCACTGTGTCTAGGTCAACAATATACCACAGATCTCAATTCTTCACAACTGTTCAATTCAGCTGCACATTGCTGTAGGCCACTCTGGACCTGGGTTCCAAGCAGCACTTCAATTGTTTAACATTAGCCCCTTCATTATCGAAGCGCGGTTAAGATTTCTGATTTTTTAATTAACTTTCTTTTATTTTAGTTCTATTTGTATTAAAAGTTATAATCTAATTTATTCTATTTTTTTCTCTCATTTTTGGCTTGCAAATGTCACAGCTGGCTGGTTAACTGATTTCTGTCTCAACCAACCTCCATATTTGGGAGTTTCCCTTCCTGTGTCAACAGAAACTGTACTGAGTACAAATTATTAAATGGGTCCACTTCAGCTATTTCAATACTAATATACTTATTAACTGTATGCTCATAGTATTAAAACCAACTAAAGCTATGGGAACTGGGAACCAATTAAATCTATGATTTACATACTTTCTCAATCTTGATTCCAATCCCAATGGGTTTCATTCTGATTCTTATTCTAGTAGCCCACTGTTTTATTTTACTTTTAGTGGGCTTAGAGACATTCTCACCGAATAAATAATTTCTGTCCTTGCCAGGAATACATAAAGTAAGCATACAATGGGTAAGAAAGGGAAGATGAATTAATTTTACCCTTCCTTGTACCAGGACATCCAGAGAACCAACTAATGAATGGGGAAGCTCATCTTTACAATTTGTTATCTACCCCAACTGAGTGCTATCCCTAATCTCCTTCACAGCACTGAGTGTCATAGAGTTATACAGCATGGAAACAGGCCCTTCTGCCCAACTTCTCCAAGCCTAGTAAGGTGCCTTCATGAGCTAGTTCCATTTGCTTGCATTTGACCCATTTCCCCCCTAAACCTTTCCTGTTTGTGAACCTGTCCAAACGTCTCTTAACATAATGGTACTAACCTCTACCACTTCCTCTGGCAGCTCGAACCCTCTATGCCCACCACCCTCTGTGTGAAAAACCTGCCCCTCAGATCCTCATTAAATCTTTCTCCACGCACCTTAAACCTATGCCCTTGAATTTTAAACTCCCTTGCCTTGGGAAAGTGACATCCACCTTAACTATGTTCCTCATGATTTTATGAACCTCTGTAACATCACCCCTCAGCCTCCTTCGCTCCAGGGTAAACAGTCCCAGTCTATTCAGTCTCTCCTTATGTCTCAGGCCCTCCAGTCCTGGCAACATCCTCGTAAATTTTTTCCGCATCCTCTCTAGCTTGACCACATCCATCCTATGGTATGGAACCAGAACTGCACAAAATATTCCAGGTGTGATCTCACAAAAGTCCTATACAGCTGCAACATGACATTTCAAATCTCGTACTCAATGCCCCACCTGTTGAAGACAAGCATGCCATACGTCTTCCTCACCACTTTGTTTACCTGTGTCGCCACTTTCAGGGAACTGTGTACTTGTACCCCTAGGTCTCTCTGATCCATAACATTCCCAGTCACATGTCATTTACTGTGTAAATCCTGCCTTGATTTAACTTCCCAAATGGACGATTTTGCACTTCTCTGGGTCAAATTCCATCTGCCATTCCTTTGGCCACTTTCCCAGTTGATCTAGTTCCTGTTGTAACCTTAGGCAACTTTCTTTACTGTCAACCAGACCACCAATTAGCAAACTTACTAATCACGCCACCTACAGTCTCATCAAAATTGTGAACCAGCACATGTGGTACACCTGATCATAGTCCTCCAATTTGAAAAACAACACTCCACATGCCCTCTGACTCTTATCACAAAGGCAATTTTGTATCTGATTGGCTTCCTCACACTAGATTCATGTGATGTCACCTTTCAAACCTGTGGGACTTTGTCAAAAACCTTGCTAAAGTTCATGTAGACAACATTTACTGTCATACCCGCATCAATCCTTTGGTCACCTCTTCCAAAAGCTCAATTAAATCCGTAAGACATGATTTCCTATGCACAAAGTCATGCTACGTTTGTTTGCTTGGAACCCAAATCTTTATTCTCAACTACAATGCAAGTCTTGGTTTTGTAATGATCACCTATTTTAAGATAAATGATGTTGCTAACTAAATAGTTTGAACCTAATTTTCAAGGAATAAATTTAAGCAAACTGCAGCTAAGATGGTGAACCTAACTAAGCTTGATATCATAATTTCCAAACTACTTAGTCATTTTGCGCATCAGAATGCAATAAAAATTGATCATTATTAGCAAGGACTAAAAATAAAAAAATCAGACTGTATACATGCTACTTCTAATGAAATAATTTAGAATACTTACATCTTCATTTGTTGTCTGATTTGAGCTGATCAGATATGTATGAAATCCTGAAAGGCCAAGGATTGACCACACAGAGAAGAAACAAACAACTGCCTCCAGTACAGTAATAATGGAGTCAAGGAGTAACAATGAACTAAGACTGAAAAAAAGACAGCAATTAACAAAGATGTACTTTCTGGAACTCACACCTTCTTTTGTGAATTCTGAAAACCTTGGTAGAAATTACTAAATGAAGCTTCAAGAATTCAAATATTAAATACACTGTTAAGAGGAGGTTTGGAATAAATGTTATACATTTGATCACAATGCTATTTAATGATAACCTTTTGCTGTGATGTCATCTTTCAAATTGCAAATTAAATTGGAATATCGGTCATTTTCCCAAGAAGTCTGTTGCACAAACACAATACTGAGTACACTTTCAAAGTTAACTTCACCAAATATTAGTCAGTAAATCCCAGCTTTGCAAATAAGAAAATTCATGTTCAACTACATTGGTGGGCATTCATAAATAATACAATGGATGGGGGCAAACTCAATTCCTCCTACTTTGATTTAATCCCTGCAATTAAATATTTCCCTTCCAATCCAAACATTGTTTGAAATCAGAAATTCATCAGACAGAACCAAATGAACGAACAGTTGACAACATTAGTAATGTGACTGATAGTGAGGAAGAAGCCATTAAAGCTATCTATCTAGCTTTCAATATCTAAACAGACTTAGAATAAGGGGTGGGAGCGTTAGAGGGATCTGAGGAAGAACTTTTTATACTCAGAAGTTGATTAGAATCTGAACCCTCTGCCTGAGAGGGTGATGGAGGTAAGTACTCTCACAACATCTGAATTGCCAAGGCATAGAAGGTTACAGGTCAAGTGCTTGTACATGAGATAAGTATAGATAGGTACTTGATGGTTGGCATGGAGATGGTGGGCCAAAGGGCCTGTTCCTGTGCTATGTGACTCTATGACCATCAATAGACTGGTCAGCTGGTCAAAAGAGAGGCAAATGGAATTCATTCTGGACTATAAGGTGATATATTTGAGTAGAGGAAGCATGGCAAGGGATAATGTATCAAATAGGATACAGAAACAGAGAATGCATGTCTCAATATCTCTGAATTTAGCAGTACAGCTGGTTTTATATGAGAAACTGGATGTAAAAGCAGGAGGGTCAAGCTGGAACTGTATAAAATGCAAGTTTTACAACTGGTGTACTGTGTACAATTCTGGTCACTGTGATACAGAATGTGATTGCATCAGAGAGGATACAGAAGAAATTTATATTCCTAAGACTAGAGAATTATCACCTAATGAGAGACTGACTAGGTTGAGGTTGTTTTCTTTGGAACAAAGGAAACTGAGTGCAGCTTTAATCAAAATGCACTTTCTCTGTAACTGCAACACTTCATTCTGCATTACTGTATTCCCTTGTACTACCTCAGTACACCGTGTAAATGAAATGATCTGTATGGATAGCATGCAAAACAAGTTTTTCCACTGTACCTCAGTACATATGACAATAATAAACAAATGCCATTTTAAATTATGAGAGGCATAGATAGTTTGAACAAGGAGATCTATTTCCTTCAGCAATGAAGTCAAAAATTGTGAGGCTTAGATTTAAATTAACCAATAAAGGGGTTCAAGTGAATCTTTTGACCAAATTATTTGAAGGGATGGGACTAGCTGGAGGTAGAAACCCTCTTCATATTATTAAAGTGTCTGGTTTCTCGACAAGCATCATCTACAAGGTTATGGACTGAGAGCTGAGAAGTAGAACTAACCGAAACAAGTTTCTTTTTTGTTAGCATAAACATGACAGGGCAAATGACCGAGTTCTGTGCCATAACCTTTTATCTGCTTCGCAGATGTTCTTCCTATCACCAAGTGGTTTTCTTCTGGTTTTCTCCCATATTCCATAGGCATGCTGGTAGATTTATCCAATATTGTTAAGTTGCTCTGTAGTGTAGGTAAGTAGCAAAAGAATCAAAGGGGAGTTGACGGGCATGTGAGAAAGAATAAGTTGCAGGGCTACAGGGAAGTAAAAGGAAGCAGAATGAACTAATGGCATTAGTCTGCTGGGCAAATAAGAAAATAAAGAATATTTTTAAATAATTAAATATCTTTTAATTAAAGTCAATTAATTAGAGAATATAATTTACCTAATATTTTGCTTCTTTGCAATCTTCTTCTCCATTCAAATGAATTAAATTGCCCTTACTGCACAAGTTCAGTGGTCAGATTCCCCAGTACAAGTACTTGAGGAGTTGCCACAAGCTTGCATTGCGCTACTGTATTTCATGCAGAGAACAACATTGCTGCACAGTTGAGAAATACCAGCAAGTTCAGGGCTTTGCATTTATGCAGGAATAACATAAGTAACAGTACCAGGAGTGAACAATGCACCTTCTTGATCTTGCTCTGCCATTCAATAAAATCATGGCTGGTCTTCTACTTCAGCACCACTTTCCTGCCCAAACAGTTCTTGTATTTCTCAATTAGATCAGGCCCAGATCCACCTTAAACATAGATATTCCAGAGAATGCAACCCAAATTCATCAGTCATTTTACATTTCCCAAAATAATCAGCCTGGACAATTCAACCGCATGATTTTCATAGGAGCATTGATAAATTCTTTATTACTTCTGACTAAAATTTCAATAACTAGAAAAGAGCAGAATAGTCATATTTATTGGTTCAAATAAGAATGTTTGTTACATGGCAATTGGCTGAATGTTGTTCAGAAAATAAGAGAGGGTAATGATGCATGCATTTTAATGTGCAAATTGGTAGTAAGTCCAGTGTTCAGAGTTCTTGGGAGGTCAACCTATTCCACTAGTTTTGCAAAAGTGGCATGACACCCTTGGGCTCCCACTCATTTTTAAGAACTTGCTGTTTTTGTTCATTGGTAACATTGCTGAAAGTCCCACAAAAAACTGGGGCTTATGATTAAGAATGCAGGTAACCCTTTTCAAGATTTGATATTGGTTAGCCAATCATATTTTTCTGGCCCAAGAAGTGATAAAATTAAACTGTTTAATTACATTTCTGCATTAGTGAAATCTTCCCTTTCTTGTTCATCTCTACTTTCCTCTTTTTCACCTAATCTGATCTTCACTTAACCTTATTTATCTAATTTGACTCTTACCAGCCCTCACCGTCATTTCTTGGGTTCCTTCTTTATCCTTCAGTTTAATTAGTTATGGACTATTGGACCTACAATTCATTCATTGATGCCCTATTGCTCTCAACATGTCAGTTCTCACTTCCAGCAAACTATGACACAATAAAAATTATGAACTCGTGAGTCCAGAAAATAAACCAAAAGTGAACACCGTAAAATGCCCCACTCCAATAATATTTGGTAAATTTACTGCTTTTTCAGTCAGACTATTCATAGGAAGCCATTCAACAGTCTTTGCTGTATCTCTTGTGTCATTTT
>JARFYF010000063.1:92732829-92754143 GCA_030265395.1 Rhina ancylostomus
AAATATCATATAGATGCAATAACAATTGGGTTGTCATACTGTTGGATTTCAAATTTCCCAAATATTAACCGGGATTACCTTCTTACTGTCAAAGGCTCAGAGGGGACAGAATTTGAGGTGTGTCCAGCACTGCAGTACATAGCGAAACCAACAAGGAAAGAAGCATTACTGAAGCTTATTTTGGGGGATATGGCTGGCCAAGTGGAAGGAATGTCAGAAGGGAAACATTTTGGAGATGGTGACTATAACTCTGTAATATTTTAGTGGTTATGGAAAAGGATAGAGATGGACCAGCAATAAAGGTCTTAAACTGGATTAAGACCAATTTCATAGGGGAGGACTTGGCAAAGGCAGACTGGGAGTATCTACTTGCCGCTAAGTCTACATCTGCACAGTGGGAAGCATTCAAAGGAGAAACAGCAGAAGTTCAGGATCAAAGCAAATGGAAAAGCCAGGTGTAAAAAGTAGAGGGAACTCTGGATGTTGAGGGATATTGAGGTTTGGATAAAGAATGAAAAGAAAGCATATCATAGGTATATGGAACTAACGACAGGGGAGACCTGCTAAGGGTATAAAAAGTATAGGGAGGTGCTTGAGGAGGAAATTAGGAAGGCAAAGAAGGATCTTGAGAAATTATTGGCAGACAAGATTGAGATAAATCTGAAGGCATTATGCAAGTACATTAAAGCAACAGAATAACCAGAAAAATAGGGCCTATTAGGCACAATCTGTGTGGGGAGCCAGAAGGTACATGTAAGGTCTTAAATTAATACTTTTCATTGGTATTCACAAAGGAAACAGACTTGGTGAACGGGAGAATTCAGTGGAGGATAGGTGAAAGTTCAGTGCAGATCTCCATAAATAAAGAAATTCTGGATGCCTTGACAGGCTTAAGTGTGGATAAATCCCCAGGACCAGATGGGATTTATCCCAAGTTGCTGCAGGAGGCAAGGGAAAAGATTGTTGGAGCTCTGTCTGAGATTTTTAAATCTTTGCTGGACATGAGGTATAAGATAACTGGAGGAGAGCAAAAATGGTCCCCCTTTTCAAGAAAGGCAGCAGGGAAATGCCTGGTTACTATAGACCTCTGAGCCTAACATCAGTGGTAGAGAAGATACTGGAAAAAATTCTGAGGGAGAGGATTAATGATCACTGGGAAAGGCAGGAACTAATCAGAGACACCCAACATGGATTTGTCAAGGGCAGATCCTGTCTGACCGAATTATGAAGAGGTAACAAAATGTACTGGGTAGTAGTGTAATTTACATGGACTTCAGTAAAGCCCTTGACAAGGTCCTGTATGGGAGTCTGGCTCAAACGGTTAGGGCCCAGGGAATGCAGAGCAAGTTGACAAACTGGATCCTAAACTGGCTTGGCAATAGGAGACTAAGGGTGATGGTGGAGGGTTGTAGACAACATAGTTAGGAAGGCATATGGGATACTGGCTTTCATTAGTTGAAGCACTGAGTAACCTTATAAATCCTTGGTCAGACCTCAGCCAGAGCACTGTATGCAGTCTGGGTCTCTAAGGTATGTTACGGTGCTGGAGAGGGTGCAGGTGAGATTCATGAGGATGGAGTGTTTCAGTTATGAGGAAAGACTGGAGAATTAGGTTTGTTCTCCCTGAAGTGGAGGAGGTTAAGAGGGGACATGATTGAGGTATATAAAATGACAGGTATAGATAGAGTAGACTGTAGGAATCTTTTCCCTGTATCAGAGATAGATAAAACTAGAGGACATAGGTTTATCATAAGGGGGGGGAAGAGATTTAGGGGATATATTGGGGGAATCTTCATAATCCAGAGAGTTATTTATAGAAACTGAATTGAAATATTTTTATCCAATAGATCTTGAAAACTAACCAACATGGCCCAAACATGTTTCCATTATATATTTCAATGGAATAAAGCTACATGTAAATTGAGACAATATGTAATCAGAATAAAATTACCAAACAGAAGTAAAAGGGAGCAATTCTGCAACCATCAATTGCACTTCCACTCCCCTTAACAGCTGTTTTAAAACAACTTAAATTACAAATGAAAAGAACTCATTTCAAAAAATTAATTGAAACCCATAATGAGATGCAAGAGAAATTAACATTAAAAAGTTGAAAGAGATCTTTACAATGACATAGATTCTGTGCAGTAACTAACAACACTATTACAGGGAAGAGCCTGGAATTGATTGTGAATAACACCATTTTAACTCCTGTAGGGCACAATTAGGATCCATTCATTGACCAAAGGAAACACTCAAATCCTGCAGTATTCTTTGAGCTCCAAGATTTAAGATTAGTTAATAAATTAATTTTATTAAGCAGACTAACTGGCTAATGTTCCCGTCCACAAAACTGACAATAAAAAGAAAAACAAGTTGCTCTGTATCAGAAGATATATTGTTCAGTTAGAACAGGTCTTTTATTTACACTCTATTCCAGCGCTGAGTGATTTTATCTGAAATTCTGTTCACTGCAGTGAGGAAAGAAGGCCAGAAACAGCTCACAAAGTTGAAGTGTGCACATTCAGACTGAAGGCTCAGGAATATTTGGATTAAATATTAGCTGTGGGAAATTTGGTTTAAAGCATGTGTATTATTTTTAATGTATAGAAAGGGCATGGGATATATTGGTGCTTTACTAAGGCAGTTTAAGAACAGTACAGAGGTATTTGTGCCGAAAGTGAAAGTGTTGGAAAGCTCCCTCCAACCCAATAACTGTTTAATCCAAACATATCAAGGTACGTGCCCTTGAGACAAATGGGCAGGCAATTTAGTGTGTACAGGCTTCTCTTGGTTTTCAGAACTTACCAGTGAAAAGATTTGTTTAGATCACAGTGGCCTTGCAAGAGGTTGACGATAAGATTGGCAAATCTGCAAATAAATATGGCAACCACATTTCCCCCAACACAAATAAATCTTATAAACAGAAATACATTTTTTGTGTAGGCCCTGTACTGTACCTCGATTTGTCTCTCTCTATTCCACATAATTGGTCAATGCAAGGCACTAACCAAAATTATGCAAGACTTCAAAACAATGCCAATAAAAAAAAAACACATTAGTGAAATATAATGGTGCATTAAACCTGTATGCACAGCTCTGTAGGATTATAAACATTTGGCCTTTCAACTCCTGCAATTCCAACAGAGTACAGTATCATACAGATTCAACAGAGGTGGAGGTAGAATGTTTCTAACCATGATCTAATGGCTGAAATGCTTTAGGCTGATGTCATCTAGATTTTGAAGCTCACTCCCTTAGACAGATCAGTATGTACATCAGATAAGATATTTGGACAGGAGAAAACTTGTTGAATACCAACAGGCAGACAGAAAGGTTGTCAATGCTTCAGTAGTGGAATCATTTTGATCAGAGCGCTTTCTCCCATTCCTCCTTTAAACTTCATCCTTCTCAAGGTCCTCCCCTCTATGCTAGCAATGAGCTGCCAGGTACACCACTGTGGTGCTGATGGTTCAATACCAGGGTTACCATGTATTTTAAAATTAATGTATAGTTTATAAAATGCAAGCCTTTGGAGAAGCCCCGCATGCACTTGTTGATTTCTCTGATGTGCTATGGATGGAAACATCTTAGCAAATATCATTGCCTTCAAACTATTCTTGGTGTCCTCAGTGCTACAAATGTGTCCAAAATGTGGATTCTATTCATTGATAGCCCAAGCTGGGCAATCTGCATCCAGCACGTAGAGCTCGGACAACCCCAGTGGACTGTTTTCCAAATCTACTTCTTTCTCTGCTTACTTGTGAGGTGCAAATCACCTGTGGAAAACTCAATTGTCTTTCTTCCTAGAACCAGCGAAGTATTAGTATCTGAGCCCATGCATGGTAGACACGAGTCCTGTAGTTGTGCACTCTCAAAGTAACCACTTCTTTGAGAAGTGGGGGGCGGGGTAGGGTCACTATCATTTTTCAGCATGTCCTCAGAGGGGTGAAGGCTCTATAGGAGATTAAGAATGTGAATTAAACTGCTGCAATGAAAATAACTAAAGTTCTCATTATTCATATCGTAGTTTTGTTGGTAACTTTCATTGATGTTGAATGAAATGTGACCGATGAATTCTGTCACTAAGAAGCTGTGATGGCTATACGTGGATGGGGAACATGAATCACTATGAGGATGAATATCGGTACTGGCTGGAGAGTTGCAGATATGAGGAATTGTTCAGACACTGATGAGCATACTAAAAAGTAAATTGGTGCTTGGAGAGGTTTGCTTGTGTAGGCTCAAAACAGTAGCTTGAATGGGTTGGGCATCGGCAAATATGCCTCTTCCCTCATCATTCCACATCTGATAAATTAATTCGTTTGAGTGACTCAAGGAGCAGGGGTTCATCTTTCTCTTCTAAGGCAACCTCCAGTCAGGCTTCTTCCTTGCTCATCAATAGGTATTATTAAGTTCCTCTATGAGAAAGGTGATAAGTCTCTAAATCCATAGGTCCATAAGGTCATCTCTCTGCCTCATACTCCAGCGAAAAAAAGTCCTAGCCAATCCTGCGTATCCTTATCACTCAAGCTCCCCAATCCCAGTGACGTCATTGTGAATTTCTTCTGCATTCTTTCCAGCTTACTGACTACAGCTAGGCAACCAGAACTAAGCAAATTATTCCAGGTACAGTCTCACAAGTGAGTTGCAATATAACGGCCCAACTCCTGTACCTAATGTCCTGACCAATGAAACAAGCATGTCAAAAGCCTTCTTCATCACCCTGTTCAGCTGTGCCGCCACTTTCAGAGAACTATTGTACCTGCACCCCTAGGTCCCTCTCTTATAGTCCATATATGGAATTTCACCATCCCAAGGTGCTTTACAGCAAATAAATTACTCTTGATGGCCTCCACCTCCAAACTGGAATAACAATAAACAGATAACATATCTTCAGATATTTGCTTAAGGAATTAATATTGGACAGGATGCCAGGAAGAACTTGCTTACTCTTTTTTGAAATTACATCCGATGTTGCCTTGGAAAACAGGTGGCGGCTAGTTTTAATACTAACTTCCTGTATTTTCCCACCAGTTATGCCAGGAAAAACATCACCGAACCGAGATAGACCACAATTTCAGCAGCTTCATTCATTTCACTTGGAGAGGAATGGACGCAAGAGAAGAAGGTGAGGTTCAAGTATTTAATACAAGTTGTTTGATTTTGTGTGTTCTCGTATTTTATTGAATATTTCTTATAGCATGATTAGTGTTATTTATTTTGTTTGAATACTTGTAAAATGGCTGAGCCACTCACGTACATTCAAAAATTTCCAATGTTTCACAGTTTTGACACTACATAATCCAGGCTTAGTCATTGTCAAAACATTTCTCCTGCTGGACTTATTATTTATGAAAAGAAATCCTTGTTAAGTCCATAGGATTTTACTGATCAGGTCAGTCAAATTTGTAGACCAAATTACTGCTATCCAGGTCAGTGTGGACCTATAAGTAGAGGGAAAGCTAGCTGCATATTCTGTGCCAATAACAGTCCTAAGTTGCCTGTTCCTAGTTTTGCTGTGTTCACTTGTTCTACTTTACACTTTTTAATTCATACTTAGTATGACAGGCAGCTCAATTCCAGCCCTGTACTTAAACTGATTCAAAACAGCCTCTAATGATACCCAAATAACTGATCAATGATAACTCATTGAATTTCACTTAGTTAAAGGTAGCCCTATCATCTGGTCTTTATGATTTAAAACATGGCTCTTGGTTTAGTACAAATTTGTAAATGTAAATACATACTAATTAGCATCTGAGAAGAGGAGATATCACAGTGGCTGTAGCAAATGTTGATCAATGGATGAATGGTTTGCCCTCAACAGTAACTAATCTTTTTGAAAAACTGACCAATGATATTTATCTTCAGACCCTTCTGTAAAATTTGTACTTGCCATTTCATCCTCCTTTTATTCAAGCTACAGTATAGGAGCAGTTTCTTGCCCCATGGTTTTGTAAGACTTTTCAATTCATTCCATTTTTCATTGAACAACAATCAGAATCAATGGCAACAACTTCCAGCACATAAATATTTATCACAGAAACTGTCTTACCAAAATATATACCGAGAGGAGATTTCAATGGTAAATCTTCTTTGTATTGCATACATCTAATGGAATTACCAGTAAGACTGCAAAATTATTTCCATGAGTAAAAGATAATGCAAGCTTTCTGTTTTTTCCCCCCATTATGAACCTGATAAATACTTTTTTTCTGAAACCACAAATTTATGTATTGGATTGGTGTCCAAGATCCAGTCCAGGATCACAGATTACACAAACCAGAACAAAGGTGTGCCCTCCATCTGAAAAGCATTTACCAAAAAACTCAAAATACAAGTCCTCAGCCTTTCAACACAACAGACCTTAAAGGTTTCAGCTATTTTAGTACACCAATATGGGGGTCTTGCTTATTGCAGCATGGGGTCTTTAAAAACATATTACATGTAATCAAGCTTTTAGTCTTCATCTCAGTATTTTGCAACACTGTAGAGAAGCAAATTTGATTTTTTATTTGGTTAACAAACACTGGAAGAATTTTACAATGCTGCAAATGTTCATCTCAACTCCTTTGCATCAAAAGCATCATGTGATCTTTTCCTGATATTTTTGCTCTTGGTAAAAATGCAAAGATTACAAGAAATTGTAAAGTAAGGGTCCCAGAGCCTAAGATTTTGTTTACAATACACTTAAACAATGAGTGTCGATGTCCCTCTTGGCAAAGTATTAGAGGAAAGTCGTTGTGGGACACTGCTGGGAAGAGGGCACAGTACATACAGAAGAGGTGGCACAATTATTGAGATACCCTGAGTTAACTAACAGCTCCTTTGGACCAAAGATTTCACTTACTGTTTCCAATGATTTCATCAGCACCTACCATTTTAAACAAAAGTAATCTTTTATAATGCAAAGATAAAACAGGTTTAATCATTTCACTCTGTGACTAAATTTAGGGGGTGCCAGGTGGTTTATACTGCTCAGTCACTTATCCTGATTACTTTGGCGAAGTATTGAGTAAAGGCCAGTGAGTTTGGGATGCACCTTCAACCTATTCAGCAATCAGCTCAAAGTGATACTGGCTGAAGCCGGAAGCCAACCTCTCTCTATTCTGGTAGAGGAGCTACCGAAATGTTTAAAAAAAATGGCAAATGAAGTAATGACACTCTCCCCAGTCTCTTCCAGTAAAGAA
The DNA here is from genome assembly GCA_030265395.1 of Rhina ancylostomus. Classification (NCBI taxonomy): domain Eukaryota; kingdom Metazoa; phylum Chordata; class Chondrichthyes; order Rhinopristiformes; family Rhinidae; genus Rhina; species Rhina ancylostomus. The sequence goes on from JARFYF010000063.1 coordinate 92,740,023, forward strand.
AGCATTGATATGGAGGATTACTCTTTAAGGTGAATTGTTACACAGTCAATGTTGTGGAAACATTTTTTAAATAATGCACTTGAGGCTTCCTTCCCCATATAAAATTCCACACAGTAAAAACTACAGCTATTCAGTTAAAGTTCAATCTGATGACTGAAGGTATCAGAAAGTTAGACATGCTTGAGAGTCAGACATAATTTTTCTCACTTTTGAATGTTCAGCTCTTCAAAATGGGACTTTGAAATAACTGTGTAGTGAGAAGGCCTTGAATTTTTTTTAAATGCAGTCCCCAGTCTTTGTAATGTAATAGCTCTGCACTGCGGTTTACAACTTCCCCATTAGGCAGGAAGAGGTTCAGCCATGCCAAAAGCCATGCAGGTGTGAGGCATGCATTTTTTTTTTCATTCTCTCATAGCTCTGGTTAGTACAAAACATAACTAAACAGAATCAAAAAAAGAAACCACAAAGAACAATCCTCTTTTTTTTTGCAGTCGGGTTATAAATCCCACTGGGAAACGCCATGGTCCCACAGCAGATCCAATCATATAACAACTACCTACCCGTACTGGTCAGGCTGGTACATCAAGGGAGCCTGAGTGTTGCCATAGTTGGGATGTTGTGGTGGAAACACAGGACGTCCACCAGGCCCAGTCTGACTGGGATAACCAGGCGACCTAATGTACGGTGGCCTAAATTGGGAAAGAAATAGCTCCTTTGTTTTTATTCTGTGTCAGTTCTGCATTTAGTTGTTAAAATTCATGAGATATTTACCCATCAATCCTCAAGAATTAAAATGGAATTTGAAGATTTAACAATCAGTTTAAGCAAGATGGGTTTTTCCATTTAATTCCATTTTTTCTATATCCAATAATCTTCCCTGAATTTTAAATGACAAGTATTTAAGGTTGAAGTATTGGATTCTCATATTTTAATTCAGTACAAAATTAATAGTGAAAACTAATCAGATCTGAAGATTGAATGTTTAAATTAAAACTGGTTCTCTTTTCTCCATCAGCTGTTTTAGTCTTAAGCTGATAACTTTTGAGGAGTTCAGATCCGTGGATTGGATTCACTAATACCTTGTCCTGTTGACCATTCAATAAGAACAATGCAGGGACTAATTCCTGACAAACTAAAGGAGGAGTCACAGCATAGCCTGATTCTGTCTTCACTAGATGTCTACACAAGCAGGTCCCACCAGGAATCACAGAGATCAATTGTAATGTCATGTCTACAGATCTGGCTGAGGTCAGCTATTTTAGTATACACCAGGAATCAATTCTGTGACATTATGGCCTGTATGCCATAAGTGTCACAGTGGGATACTATCTTTACTGGGCTCATATTTATTTCAGATTTCATTTGTTTCCCAAGCAATTCTAAACTGAAACAATGGAAACTTGGCCATTGAAAGTTGTGAATGCATGCTGCTACAAACCTCCCTCTACAACGTGAATGAAAGTTGTTTCTGTTCTTCTGATAGCTCACATTTCCTTTAGATTTTGTATGAACTATGGGTTATTCTACTCAAAATATAACAGATTAATTTTCCAATTCTTTTTTTACAGGGTAGGCACGTGATGTATCATATTCAATCATATTGTTGGTATAATCACAATCGTGCAATAGTCTACTTTCATCAAAATCATTTAACTTAGTGGACTATATGGTGCAGTGCTGAACAACCCAGCTCACATAATGTCCCAGCCCAATCTCTTATTAGTGACTGTAAGAGTTTGGAAAAGTACAAATGAAAATCGACCGGCTTGGTTTTTTCGTTCCAACCATTCCTGATTGCTAATCAGTAACTCCTCTTGTGACATGCATAAGCAAACACTGAGAAAGGATAATCTAGGGTTTGCTTATCATTCCACCCTGCTTAGACTCTATTTATGAAAAAGGCTAACTTGGACATGGTACACAAGAAATTTAAGGGACAGTCAGGAAAGGAGAGGACAGAAGAATAAAGAACTCACACAAACAAACTAAGGACAATCCTTTCCACTAACTATATACTCAAAGGACTATGCAAACAGAGTACACTACCTGATAGAATAGTAAACCACTAACTATATTTTGGGACGGGTTTTAATTTTCAAAATGAATGCTAGTTACTCAGGTATATTATAATTTCAAACAAATGTCTGAATTAGTTTCTATAAAAAAGGATACTGTAGATAATATCTGCCATATTGTGCAAAAGAATCCAATACTCAAACTTTAAAAAAGATCCACAAAATCATTTTGGATATAACTCATAAAAATGTAAATTCAAAACATGTATACCAATGGGTTTTGGTTTGGCGAGGTGTCATTTTTAAACAGTGTTAAATAGCAGTTACTTGCCAGTAAACCATACAGAAACACAGAATTCTTCAAACTGCTTCTCTCACTAAACTGTTACAGCCAAGAGCTTTTTTTCTGTATAACAAGACTGTCATGTGCAGCTTATAGCAATCCACTTAAACAATATTCAATCAAATCTAATATTGAGATTGAAAGGGTTACATAAAACGGTTAACATTTCTGAAGGACACTGCAACTCTGTAATTATTTCAGATAGAAAAGTACAGATAGATTGTTTATTTTCATTTATCTTCAAATATTCAGAGAAAATGCAAGTAATGAAGAGTTAAAAGAACTCTTTAAAGCCTTAAAATGATGTAGTGTGGCATCAGGTTTGTTTCTATCCTGTAATGGTATAATATTTACCTGTATTTATTGATATACTTTTTAATCACTCCCCTCTCCAACTGGTAACCTATATGTTTGTGCAGCTGAAAGGGAATTATAACACTGCTACACAAAAAGACTATCCAAACTGAAGACGTTGGGACAAGACAATAATTTAGATTTCTACTGTTTCTCATTGAGGTGACACATTCTGTTTCCACACAGTGCTTCCACGCAAACAAGGAATCATAACTGGATAGGGCTTTACCCAAGTTACAAAATGAGACTAAAATTGAGTGTCCTGTATCATCAGCACTTGACTTCCGGCCCATACAAATTGCACTACTAATTGTTTAAAATGCAATCTTTGTGTTATGTGCAAATTAGTGATATACAGAATGTATCAGATATTCACAGAAAACACACTCTGGGCAAACCAACAGCATAGTTCCTTAATGGATGTTAAGACATACATTCTCCATTAAATGTGCATTACTTATAATGCTGTATACATTTGCTGAATTTTTGATTTGCTGATTGCCAACAGTGCCAATGTTGCAAAATGTTGCAATTATAGTTACATATTATTTCTCACAAAACTAACCATTGAATGTAACTGCACATAAATATTTTGGACATGGAGTGTAAAGCAACATATTCTGGAAGAATTGGAACTACATTCAAGAGCTGTATAACTGAAAAAAAACACTAAACTCAAAAATGCTTGATGGTAACAGCATTTGAATATTGCCAAGTAAAATGATCTTAAAACTCAATATTGAAGAATAAGCACCAAATAAAAAATTACTTGCTTCAGAGCAATTATCCTCCTTTCCTGCTATTATAACAAAACCACGGAGTGAAAACTGGCACAAAATAATTACTATTGAAGGAAACAAAATATAAATAATGCAATAGAAACTAATTCTATATAACACAATACTATAACTACAAAATAACTCCAATTACACCATTAATTTCTCAATTCAAACATTCAAGACTTAGATTTGGCTACATGAATGATGACAGGACACTAAATGAGAAAGGTTAAAGGTTACCCATCCTTCCCTACCCTGAAAAGAGACAGCCCAGTGTGAACCAACATGTAATGGATGTGTGTAAAATCTCTAGCTCAGTCATTCAAAAAAGGATAATTCAGAAACTAGAAACCTGGTTGAAATAATGCTAAATCAACAGATCACTGAGGAGCTACAATAGTACTACAGAAGTATGTAGCAACGTTTGTATCTGAGGCTGCTGTATTCCCAAGGGTGTTGGGGGCAAGAAGGAATATTTTGTCCGTTTACCAGTAATTTAAGATCTTCTGCTTCAGTTTGCTTTCCAATTCTCTTATAGGTATTTCATCTCATGCAGTCCAATACAAGTTAAATAAAGGTTCACCATAACTTACTCCAATGACATTCCTCGTTTATTCCAATAGGGAGCACATCTTGAGATATGCAGCCCAATTGTTGGCTCCTAGGTACCCAATGGAATGCCTTGCTTCAACATCATGTTCATCAAACAGCAGGAAGAAGAACTGATGAATTGAGAATGTAATCCAGCATGTATGAAAGACAGTTTGTTCACTAATCTCATCTGATATGAAGCCATTCATTTCTTTGGAAAGAATGCAAACTGAACACAGCTCATTCTTGCAACTAAGTATACTCTGAGATCCTCGGAACTGGATTTTATTCATAAATTATCACATAAATTATTTGCTTTATTAAAAAAGAAACTATTGTCTGGAAATTCAGATTACTGGAAACATTTTAAATAGAATGATTGAATGTTAAACCTCCTGGCAATGTTTTATTTATTTTCTTAGCTAACAATAGATGAAAGTGAAACAAAACTTTTTGGGAAAGAAACTGTGATATGAAAATATGAATTTCCTAAAGTTTTTTGATTAAACCATTTCTTCTCATCAGACACTGTGTTGCAAGTCTAATGTTTGTTACTGACTTAAATCACCTGCAGCTTCTTGTAAATAGCTGTTCTTGGAAATGTCCTGTACAGATTTATTCATTTTAGTTATTAGGCTGAAAACATCACAGGTCAACAATAAACATTGAGATGTGCTTAGGTAATTCTACCATGCTGCTGCCACAAGAATGGCTACACTGATAAAACATATTTATGTACATGTGTAATATCTGCTTAGCAAATGGAAATTTTCCTTCAAGAGTTTTTTTATTATAGCAAGGATAATTAAATGCTGTGACAGTGGTCAGTTTACTTTATGATTAAAAGGTGAGTACAGTACAAGTGAAAAAAAAATTGTTACATTTGTATTTTGCTCCATTTGGAGGGGAGCACTAGCTGCACTAAAAATCTTTAAGTCATTGCAACTTTCTTTCATATGTCCATTAACTTCAGTAGTTCAAGGAACACAGAGAAAAAGGGAGACGATCTCTTTGGTTTTATATTTTCAGTCTTCCCTAATCTTCATTTTTTTCAGTGTGCTAGTCAAAATATATTTGTGTTGGGTGATAGGAATGCAGGTGTGGAATCATCTTAAAGGGGGAATGATTTGCTAAGTGCATAACTAGTCAGGCCTAGGTTTCCTCCCAAATGTAGATTCTCAAATCCATTGTGCACTGGACCTGTTGGAAATCGACAGAATTGAGAAGTTGTGCATATGATAGGCTGCACTGAGACAAACTATCTGAATTCTGAAACACTTGAGTGATCATAACATGAATAAACCATGTATACGTTTAGAGTATGAGGTTGTTATCCAAATGCCTCATGACAGGAATCACATTTAAATATCTAAGAAATATATTACCATTCATTATAAATTAAAGCCACAGTGCAGGACAATAGCTCTCGTGCACACCAGTTGGAAATTTCTAAATTTAAGTATGCTTAATTTAAATCAGCCACATATTCATAACTTAAAGAATGTCAGTGTGAGGACTGACAAACAGAGACAAAATTTACTTGCTTGCCTTCATTAAAGCCTTCTACGTATATTAGAAGTGTCTTCTAAAACGTTAACAAATTCAGCATCCAGCCTGTAGAGACTATTTTGTTTTTGCATACCTGTTTTGAGCAGAGTTTGCTGCAGCTTGCATCACTGCAGCAGCAGCCTCCTGTGCCTTGCGATTTACAGTTGCCATTGGTGGTCCCATCCCTGCGCCAACCTGCTGTGACATGCTTGGAGAGTTTGGGGTCATATTACTCATGTTGCCAGAGTAAGGCCAGTTCGACATCCCTGATGATGACATCCTCCCTACTGTCATGTTACTGCAAGGCTGAGCTGGACCCTGACCATGCATCTGGTTGTTCATATTCATACTCATGTTGTTATTCATGCCTGGACCTGGACCACTGTAGTTGGCGTTCGGTACTCCACCATAATTTGGCGGTCTGGGATAATTACCTAAAACAGAAAAACATTGGAACAAGTTGGTCTCATGCCAGTCTGCTATGAAACATCTGAGGTCAAAAAAATGAGATGCTAAAATTGCTCATGATTTGAAATAGCTATGAATCCTGTACAACATTAAATTATTTTAAATGACAACTATTATTAGGTTGGACAATTGCAACAGGGAAGCTACATGGACCCTTTAAAAGTGAAACTTCATCTTTGAATACAAGGATCACAGTTTTAAAGTTGTAGTCCACGTAACAGCTTAATCATAGGTTTCAAATGAATATTTTAAGTTTTCTTCAATTAGAGTACTGAAGGAAAACATTTATAACAATAAATTGCAAATCTCCAAAGTCTTTCCAGTGCTGAAAATGTAATTTTAATATCTGTAAGGTGAACAAAAATAGAAAGTTACTCATGCTTAGCCATAAAGTGCAAAGGTTGCAAAAATATCATCAACTAATTAGCTAATTTAAATCTGTGTACCTAATCAAACATCCAGAATGACATCTATTTGGATAATAAATTCTGTTTTGATGATGGAAGGATATTTCTTTAATGGGTTGAATAGCTTGATGGCACAATGGGGGAATACACTAAACCATCTTTTTCTGTCTCAGAATCAAGTCTGGCATAAATTATGTCCGTCTCAATGTTAATATCCAATGTACAATCAAAAACCTTGTAGATTGAATTGGTATCAAACTCTTTGTGCAGCATCAGGCAACAAACAACCTGCTTTAAACAGAATTCAATGTAAACACATTTCATTTTGCAGAAATATTATACATTTTGGGGTTTTATAGATCTTGCTCAGACAGAAATATATATGTTTAATTGATGGAAAAACCATGAGAACTAAACCTTAAGACATGTTAAGTCATGACATAAACCTTTCAAAGTTATGAGCTCAAACATGCATCTGGCTTCAGCATTGTGGTTAATTTAAAATGCTAGGGAATAGGAGAATCTGTGATAGAGAATTAATGGATATGTTGCAACATTCTTCAATGACCTAATCAATACACTTTGGTTAGGCATGATAATGGTTTACCTTGCTAAGGCAGATTGGGGTAAGCAAGTTCATCAAATCAGCTGAATATTCATCTTCAAAATAGAATATGTGAGCATGTATATAAAAATGCCACCTGCCTCTAGCACTAGTTCATTAATGCATTTATCTCTATTAACAATAAATAATAAATATCTCTTGAGCCCAGTAGAACATTTCAATTTTCTTATTTGTGTTATACTTCAGAGACCATTTCCATTAAATGCTTCTTTCCCTTAAATCTTTCAGTACAAGATTGCCTTGGTAATAAAATTCACACAAAGTATTCAACATCTCAAGTGAAAGTCGAATTAAATGATTAAAATTTACAAATTCTGTCAATTCTCAGTAACGAGCAGTACGGTATTTTAGGATATACAGTTTTACATTCATAGAGTACAACCACCTTAAACAACTTAAAGGACACAGTAGGAAACACTCTTGGCCAAATCATATTTCTGTGGATTGAAGCCCCATTGTGGGAAATTAAAATAAATGTAATAATTTGAAGCAACATATCAATGCGGTACTGAAGTATTTTATTATCACAGATATTAGCTTGCAACTAAGATGATGATTTCCATCACGAAACGCTACGGTAGCAAAGCCTTCCAAAATATTTTACAAGGTGTAAATGGATAAAATAAAAAGACATTGACTCAAAAGGAAGAGCAAGAAAAACTTGGTTGAAGAAGTGGGTTTTGAGAAGAGTTTTCAACTGGAGGAATTTGGAGAAGTAAGTGAAGTTAGGGAGGAAATTGCATAGCCCAGGGATTCAGGTGATAAAAGACATGGCTGCCAATAACTGGGGAATGAGGCTGCTGGACAAATGCATAACAAATCAGAATGGAGATTTTGTGTGAAGAGTTATCGGGTTAGAGAATTTAAGTTACGAAGGCAAGAAATTTAACCTGCAGAACTGGGGATGAAAAGATGTGAGAGGAGCATTTGGTTTTGGACAAGGTATAACCTGCAAAAAACAGGTGACAGGAGACTGGATAGAAAAGCTACCTGAAGGTGAAAAAGAAAGAGTATTTTAGCAGCAGATGGACTTGGCTAGATTCGAAGACAACTAATGTTGTGGAAGTGGAAGGAGATAACCTTTATGCTCTAGTGAATATTGCCAGTGGGGGGGGGAAGGGGACTGGGTGGGTGCTACTAGAAATGATTCCTATGTTTCCAAGGATCAAATAGGACATTAAAATTACTGAAGCTCTATGGATTTGACTTTAAAGCCAACAGAAAATACTCCTCATTGTGCAGATATCTACTGGCACTCTCTCTTTCACCCTGAAGAAAATACTCCTGGTGCTCTGGTAATATTTCCCAGATGTTCTCTTATTTTGGCATTGGAGAAACATGAATTACTTAGGGCTCGACATTCCACCTTTAAAAGTTTTTTCCTGTTGATCAGAATTATTTCTGGGAGATGCAGGATGGATGAACAAAATACAATTCAGTAGTTTACATGTTTTTTTTAAAGTTCCAGAAGGGACTGCAGAGAATGATAACAAAGGTAGGACAGATTTCAAGGAAGTTGTGGGCATATGGTCGGAAGGCCACATGGTTTGTCTTGGAGCTGCTTTTATTTATTAAATTTAAAAATGATCCAGACATTGAAATTTACTATTAACACTGAGGTTAGGATTGTGGCAGCATATGAAAAACTTCAGATTACTGGTTGCATACATTGAGTGAAAATGTGGCAGATCCAACTCAACACAAAAAATGTGCAGTTAAACACTTTGGAAATAAAATATTACAGCATCTTTGTCATGTTTTAAATGGAGTAGGAGAATGGAAGGATCTACGGTAATTAAAAATAGTACCAAATAATTTGTCTAACATGGGTTGTTTAAATTACAAATTTCTGTTCTCATCATCATTCCAATATGAACTACTAAAATCCATATGAGGTACTAAGTTGTGTTTCCTTTATCTATCCCATCTCTCCCAAAATTAATTATATTGTGTTTGCCAATGTGAACTGCTTATTAAAAATAGAGACCAAGTCGCTAAATATATTTAAGAAGGAAGGGAATAAAGATTCTTCGACACAAGCATCAAGGGGCAAGGGGAGAGCACAGAATGGGGACAGATGTTCAGCCATGATCGTATTGAACGTGGTGCAGGTTTGAAGGGCCAAATAGTCCAATTCTGCTCCTATCTTCTATATTTCCTCACCCTGACCATTACTTTCAACTGGAACTAGTCCCTCCCTTTCCCAAATGTGGCGATCATTACGGGAGCACAGGTTTAGACTCAGAAAAAACGTCAACTGTCAGCTACATAGGAACTTTGACAAAGATTAATTGAGTGTTCAGTAATTGGCACCGCAGCTTAAAACAATATTAATCTATTTTTTTCTGTTTCACTCTAGCAACAGCAGAAGTAACCATGGCACCTTATTGTCACTCTAAGATCTGGCAAAGTACATTCTGGTCAGAACTTCCTGGAATGTATTGCTTGGTGCTGCATCACTTGCTGCATTTATCCACTGAAACATTATGTTTTACTTTTTCCTGGTTTTATATCAATATGTGCTCCCACCTTCCTTGCCCAGACACAGTTCTCAAAACTCTCATCAATTTCAGGATTTGTGGGAAAGCCTACCATCAGTAAGCTGGCCATGTTTTGTACCCTTATGTGACATCATAGTCAAACTAAATCCTGCAAGGAGTATTTATGCATTTTGTTATTTACTTCACCATAATAGTGCTACTTGCAGACTGTAGTTTAATCATTAAGAAAAAAGTGAGTCAGTGTGTACTTGTGTTAGATTACTAGTACAGTAAAATACCTTTCTCTAAGCTTCTAAACGGCTGAATTGTCAAAAAGATCAAAACTGAAGGATTTCATAAAGATGACTACTGTTAACTGCTGATGCAACTGATAGCATGGCATTTCTTTATACTGAATTTTCCCTATAGCATGCAGTGTTTTAATTGAAGAATGTAGAATCCTTCAATTACTTCAGAGCTCTTACAGGCTGCAAAATTATAGTAAAGATAAGAAACACATTAAATAAGAAAACATATTCATACAATCTGTATTGTATACTATTGTATATCTTCCTTGATTGGATTTTAAATATCCAGCCTCAGAACTGAGAACAATGTGTACCGATTACTTGGTAGAAAAAAAATGTGCATTGTTTTTCAATTGTTGACAGATTAAGAAGATTTTTGACAGCAAGGTCCCTAACATTTGCTTGAAACCGACTACAATCATTCCATGGAAGACACAGAAATTGTTGAAATGTAGCTAAATGTTGCTTTACCATTTGTAATGTAAAATTTGAACATTTGTAATGTAAAAATACACATACCATTTAAACTGGAAACAGTTTACACTAATTACATTACTGTTCATAATTCTCAAAACTAAAGGCTAACAAGTGGCATGAGAAAAAGGGAAGCCCTCCCAGAAAGCATCATCTAATTGTACTTTCATGTTGTTTTAATCGGTTTGTAATTTGTTGGCATAAATCCTGATGGGCTACAAATGATTAAGTAATTAAACTGAATCAATTGAACAGATGCCTGACCAGCATAGTTCAGCTGGACTCTGAACAATCAATTTCCTCCTGAGGCTTTTGTGAAATTTCTTCAGTGAACAGTTTGTTACACAAAAAGAAATTTAGATGAATCTATCTGGAATTTAACATTACTCATCATAAACAAGACAACTGGACAATTTTATGGCAGGGGAGAGATCTGAACACTGCACAGTTAAACTTTTTTTTAAAAAAAACACTGACACATGCTAATGTTCTGTCATATTTAAAGGGTTCTGATAGTTCATAAATAAAGATCCGAAGCACTGTTACTTAAACCACTTAAGTTACTTAAAGAATTGGTTCCAGGCACGGAGTGGCTCTGTGAGTTAGTAATCTGTCTTCTGGGGCTAAAATTCAAACCAATCCCAGACTGAAGGGATTAGAATTAATCTCATTCTCTTCTCTACTTTTATATTGGTCTGTTTTCAGTTTGAATTCTAGCATTTGCACTGGTATATCCAGGTGGCCACCACCTGAGCCTCTAAATACTACGTGCATGGGGGAGCAGACCTCACTGATGTGTAAAAGAATGGATGTGCCCCATCCCAAATCCCAGAGATGGAAACACGTTTCGATTCTTTGTCAGCTGGAATGGCTGACAGCTGCTCCGCTGAAGGTACAACTGAGGCCCTTCCAAGTCAATTTTCCTTAGTGCCTTGGAGCACTAGAAACTCACTGCATAAGAATAATCAATCTATCCTTCGAAGGTCTTACAAGAACTTTTGGCAGTTCTTAGCCGTTGAGCTCCAGTGAGAGCGCAAATTCTGAGACTTTTTAGATTACTATCCCACAGAAAAGATTTAACCAAAAAACCTAATGATGAATAGTTTTCTCTTTGCAATTCACGCAAAGTTTTTTGGAAATAACAAAAAAGCTCTGTAGTGGATATTACTTAAAATATCATTGTACAATTTTATGATGCCTTCTTAACTATTGCATACAAACATGTATGTCAATTTGTCTTAGCAATTAATAAATAATTCTCACCCAATGCACTGGAAGGCTCCTGCCTCCATATAGTTGTTTGGAATTGTGTAAATTATAAAAGATAGTTTCAGAAGCAGTCAGTGAGTAAAGTAATCCCTTACTATTTTCAGAAAGTGGAGTTCAGAAATGTACTGAAATGTATCTGATACCATGTGAAAGATCCACTCCGTTTTAGATCTGGAAGCTACTTGAATGTTTGGGCATGGATAAACATGATAAACTCTTGGAATCAGCTAACAGTTGAACTTGATATCGTTTACAAATTGGGGCTGGGCAATGTCAACCCAGTTCTAAGCCATTTTACTACAATAAATGGACTAGGAACAAATTTAGTAGTAAGAACCTGCATTAAAACAGATTTGTACAACAGCAGTTAATCAAAAACAGCTGCAAGCTGTAAAATTTAAAATGAAGAAGCTTTTGGCAACATTTAGATACATATATGCCAGAGAATTTAATTTTGCTAACTAACACTTGGATCTAAATGAAATATTTGTGCTTAAAAATTTAATCACACAATAATTTGTTTACAACAACATACATTACAAAACAATATTCAAATTTAATGCTAAAAACTTAATTATCAAGTAATCTAAATGAAGTCCTACAAACTGAAAGCAGCATTTATGCCAATCATTTTTGGCTGGACCCAAGTTTAAAAAAACAGCTCTCATATTCCACTATATTTTTAAATCTAACAAGAAACTGGAACATTTCTCAAAAAAAATAGACACTTTGTTTCATGCATTTTCAGCATGAAAAACTTCTTGCAGAACTTTTTGTAATCGGTCTACATTTCCAGCCACTGACTATATCTAACCGAAAATGATGAATTGTGCGCATTGGTAATCTAGAATCAGCAAAATAATACACACTGGCTTCATTGCTATAACCTGGTTATCCCCAGATTCTCAAGAATGTTTTACCTTCCCCCCTCACACATGAATATAGTTTACTGTTTTAAGGTCAATTAGTGTCCACTTTCCTCTTTTGTTCTTTATATTCTTATTTTGCTGTGTATGAGATTTACCAACTATCAAACCCTCCTATTTTGTACTTTCCTCTTTCAGATTCTTACCTCCAACAGTCTCGTCGACGATCTTTGCTACTTCCAGACCGACAGCGCCCCTTTCCTTTCCTTCCGCTCCATGGGTGCTGCCATTTCTTTTAACTGTCATGGCACAACCTGCTCCAGGAGAATCCACAGTAAACACAAGGACCATACCATTGTCTCCTTCAAAACTCAGCTGCTAAATCTATTAATAATTTGCTCCCTTGCTCTTCACACCAGGTTCAATGGGTGAGTAGCAGTAGTAGGCCAGGAGTCTGAATATTTGGACTCAGTAATTTCCCCCTTTTCTATTTTGTACACCTGCCTCATGTGCTTTGACAATCCCTCTTTCATCTTTGCTTGTTAACCTCTTGCTGTTTGCTTGTCATCCTTTATCCCCTTATTTCCTGCATCATTTCTCAGCAACAGAGGGATTTTCATTATTGTGAACGTTTCTTTTTCTTGATGTTGTCTGTTGGCAAAAGAAGTTTTCAGTTCACTAATAATCCGGCAGGGACTGTAGTTGGTTGTCCACAAGTAAAAGACTTTTCTCAGAATAACATGAGCAAAAGGCCATACAAGGCTGAGATGAATAAGCATAATAAGTGGGATAGAAACAAATTCAGATGACCTAAAATGAACAAAGAGTAATGATCACAATGCACTGTGGTATCATTCATCTGTTTTGAGAAAATACAGAATGTCAACTGTGGCTGCTTCTAGGGTCTTGAATCACAATAGTCAGGCATTTGACAGACAATATCTAAAATAAAATCTTAATGATACAGGCCCGATGAGAACTTTTGTCTATGTATTTCTACTGCAAGTAGTAGCACAGAGCACAAACTCAATGCAGATAGTAGCTAAGCAACTTCTATGTGAAAAACAAACTGAATGCCTGATCTCAGACAACTGGAAGTGTATTGTTAATCAGAACTTCCTTAACTAAGAGTTGAGGATGGTTAAAGTACTAATCCACACAGAGGACAACTAAATGAATTCTTTCCAATATGGGACAACAAAGATGTCCAATAAACAACTTGCAGCTACAGTGATGCCAGAACTGCTTATGAGTGTTGATTCAGCAGTGCATATGTAAAGAAGTTATTTCACAAAGTGTATTTTTCAAGTTCAAGAGACTCTAGAACATAGCAATCAATGAAGCATTTTGAGGTGTAGTCTCTGTGGTGATATAGGGGAATACAACAGCCAAACTGGCACAGCAAGGTCAATCAAAATGTTTGTTTCAGTTATGTTGTATGAGAGCTGAATGCTAGCCACAATACTGGGAGAATGACTTAGTTCATCAAATAGTCCCATGGGATATTTTGTACTTACTTGGGACAAAAAGGGTTTTGGTGAAATGCTTGATCCGAAAAATAGAATCCCTCTCGACTGCACTAACTTCAGTTTCT